>OX421495.1:54663103-55263103 GCA_949126835.1 Anisus vortex
GTTACCAAACTAGACACAAGACAAGCCTTCAATCAGCAGCGTTACTAAACTAGACAAAAGACAAGCCTTCAATCAGCAGCGTTACCAAACTAGACACAAGATAAGCCTTCAATCAGCAGCGTTACTAAACTAGACACAAGACAAGCCTTCAATCAGCAGCGTTACTAAACTAGACACAAGACAAGCCTTGAATCAGCAGCGTTACTAAACTAGACACAAGACAAGCCTTCAATCAGCAGCGTTACTAAACTAGACACAAGACAAGCCTTCAATCAGCAGCGTTACTAAACTAGACACAAGACAAGCCTTCAATCAGCAGCGTTACTATACTAGACACAAGACAAGCCTTCAATCAGCAGCGTTACTAAACTAGACACAAGACAGGCCTTCAATCAGCAGCGTTACTAAACTAGACACAAGACAAGCCTTCAATCAGCAGCGTTACTAAACTAGACACAAGACAAGACTTTAATCAGCAGCGTTACTAAACTAGACACAAGACAAGACTTCAATCAGCAGCGTTACTAAACTAGACACAAGACAAGCCTTCAATCAGCAGCGTAACTAAACTAGACACAAGACAAGCCTTCGATCAGCAGCGTTACTAAACTAGACACAAGACAAGCCTTCAATCAGCAGCGTTACCAAACTAGACACAAGACAAGCCTTCAATCAGCAGCGTTACCAAACTAGACACAAGACAAGCCTTCAATCAGCAGCGTTACTAAACTAGACACAAGACAAGCCTTCAATCAGCAGCGTTACTAAACTAGACACAGGACAAGCCTTCAATCAGCAGCGTTACAAAACTAGACACAGGACAAGCCTTCAATCAGCAGCGTTACTAAACTAGACACAAGAAAAGACTTCAATCAGCAGCGTTACTAAACTAGACACAAAACAAGCCTTCAATCAGCAGCGTTACTAAACTAGACTTAAGACAAGCCTTCAATCAGCAGCGTTACTAAACTAGACACAAGACAAGCCTTCAATCAGCAGCGTTACTAAACTAGACACAACACAAGCCTTCAATCAGCAGCGTTACTAAACTAGACACAAGACAAGCCTTCAATCAGCAGCGTTACTAAACTAGACACAAGACAAGCCTTCAATCAGCAGCGTTACTAAACTAGACACAAGACAAGCCTTCAATCAGCAGCGTTACTAAACTAGACACAATACAAGCCTTCAATCAGCAGCGTTACTAAACTAGACACAAGACAAGCCTTCAATCAGCACTGTTACTAAACTGATACAAGACAAGCCTTCAATCAGCAGCGTTACTAAACTAGACACAAGACAAGCCTTCAATCAGCAGCTTTACCAAACTAGACACAAGACAAGCCTTCAATCAGCAGCGTTACTAAACTAGACACAAGACAAACCTTCAATCAGCAGCGTTACTAAACTAGACACAAGACAAGCCTTCAATCAGCAGCGTTACTAAACTAGACACAAGACAAGCCTTCAATCAGCAGCGTTACCAAACTAGACACAAGACAAGCCTTCAATCAGCAGCGTTACCAAACTAGACACAAGACAAGCCTTCAATCAGCAGCGTTACTAAACTAGACACAAGACAAGCCTTCAATCAGCAGCGTTACTAAACTAGACACAAGACAAGCCTTCAATCAGCAGCGTTACTAAACTAGACACAAGACAAGCCTTCAATCAGCAGCGTTACTAAACTAGATACAAGACAAGCTTTCAATCAGCAGCGTTACTAAACTAGACACAAGACAAGCCTTCAATCAGCAGCGTTACTAAACTAGACACAAGACAAGCCTTCAATCAGCAGCGTTACTAAACTAGACACAAGAAAAGCCTTCAATCAGCAGCGTTACTAAACTAGACACAAGACAAGCCTTCAATCAGCAGCGTTACTAAACTAGACACAAGACAAGCCTTCAATCAGCAACGTTACTAAACTAGACACAAGACAAGCTTTCAATCAGCAGCGTTACTAAACTAGACACAAGACAAGCCTTCAATCAGCAGCGTTACTAAACTAGACACAAGACAAGCCTTCAATCAGCACTGTTACTAAACTGATATAAGACAAGCCTTCAATCAGCAGCGTTACTAAACTAGACACAAGACAAGCCTTCAATCAGCAGCTTTACCAAACTAGACACAAGACAAGCCTTCAATCAGCAGCGTTACTAAACTAGACACAAGACAAGCCTTCAATCAGCAGCGTTACTAAACTAGACACAAGACAAGCCTTCAATCAGCAGCGTTACTAAACTAGACACAAGACAAGCCTTCAATCAGCAGCGTTACCAAACTAGACACAAGACAAGCCTTCAATCAGCAGCGTTACCAAACTAGACACAAGACAAGCCTTCAATCAGCAGCGTTACTAAACTAGACACAAGACAAGCCTTCAATCAGCAGCGTTACTAAACTAGACACAAGACAAGCCTTCAATCAGCAGCGTTACTAAACTAGACACAAGACAAACCTTCAATCAGCAGCGTTACTAAACTAGACACAAGACAAGCCTTCAATCAGCAGCGTTACTAAACTAGACACAAGACAAGCCTTCAATCAGCAGCGTTACTAAACTAGACACAAGACAAGCCTTCAATCAGCACTGTTACTAAACTGATACAAGACAAGCCTTCAATCAGCAGCGTTACTAAACTAGACACAAGACAAGCCTTCAATCAGCAGCTTTACCAAACTAGACACAAGACAAGCCTTCAATCAGCAGCGTTACTAAACTAGACACAAGACAAGCCTTCAATCAGCAGCGTTACTAAACTAGACACAAGACAAGCCTTCAATCAGCAGCGTTACTAAACTAGACACAAGACAAGTCTTCAATCAGCAGCGTTACTAAACTAGACACAAGACAAGCCTTCAATCAGCAGCGTTACCAAACTAGACACAAGACAAGCTTTCAATCAGCAGCGTTACTAAATAGACACACGACAAGACTTCAATCAGCAGCGTTACTAAACTAGACACAAGACAAGCCTTCAATCAGCAGCGTTACCAAACTAGAAACAAGACAAGCCTTCAATCAGCAGCGTTACTAAACTAGACACAAGACAAGCCTTCAATCAGCAGCGTTACCAAACTAGACACAAGATAAGCCTCCAATCAGCAGCGTTACTAAACTAGACACAAGACAAGCCTTCAATCAGCAGCGTTACTAAACTAGACACAAGACAAGCCTTGAATCAGCAGCGTTACTAAACTAGACACAAGACAAGCCTTTAATCAGCAGCGTTACTAAACTAGACACAAGACAAGCCTTCAATCAGCAGCGTTACTAAACTAGACACAAGACAAGCCTTCAATCAGCAGCGTCACTATACTAGACACAAGACAAGCCTTCAATCAGCAGCGTTACTAAACTAGACACAAGACAGGCCTTCAATCAGCAGCGTTACTAAACTAGACACAAGACAAGCCTTCAATCAGCAGCGTTACTAAACTAGACACAAGACAAGACTTCAATCAGCAGCGTTACTAAACTAGACACAAGACAAGACTTCAATCAGCAGCGTTACTAAACTAGACACAAGACAAGCCTTCAATCAGCAGCGTAACTAAACTAGACACAAGACAAGCCTTCGATCAGCAGCGTTACTAAACTAGACACAAGACAAGCATTCAATCAGCAGCGTTACCAAACTAGACACAAGACAAGCCTTCAATCAGCAGCGTTACTAAACTAGACACAAGACAAGCCTTCAATCAGCAGCGTTACTAAACTAGACACAAGACAAGCCTTCAATCAGCAGCGTTACTAAACTAGACACAAGACAAGCCTTCAATCAGCAGCGTTACTAAACTAGACACAAGACAAGCCTTCAATCAGCAGCGTTACTAAACTAGACACAAGACAAGCCTTCAATCAGCACTGTTACTAAACTGATACAAGACAAGCCTTCAATCAGCAGCGTTACTAAACTAGACACAAGACAAGCCTTCAATCAGCAGCTTTACCAAACTAGACACAAGACAAGCCTTCAATCAGCAGCGTTACTAAACTAGACACAAGACAAGCCTTCAATCAGCAGCGTTACCAAACTAGACACAAGACAAGCCTTCAATCAGCAGCGTTACTAAACTAGAAACAAGACAAGCCTTCAATCAGCAGCGTTACCAAACTAGACACAAGATAAGCCTTCAATCAGCAGCGTTACTAAACTAGACACAAGACAAGCCTTCAATCAGCAGCGTCACTATACTAGACACAAGACAAGCCTTCAATCAGCAGCGTTACTAAACTAGACACAAGACAGGCCTTCAATCAGCTGCGTTACTAAACTAGACACAAGACAAGCCTTCAATCAGCAGCGTTACTAAACTAGACACAAGACAAGACTTCAATCAGCAGCGTTACTAAACTAGACACAAGACAAGACTTTAATCAGCAGCGTTACTAAACTAGACACAAGACAAGCCTTCAATCAGCAGCGTAACTAAACTAGACACAAGACAAGCCTTCGATCAGCAGCGTTACTAAACTAGACACAAGACAAGCATTCAATCAGCAGCGTTACCAAACTAGACACAAGACAAGCCTTCAATCAGCAGCGTTACTAAACTAGACACAAGACAAGCCTTCAATCAGCAGCGTTACTAAACTAGACACAAGACAAGCCTTCAATCAGCAGCGTTACTAAACTAGACACAAGACAAGCCTTCAATCAGCAGCGTTACTAAACTAGACACAAGACAAGCCTTCAATCAGCAGCGTTACTAAACTAGACACAAGACAAGCCTTCAATCAGCACTGTTACTAAACTGATACAAGACAAGCCTTCAATCAGCAGCGTTACTAAACTAGACACAAGACAAGCCTTCAATCAGCAGCTTTACCAAACTAGACACAAGACAAGCCTTCAATCAGCAGCGTTACTAAACTAGACACAAGACAAGCCTTCAATCAGCAACGTTACCAAACTAGACACAAGACAAGCCTTCAATCAGCAGCGTTACTAAACTAGACACAAGACAAGCCTTCAATCAGCAGCGTTACCAAACTAGACACAAGATAAGCCTTCAATCAGCAGCCTTACTAAACTAGACACAAGACAAGCCTTCAATCAGCAGTGTTACTAAACTAGACACAAGACAAGCCTTGAATCAGCAGCGTTACTAAACTAGACACAAGACAAGCCTTCAATCAGCAGCGTTACTAAACTAGACACAAGACAAGCCTTCAATCAGCAGCGTTACTATACTAGACACAAGACAAGCCTTCAATCAGCAGCGTTACTAAACTAGACACAAGACAGGCCTTCAATCAGCAGCGTTACTAAACTAGACACAAGACAAGCCTTCAATCAGCAGCGTTACTAAACTAGACACAAGACAAGACTTTAATCAGCAGCGTTACTAAACTAGACACAAGACAAGACTTCAATCAGCAGCGTTACTAAACTAGACACAAGACAAGCCTTCAATCAGCAGCGTAACTAAACTAGACACAAGACAAGCCTTCGATCAGCAGCGTTACTAAACTAGACACAAGACAAGCCTTCAATCAGCAGCGTTACCAAACTAGACACAAGACAAGCCTTCAATCAGCAGCGTTACCAAACTAGACACAAGACAAGCCTTCAATCAGCAGCGTTACTAAACTAGACACAAGACAAGCCTTCAATCAGCAGCGTTACTAAACTAGACACAGGACAAGCCTTCAATCAGCAGCGTTACAAAACTAGACACAGGACAAGCCTTCAATCAGCAGCGTTACTAAACTAGACACAAGACAAGACTTCAATCAGCAGCGTTACTAAACTAGACACAAAACAAGCCTTCAATCAGCAGCGTTACTAAACTAGACACAAGACAAGCCTTCAATCAGCAGCGTTACTAAACTAGACACAAGACAAGCCTTCAATCAGCAGCGTTACTAAACTAGACACAACACAAGCCTTCAATCAGCAGCGTTACTAAACTAGACACAAGACAAGCCTTCAATCAGCAGCGTTACTAAACTAGACACAAGACAAGCCTTCAATCAGCAGCGTTACTAAACTAGACACAAGACAAGCCTTCAATCAGCAGCGTTACTAAACTAGACACAATACAAGCCTTCAATCAGCAGCGTTACTAAACTAGACACAAGACAAGCCTTCAATCAGCACTGTTACTAAACTGATACAAGACAAGCCTTCAATCAGCAGCGTTACTAAACTAGACACAAGACAAGCCTTCAATCAGCAGCTTTACCAAACTAGACACAAGACAAGCCTTCAATCAGCAGCGTTACTAAACTAGACACAAGACAAACCTTCAATCAGCAGCGTTACTAAACTAGACACAAGACAAGCCTTCAATCAGCAGCGTTACTAAACTAGACACAAGACAAGCCTTCAATCAGCAGCGTTACCAAACTAGACACAAGACAAGCCTTCAATCAGCAGCGTTACCAAACTAGACACAAGACAAGCCTTCAATCAGCAGCGTTACTAAACTAGACACAAGACAAGCCTTCAATCAGCAGCGTTACTAAACTAGACACAAGACAAGCCTTCAATCAGTAGCGTTACTAAACTAGACACAAGACAAGCCTTCAATCAGCAGCGTTACTAAACTAGATACAAGACAAGCCTTCAATCAGCAGCGTTACTAAACTAGACACAAGACAAGCCTTCAATCAGCAGCGTTACTAAACTGGACACACGACAAGCCTTCAATCAGCAGCGTTACTAAACTAGACACAAGAAAAGCCTTCAATCAGCAGCGTTACTAAACTAGACACAAGACAAGCCTTCAATCAGCAGCGTTACTAAACTAGACACAAGACAAGCCTTCAATCAGCAGCGTTACTAAACTAGACACAAGACAAGCTTTCAATCAGCAGCGTTACTAAACTAGACACAAGACAAGCCTTCAATCAGCAGCGTTACTAAACTAGACACAAGACAAGCCTTCAATCAGCACTGTTACTAAACTGATATAAGACAAGCCTTCAATCAGCAGCGTTACTAAACTAGACACAAGACAAGCCTTCAATCAGCAGCTTTACCAAACTAGACACAAGACAAGCCTTCAATCAGCAGCGTTACTAAACTAGACACAAGACAAGCCTTCAATCAGCAGCGTTACTAAACTAGACACAAGACAAGCCTTCAATCAGCAGCGTTACTAAACTAGACACAAGACAAGCCTTCAATCAGCAGCGGTACCAAACTAGACACAAGACAAGCCTTCAATCAGCAGCGTTACCAAACTAGACACAAGACAAGCCTTCAATCAGCAGCGTTACTAAACTAGACACAAGACAAGCCTTCAATCAGCAGCGTTACTAAACTAGACACAAGACAAGCCTTCAATCAGCAGCGTTACTAAACTAGACTCAAGACAAACCTTCAATCAGCAGCGTTACTAATCTAGACACAAGACAAGCCTTCAATCAGCAGCGTTACTAAACTAGACACAAGACAAGCCTTCAATCAGCAGCGTTACTAAACTAGACACAAGACAAGCCTTCAATCAGCACTGTTACTAAACTGATACAAGACAAGCCTTCAATCAGCAGCGTTACTAAACTAGACACAAGACAAGCCTTCAATCAGCAGCTTTACCAAACTAGACACAAGACAAGCCTTCAATCAGCAGCGTTACTAAACTAGACACAAGACAAGCCTTCAATCAGCAGCGTTACTAAACTAGACACAAGACAAGCCTTCAATCAGCAGCGTTACTAAACTAGACACAAGACAAGTCTTCAATCAGCAGCGTTACTAAACTAGACACAAGACAAGCCTTCAATCAGCAGCGTTACCAAACTAGACACAAGACAAGCTTTCAATCAGCAGCGTTACTAAATAGACACACGACAAGCCTTCAATCAGCAGCGTTACTAAACTAGACACAAGACAAGCCTTCAATCAGCAGCGTTACCAAACTAGACACAAGACAAGCCTTCAATCAGCAGCGTTACTAAACTAGACACAAGACAAGCCTTCAATCAGCAGCGTTACCAAACTAGACACAAGATAAGCCTCCAATCAGCAGCGTTACTAAACTAGACACAAGACAAGCCTTCAATTAGCAGCGTTACTAAACTAGACACAAGACAAGCCTTGAATCAGCAGCGTTACTAAACTAGACACAAGACAAGCCTTCAATCAGCAGCGTTACTAAACTAGACACAAGACAAGCCTTCAATCAGCAGCGTTACTAAACTAGACACAAGACAAGCCTTCAATCAGCAGCGTCACTATACTAGACACAAGACAAGCCTTCAATCAGCAGCGTTACTAAACTAGACACAAGACAGGCCTTCAATCAGCAGCGTTACTAAACTAGACACAAGACAAGCCTTCAATCAGCAGCGTTACTAAACTAGACACAAGACAAGACTTCAATCAGCAGCGTTACTAAACTAGACACAAGACAAGACTTCAATCAGCAGCGTTACTAAACTAGACACAAGACAAGCCTTCAATCAGCAGCGTAACTAAACTAGACACAAGACAAGCCTTCGATCAGCAGCGTTACTAAACTAGACACAAGACAAGCATTCAATCAGCAGCGTTACCAAACTAGACACAAGACAAGCCTTCAATCAGCAGCGTTACCAAACTAGACACAAGACAAGCCTTCAATCAGCAGCGTTACTAAACTAGACACAAGACAAGCCTTCAATCAGCAGCGTTACTAAACTAGACACAGGACAAGCCTTCAATCAGCAGCGTTACAAAACTAGACACAGGACAAGCCTTCAATCAGCAGCGTTACTAAACTAGACACAAGACAAGCCTTCAATCAGCAGCGTTACTAAACTATACACAAAACAAGCCTTCAATCAGCAGCGTTACTAAACTAGACACAAGACAAGCCTTCAATCAGCAGCGTTACTAAACTAGACACAAGACAAGCCTTCAATCAGCAGCGTTACTAAACTAGACACAAGACAAGCCTTCAATCAGCAGCGTTACTAAACTAGACACAAGACAAGCCTTCAATCAGCAGCGTTACTAAACTAGACACAAGACAAGCCTTCAATCAGCAGCGTTACTAAACTAGACACAAGACAAGCCTTCAATCAGCAGCGTTACTAAACTAGACACAAGACAAGCCTTCAATCAGCACTGTTACTAAACTGATACAAGACAAGCCTTCAATCAGCACTGTTACTAAACTGATACAAGACAAGCCTTCAATCAGCAGCGTTACTAAACTAGACACAAGACAAGCCTTCAATCAGCAGCTTTACCAAACTAGACACAAGACAAGCCTTCAATCAGCAGCGTTACTAAACTAGACACAAGACAAGCCTTCAATCAGCAGCGTTACTAAACTAGACACAAGACAAGCCTTCAATCAGCAGCGTTACTAAACTAGACACAAGACAAGCCTTCAATCAGCAGCGTTACCAAACTAGACACAAGACAAGCCTTCAATCAGCAGCGTTACCAAACTAGACACAAGACAAGCCTTCAATCAGCAGCGTTACCAAACTAGACACAAGACAAGCCTTCAATCAGCAGCGTTACTAAACTAGACAAAAGACAAGCCTTCAATCAGCAGCGTTACTAAACTAGACACAAGACAAGCCTTTAATCAGCAGCGTTACTAAACTAGACACAAGACAAGCCTTCAATCAGCAGCGTTACTAAACTAGACACAACATTAGCCTTCAATCAGCAGCGTTACTAAACTAGACACAAGACAAGCCTTCAATCAGCAGCGTTACTAAACTAGACACAAGACAAGCCTTCAATCAGCACTGTTTCTAAATTGATAAAAGACAAGCCTTCAATCAGCAGCGTTACTAAACTAGACACAAGACAAGCCTTCAATCAGCAGCTTTACTAAACTAGACACAAGACAAGCCTTCAATCAGCAGCTTTACTAAACTAGACACAAGACAAGCCTTCAATCAGCAGCGTTACTAAACTAGACACAAGACAAGCCTTCAATCAGCAGCGTTACTAAACTAGACACAAGACAAGCCTTCAATCAGCAGCGTTACTAAACTAGACTCAAGACAAACCTTCAATCAGCAGCGTTACTAAACTAGACACAAGACAAGCCTTCAATCAGCAGCGTTACTAAACTAGACACAAGACAAGCCTTCAATCAGCAGCGTTACTAAACTAGACACAAGACAAGCCTTCAATCAGCACTGTTACTAAACTGATACAAGACAAGCCTTCAATCAGCAGCGTTACTAAACTAGACACAAGACAAGCCTTCAATCAGCAGCTTTACCAAACTAGACACAAGACAAGCCTTCAATCAGCAGCGTTACTAAACTAGACACAAGACAAGCCTTCAATCAGCAGCGTTACTAAACTAGACACAAGACAATCCTTCAATCAGCAGCGTTACTAAACTAGACACAAGACAAGTCTTTAATAAGCAGCGTTACTAAACTAGACACAAGACAAGCCTTCAATCAGCAGCGTTACCAAACTAGACACAAGACAAGCTTTCAATCAGCAGCGTTACTAAATAGACACACGACAAGCCTTCAATCAGCAGCGTTACTAAACTAGACACAAGACAAGCCTTCAATCAGCAGCGTTACCAAACTAGACACAAGACAAGCCTTCAATCAGCAGCGTTACTAAACTAGACACAAGACAAGCCTTCAATCAGCAGCGTTACTAAACTAGACACAAGACAAGCCTTGAATCAGCAGCGTTACTAAACTAGACACAAGACAAGCCTTCAATCAGCAGCGTTACTAAACTAGACACAAGACAAGCCTTCAATCAGCAGCGTTACTAAACTAGACACAAGACAAGCCTTCAATCAGCAGCGTCACTATACTAGACACAAGACAAGCCTTCAATCAGCAGCGTTACTAAACTAGACACAAGACAGGCCTTCAATCAGCAGCGTTACTAAACTAGACACAAGACAAGCCTTCAATCAGCAGCGTTACTAAACTAGACACAAGACAAGACTTCAATCAGCAGCGTTACTAAACTAGACACAAGACAAGACTTCAATCAGCAGCGTTACTAAACTAGACACAAGACAAGCCTTCAATCAGCAGCGTAACTAAACTAGACACAAGACAAGCCTTCGATCAGCAGCGTTACTAAACTAGACACAAGACAAGCATTCAATCAGCAGCGTTACCAAACTAGACACAAGACAAGCCTTCAATCAGCAGCGTTACCAAACTAGACACAAGACAAGCCTTCAATCAGCAGCGTTACTAAACTAGACACAAGACAAGCCTTCAATCAGCAGCGTTACTAAACTAGACACAGGACAAGCCTTCAATCAGCAGCGTTACTAAACTAGACACAAGACAAGCCTTCAATCAGCAGCGTTACTAAACTAGACACAAAACAAGCCTTCAATCAGCAGCGTTACTAAACTAGACACAAGACAAGCCTTCAATCAGCAGCGTTACTAAACTAGACACAAGACAAGCCTTCAATCAGCAGCGTTACTAAACTAGACACAAGACAAGCCTTCAATCAGCAGCGTTACTAAACTAGACACAAGACAAGCCTTCAATCAGCAGCGTTACTAAACTAGACACAAGACAAGCCTTCAATCAGCAGCGTTACTAAACTAGACACAAGACAAGCCTTCAATCAGCAGCGTTACTAAACTAGACACAAGACAAGCCTTCAATCAGCACTGTTACTAAACTGATACAAGACAAGCCTTCAATCAGCACTGTTACTAAACTGATACAAGACAAGCCTTCAATCAGCAGCGTTACTAAACTAGACACAAGACAAGCCTTCAATCAGCAGCGTTACCAAACTAGACACAAGACAAGCCTTCAATCAGCAGCGTTACTAAACTAGACACAAGACAAGCCTTCAATCAGCAGCGTTACTAAACTAGACACAAGACAAGCCTTCAATCAGCAGCGTTACTAAACTAGACACAAGACAAGCCTTCAATCAGCAGCGTTACCAAACTAGACACAAGACAAGCCTTCAATCAGCAGCGTTACCAAACTAGACACAAGACAAGCCTTCAATCAGCAGCGTTACCAAACTAGACACAAGACAAGCCTTCAATCAGCAGCGTTACTAAACTAGACAAAAGACAAGCCTTCAATCAGCAGCGTTACTAAACTAGACACAAGACAAGCCTTCAATCAGCAGCGTTACTAAACTAGACACAAGACAAGCCTTCAATCAGCAGCGTTACTAAACTAGACACAAGATTAGCCTTCAATCAGCAGCGTTACTAAACTAGACACAAGACAAGCCTTCAATCAGCAGCGTTACTAAACTAGACACAAGACAAGCCTTCAATCAGCACTGTTTCTAAACTGATAAAAGACAAGCCTTCAATCAGCAGCGTTACTAAACTAGACACAAGACAAGCCTTCAATCAGCAGCTTTACTAAACTAGACACAAGACAAGCCTTCAATCAGCAGCTTTACTAAACTAGACACAAGACAAGCCTTCAATCAGCAGCGTTACTAAACTAGACACAAGACAAGCCTTCAATCAGCAGCGTTACTAAACTAGACACAAGACAAGCCTTCAATCAGCAGCGTTACTAAACTAGACTCAAGACAAACCTTCAATCAGCAGCGTTACTAAACTAGACACAAGACAAGCCTTCAATCAGCAGCGTTACTAAACTAGACACAAGACAAGCCTTCAATCAGCAGCGTTACTAAACTAGACACAAGACAAGCCTTCAATCAGCACTGTTACTAAACTGATACAAGACAAGCCTTCAATCAGCAGCGTTACTAAACTAGACACAAGACAAGCCTTCAATCAGCAGCTTTACCAAACTAGACAAAAGACAAGCCTTCAATCAGCAGCGTTACTAAACTAGACACAAGACAAGCCTTCAATCAGCAGCGTTACTAAACTAGACACAAGACAAGCCTTCAATCAGCAGCGTTACTAAACTAGACACAAGACAAGTCTTCAATCAGCAGCGTTACTAAACTAGACACAAGACAAGCCTTCAATCAGCAGCGTTACCAAACTAGACACAAGACAAGCTTTCAATCAGCAGCGTTACTAAATAGACACACGACAAGCCTTCAATCAGCAGCGTTACTAAACTAGACACAAGACAAGCCTTCAATCAGCAGCGTTACCAAACTAGACACAAGACAAGCCTTCAATCAGCAGCGTTACTAAACTAGACACAAGACAAGCCTTCAATCAGCAGCGTTACCAAACTAGACACAAGATAAGCCTCCAATCAGCAGCGTTACTAAACTAGACACAAGACAAGCCTTCAATCAGCAGCGTTACTAAACTAGACACAAGACAAGCCTTGAATCAGCAGCGTTACTAAACTAGACACAAGACAAGCCTTCAATCAGCAGCGTTACTAAACTAGACACAAGACAAGCCTTCAATCAGCAGCGTTACTAAACTAGACACAAGACAAGCCTTCAATCAGCAGCGTCACTATACTAGACACAAGACAAGCCTTCAATCAGCAGCGTTACTAAACTAGACACAAGACAGGCCTTCAATCAGCAGCGTTACTAAACTAGACACAAGACAAGCCTTCAATCAGCAGCGTTACTAAACTAGACACAAGACAAGACTTCAATCAGCAGCGTTACTAAACTAGACACAAGACAAGACTTCAATCAGCAGCGTTACTAAACTAGACACAAGACAAGCCTTCAATCAGCAGCGTAACTAAACTAGACACAAGACAAGCCTTCGATCAGCAGCGTTACTAAACTAGACACAAGACAAGCATTCAATCAGCAGCGTTACCAAACTAGACACAAGACAAGCCTTCAATCAGCAGCGTTACCAAACTAGACACAAGACAAGCCTTCAATCAGCAGCGTTACTAAACTAGACACAAGACAAGCCTTCAATCAGCAGCGTTACTAAACTAGACACAGGACAAGCCTTCAATCAGCAGCGTTACAAAACTAGACACAGGACAAGCCTTCAATCAGCAGCGTTACTAAACTAGACACAAGACAAGCCTTCAATCAGCAGCGTTACTAAACTAGACACAAAACAAGCCTTCAATCAGCAGCGTTACTAAACTAGACACAAGACAAGCCTTCAATCAGCAGCGTTACTAAACTAGACACAAGACAAGCCTTCAATCAGCAGCGTTACTAAACTAGACACAAGACAAGCCTTCAATCAGCAGCGTTACTAAACTAGACACAAGACAAGCCTTCAATCAGCAGCGTTACTAAACTAGACACAAGACAAGCCTTCAATCAGCAGCGTTACTAAACTAGACACAAGACAAGCCTTCAATCAGCAGCGTTACTAAACTAGACACAAGACAAGCCTTCAATCAGCACTGTTACTAAACTGATACAAGACAAGCCTTCAATCAGCACTGTTACTAAACTGATACAAGACAAGCCTTCAATCAGCAGCGTTACTAAACTAGACACAAGACAAGCCTTCAATCAGCAGCTTTACCAAACTAGACACAAGACAAGCCTTCAATCAGCAGCGTTACTAAACTAGACACAAGACAAGCCTTCAATCAGCAGCGTTACTAAACTAGACACAAGACAAGCCTTCAATCAGCAGCGTTACTAAACTAGACACAAGACAAGCCTTCAATCAGCAGCGTTACCAAACTAGACACAAGACAAGCCTTCAATCAGCAGCGTTACCAAACTAGACACAAGACAAGCCTTCAATCAGCAGCGTTACCAAACTAGACACAAGACAAGCCTTCAATCAGCAGCGTTACTAAACTAGACACAAGACAAGCCTTCAATCAGCAGCGTTACTAAACTAGACACAAGATTAGCCTTCAATCAGCAGCGTTACTAAACTAGACACAAGACAAGCCTTCAATCAGCAGCG
This sequence comes from Anisus vortex, assembly GCA_949126835.1. Classification (NCBI taxonomy): domain Eukaryota; kingdom Metazoa; phylum Mollusca; class Gastropoda; family Planorbidae; genus Anisus; species Anisus vortex. Next base: position 54,677,843 of record OX421495.1, read on the forward strand.
TTACTAAACTAGACACAAGACAAGCCTTCAATCAGCAGTGTTTCTAAACTGATAAAAGACAAGCCTTCAATCAGCAGCGTTACTAAACTAGACACAAGACAAGCCTTCAATCAGCAGCTTTACTAAACTAGACACAAGACAAGCCTTCAATCAGCAGCGTTACTAAACTAGACACAAGACAAGCCTTCAATCAGCAGCGTTACTAAACTAGACACAAGACAAGCCTTCAATCAGCAGCGTTACTAAACTAGACACAAGACAAGCCTTCAATAAGCAGCGTTACTAAACTAGACACAAGACAAGTCTTCAATCAGCAGCGTTACTAAACTAGACACAAGACAAGCCTTCAATCAGCAGCGTTACCAAACTAGACACAAGACAAGCCTTCAATCAGCAGCGTTACTAAATAGACACACGACAAGCCTTCAATCAGCAGCGTTACTAAACTAGACACAAGACAAGCCTTCAATCAGCAGCGTTACCAAACTAGACACAAGACAAGCCTTCAATCAGCAGCGTTACTAAACTAGACACAAGACAAGCCTTCAATCAGCACTGTTACTAAACTGATACAAGACAAGCCTTCAATCAGCACTGTTACTAAACTGATACAAGACAAGCCTTCAATCAGCAGCGTTACTAAACTAGACACAAGACAAGCCTTCAATCAGCAGCTTTACCAAACTAGACACAAGACAAGCCTTCAATCAGCAGCGTTACTAAACTAGACACAAGACAAGCCTTCAATCAGCAGCGTTACTAAACTAGACACAAGACAAGCCTTCAATCAGCAGCGTTACTAAACTAGACACAAGACAAGCCTTCAATCAGCAGCGTTACCAAACTAGACACAAGACAAGCCTTCAATCAGCAGCGTTACCAAACTAGACACAAGACAAGCCTTCAATCAGCAGCGTTACCAAACTAGACACAAGACAAGCCTTCAATCAGCAGCGTTACTAAACTAGACAAAAGACAAGCCTTCAATCAGCAGCGTTACTAAACTAGACACAAGACAAGCCTTCAATCAGCAGCGTTACTAAACTAGACACAAGACAAGCCTTCAATCAGCAGCGTTACTAAACTAGACACAAGATTAGCCTTCAATCAGCAGCGTTACTAAACTAGACACAAGACAAGCCTTCAATCAGCAGCGTTACTAAACTAGACACAAGACAAGCCTTCAATCAGCAGTGTTTCTAAACTGATAAAAGACAAGCCTTCAATCAGCAGCGTTACTAAACTAGACACAAGACAAGCCTTCAATCAGCAGCTTTACTAAACTAGACACAAGACAAGCCTTCAATCAGCAGCGTTACTAAACTAGACACAAGACAAGCCTTCAATCAGCAGCGTTACTAAACTAGACACAAGACAAGCCTTCAATCAGCAGCGTTACTAAACTAGACACAAGACAAGCCTTCAATAAGCAGCGTTACTAAACTAGACACAAGACAAGTCTTCAATCAGCAGCGTTACTAAACTAGACACAAGACAAGCCTTCAATCAGCAGCGTTACCAAACTAGACACAAGACAAGCCTTCAATCAGCAGCGTTACTAAATAGACACACGACAAGCCTTCAATCAGCAGCGTTACTAAACTAGACACAAGACAAGCCTTCAATCAGCAGCGTTACCAAACTAGACACAAGACAAGCCTTCAATCAGCAGCGTTACTAAACTAGACACAAGACAAGCCTTCAATCAGCAGCGTTACCAAACTAGACACAAGACAAGCCTTCAATCAGCAGCGTTACTAAACTGGACACAAGACAAGCCTTCAATCAGCAGCGTTACTAAACTAGACACAAGAAAAGCCTTGAATCAGCAGCGTTACTAAACTAGACACAAGACAAGCCTTCAATCAGCAGCGTTACTATACTAGACACAAGACAAGCCTTCAAACAGCAGCGTTACTAAACTAGACACAAGACAAGCCTTCAATCAGCAGCGTTACTATACTAGACACAAGATAAGCCTTCAATCAGCAGCGTTACTAAACTAGACACAAGACAGGCCTTAAATCAGCAGCGTTACTAAACTAGACACAAGACAAGCCTTCAATCAGCAGCGTTACTAAACTAGACACAAGACAAGACTTCAATCAGCAGCGTTACTAAACTAGACACAAGACAAGACTTCAATCAGCAGCGTTACTAAACTAGACACAAGACAAGCCTTCAATTAGCAGCGTAACTAACCTAGACACAAGACAAGCCTTCGATCAGCAGCGTTACTAAACTAGACACAAGACAAGCCTTCAATCAGCAGCGTTACTAAACTAGACACAAGACAAGCCTTCAATCAGCAGTGTTTCTAAACTGATAAAAGACAAGCCTTCAATCAGCAGCGTTACTAAACTAGACACAAGACAAGCCTTCAATCAGCAGCTTTACTAAACTAGACACAAGACAAGCCTTCAATCAGCAGCGTTACTAAACTAGACACAAGACAAGCCTTCAATCAGCAGCGTTACTAAACTAGACACAAGACAAGCCTTCAATCAGCAGCGTTACTAAACTAGACACAAGACAAGCCTTCAATAAGCAGCGTTACTAAACTAGACACAAGACAAGTCTTCAATCAGCAGCGTTACTAAACTAGACACAAGACAAGCCTTCAATCAGCAGCGTTACCAAACTAGACACAAGACAAGCCTTCAATCAGCAGCGTTACTAAATAGACACACGACAAGCCTTCAATCAGCAGCGTTACTAAACTAGACACAAGACAAGCCTTCAATCAGCAGCGTTACCAAACTAGACACAAGACAAGCCTTCAATCAGCAGCGTTACTAAACTAGACACAAGACAAGCCTTCAATCAGCAGCGTTACCAAACTAGACACAAGACAAGCCTTCAATCAGCAGCGTTACTAAACTGGACACAAGACAAGCCTTCAATCAGCAGCGTTACTAAACTAGACACAAGAAAAGCCTTGAATCAGCAGCGTTACTAAACTAGACACAAGACAAGCCTTCAATCAGCAGCGTTACTATACTAGACACAAGACAAGCCTTCAAACAGCAGCGTTACTAAACTAGACACAAGACAAGCCTTCAATCAGCAGCGTTACTATACTAGACACAAGACAAGCCTTCAATCAGCAGCGTTACTAAACTAGACACAAGACAGGCCTTAAATCAGCAGCGTTACTAAACTAGACACAAGACAAGCCTTCAATCAGCAGCGTTACTAAACTAGACACAAGACAAGACTTCAATCAGCAGCGTTACTAAACTAGACACAAGACAAGACTTCAATCAGCAGCGTTACTAAACTAGACACAAGACAAGCCTTCAATCAGCAGCGTAACTAACCTAGACACAAGACAAGCCTTCGATCAGCAGCGTTACTAAACTAGACACAAGACAAGCCTTCAATCAGCAGCGTTACCAAACTAGACACAAGACAAGCCTTCAATCAGCAGCGTTACCAAACTAGACACAAGACAAGCCTTCAATCAGCAGCGTTACTAAACTAGACACAAGACAAGCCTTCAATCAGCAGCGTTACCAAACTAGACACAAGACAAGCCTTCAATCAGCAGCGTTACTAAACTAGACACAAGACAAGCCTTCAATCAGCAGCGTTACCAAACTAGACACAAGACAAGCCTTCAATCAGCAGCGTTACTAAACTAGACACAAGACAAGCCTTCAATCAGCAGCGTTACTAAACTAGACACAAGAAAAGCCTTGAATCAGCAGCGTTACTAAACTAGACACAAGACAAGCCTTCAATCAGCAGCGTTACTATACTAGACACAAGACAAGCCTTCAAACAGCAGCGTTACTAAACTAGACAGAAGACAAGCCTTCAATCAGCAGCCTTACTAAACTAGACACAGGACAAGCCTTCAATCAGCAGCGTTACTAAACTAGACACAAGACAAGACTTCAATCAGCAGCGTTACTAAACTAGACACAAAACAAGCCTTCAATCAGCAGCGTTACTAAACTAGACACAAGACAAGCCTTCAATCAGCAGCGTTACTAAACTAGACACAAGACAAGCCTTCAATCAGCAGCGTTACTAAACTAGACACAAGACAAGCCTTCAATCAGCAGCGTTACTAAACTAGACACAAGACAAGCCTTCAATCAGCAGCGTTACTAAACTAGACACAAGACAAGCCTTCAATCAGCAGCGTTACTAAACTAGACACAAGACAAGCCTTCAATCAGCAGCGTTACTAAACTAGACACAAGACAAGCCTTCAATCAGCAGCGTTACTAAACTAGACACAAGAAAAGCCTTCAATCAGCAGCGTTACTAAACTAGACACAAGACAAGCCTTCAATCAGCAGCGTTACTAAACTAGACACAATACAAGCCTTCAATCAGCAGCGTTACTAAACTAGACACAAGACAAGCCTTCAATCAGCAGCGTTACTAAACTAGACACAAGACAAGCCTTCAATCAGCAGCGTTACTAAACTAGACACAAGACAAGCCTTCAATCAGCAGCTTTACTAAACTAGACACAAGACAAGCCTTCAATCAGCAGCGTTACCAAACTAGACACAAGACAAGCCTTCAATCAGCAGCGTTACCAAACTAGACACAAGACAAGCCTTCAATCAGCAGCGTTACTAAACTAGACACAAGACAAGCCTTCAATCAGCAGCGTTACTAAACTAGACACAAGACAAGCCTTCAATCAGCAGCGTTACTAAACTAGACACAAGACAAGCCTTCAATCAGCAGCGTTACTAAACTAGACACAAGACAAGCCTTCAATCAGCAGCGTTACTAAACTAGACACAAGACAAGCCTTCAATCAGCAGCGCTACTAAACTAGACACAAGACAAGCCTTCAATCAGCAGCGTTACTAAACTAGACACAAGACAAGCCTTCAATCAGCAGCGTTACTAAACTAGACACAAGACAAGCCTTCAATCAGCAGCGTTACTAAACTAGACACAAGACAAGCCTTCAATCAGCAGCGTTACTAAACTAGACACAAGACAAGCCTTCAATCAGCAGCGTTACTAAACTAGACACAAGACAAGCCTTCAATCAGCAGCGTTACTAAACTAGACACAAGACAAGCCTTCAATCAGCAGCGTTACCAAACTAGACACAAGACAAGCCTTCAATCAGCAGCGTTACCAAACTAGACACAAGACAAGCCTTCAATCAGCAGCGTTACCAAACTAGACACAAGACAAGCCTTCAATCAGCAGCGTTACTAAACTAGACACAAGACAAGCCTTCAATCAGCAGCGTTACTAAACTAGACACAAGACAAGCCTTCAATCAGCAGCGTTACTAAACTAGACACAAGACAAGCCTTCAATCAGCAGCGTTACTAAACTAGACACAAGACAAGCCTTCAATCAGCAGCGTTACTAAACTAGACACAGGACAAGCCTTCAATCAGCAGCGTTACTAAACTAGACACAAGACAAGCCTTCAATCAGCAGCGTTACTAAACTAGACACAAGACAAGCCTTCAATCAGCAGCGTTACTAAACTAGACACAAGACAAGCCTTCAATCAGCAGCGTTACTAAACTAGACACAAGACAAGCTTTCAATCAGCAGCGTTACTAAACTAGACACAAGACAAGCCTTCAATCAGCAGCGTTACTAAACTAGACACAAGACAAGCCTTCAATCAGCAGCGTTACCAAACTAGACACAAGACAAGCCTTCAATCAGCAGCGTTACTAAACTAGACACAAGACAAGCCTTCAATCAGCAGCGTTACTAAACTAGACACAAGAAAAGCCTTGAATCAGCAGCGTTACTAAACTAGACAAAAGACAAGCCTTCAATCAGCAGCGTTACTATACTAGACACAAGACAAGCCTTCAAACAGCAGCGTTACTAAACTAGACACAAGACAAGCCTTCAATCAGCAGCGTTACTATACTAGACACAAGACAAGCCTTCAATCAGCAGCGTTACTAAACTAGACACAAGACAGGCCTTAAATCAGCAGCGTTACTAAACTAGACACAAGACAAGACTTCAATCAGCAGCGTTACTAAACTAGACACAAGACAAGACTTCAATCAGCAGCGTTACTAAACTAGACACAAGACAAGACTTCAATCAGCAGCGTTACTAAACTAGACACAAGACAAGCCTTCAATCAGCAGCGTAACTAACCTAGACACAAGACAAGCCTTCGATCAGCAGCGTTACTAAACTAGACACAAGACAAGCCTTCAATCAGCAGCGTTACCAAACTAGACACAAGACAAGCCTTCAATCAGCAGCGTTACCAAACTAGACACAAGACAAGCCTTCAATCAGCAGCGTTACTAAACTAGACACAAGACAAGCCTTTAATCAGCAGCGTTACTAAACTAGACACAAGAAAAGCCTTGAATCAGCAGCGTTACTAAACTAGACACAAGACAAGCCTTCAATCAGCAGCGTTACTATACTAGACACAAGACAAGCCTTCAAACAGCAGCGTTACTAAACTAGACACAAGACAACCCATTGTTACGAATCTCTGTCATAAATGAATGACGTAGTAAGGCATTGACCTCTTAACAAGTGCGTATCAGAGTCCAAAGCGACCAAGGTTTGACCTTTATGCCCTGAGGGCAGTTTAAATAAAATAATTCGTTCAAATCCCGTGGAAATTGGGGGATAATTCTGGATCGTAGTAATTATAGAGAAAGAGGTTAAAATGCGTATTAAGACCCTGTAGAATCTTCGATGATAGTTTTCTTTGTAAAGTTCCGACCTCCTTAAAGTTAGTTCAGTTTAAACGTTTGTAGAGTGAAGTCGCTATATTCATACATGTACATATAATGCCATTTTATTGATACTTATGTTGCCACCAGTTGATGAAGTTTATTGATCGTTTATATTGAGTCTACAATTTAAATAAAATTGTTTATTCAACAACTGGAGTTGTTTGATCTATCGTTGTTGAGAAAGGTGTTGAAGATAATTATCACGAATATAACTACATTACTGCATAGACCTGTCAGTCAAGGAACCCCTAGCTTGGGCTACAGATTAGCATAATCTAGAGACTTCTAATAAAGATACAACTATATTCATTGAATCCGATTTAACGAGTCGTAATAATAGTCATCATATAAAGAGGTCCATAATAAGTTTGGGGTCTTCGTCCGAGATAGTTGTATAGTGAAGCATATATTCAAGTTGTGTTGTGTTGTGTGTTGGAGCAGTGACCTACTGAGCAAGCCTAAGAACGCTGAAATTATTCTTCCGATTGGAAAAACGTAAGTTGGAAAAATTTACATTTTTAAAATCTCTTAACTAAAGAATGGAATTTATTGAAAATCCAGAAGAAGAAGTTTTGAAAACTTTATCCATAAAGAAGTTAAAAGAGATCGCTGAGATCTTAAAGATAGAAGTTACTGAAACTACACCATCGAGGACTGTGTTGACACAGCAGATAAAAGATGTGTTGATTGCGAGTGGAAAGTTGAAAGTAGAATCAAGCGCGGAGGGATATCAAGTTGAAGGTCAGACGTCGAAATCTATGTCAGAACAGTTTAGATTTCAGTTAGAAATGAAACGGATGGAAATGGAGATGGAACAAAGACGTCTAGAAATAGAAAGTCAGGAAAGAGATAAGAAAAGTCAAAGAGAAACAGAAAGTCAGGAAAGAATAGAACTGGCGAAGATAGGAGCTACTAAAAAAGAATCTCATAATGATGTAGAGATGGCCAGATGGAAAAAGCTAGTCCCTACCTATATTGATAAAGAAAGTGAAATAGCTAATTTCTTCCAGACCTTTGAAATCTCTTGCAGAGATTTTAAGTTCCCAGAAGATAAATGGGGAATATTAGTCAGAACAGCTTTTACTCAGGGAAGGGCAAGAGATTGTGTTTTATTGTTAAAAGAGGAGAATTTAAATGATTATGAAATCATTAAAGATACTGTACTTAAAGCCTATAACCAAATACCGGAAAGTTATCGGAAAAGGTTCCGTCAGTACACAATGTCCCCTTACCAAACACACTTAGACTTCCTTAGAGCAGAAGAAAAGCTAATGGATCAGTGGATAAAATCCAGAAATATCTCCACATTAAAAGAAATGAAAGATATCATTCTGTTAGAGGATTTTATTAACAAAGTGAGGCCGGATATAAGAATGTATTTATCCGAGCGTGATATCACTGACCCACATAAGGCTGCTGATTTAGCTGAACAGTATGCACTGTGTCATAGGACAGCTGGTGAAAAGAATGTTAATAGGCCACAACGGCAAGCAGAAAACACACAGAAACATCGTGAAAAAGAGCATTTTGTGAAACAAAATGATGTGAATAAGAAACCTGTCAACAAAAACGTCCGATGTACTTTTTGTAAAAGAACAGGACATAGCATAGAAGACTGTTGGAGTATACGAAGCGACAAAAGACCTAACAAAGTGGTAATGTGCACTAGCCATAAACCAATACAGAATGTACAAGAAAGCGAAAATACAAACGAACTGAATTCGAAGAAAGATTATTCTACACCAGAAACACTGAGGGTGGATTTGCCTGAGAGCAAAAGTCAGAAGGTAGAGAAATCTACAACTGAAGATAATGAGGATAAATATCCTGATTATAAATACAGAATGGCTACTATTGGATTAATTGTCCGAGTCCACAGAGACGAAAAAGTAGACCAAAGTATTTTTGACTCGAACAAGAGTCTGAAGTCATCGAAAGATGAAATAACACCCATAAGTCATGGTCAAGGGAAGAATAAAATTGACACAGAGACCCTGTGCAGTTTTCAACCGTTCATTAGTGAAGGTTGTGTGGCCTTACAAAAGGAAGGACCACTGAAGTCCGTAAACATATTACGAGACACAGGAGCATCATTAACACTGCTGCTTAAAGATGTATTACCATTGAATGATAATACATTGACAGGACAGACTGTCCTATTGAGAGGTTTTGAATGGAAAGAAGAAATACCTCTACATAGGATATACCTCGCATCTGACTTGGTGACAGGATATGTGACAGTTGGAGTAATATCAAAACTTCCTGTTGAGGGCATATCTGTTATACTAGCAAATGATTTGGCGAAAGGGAGGGTGAGACCTGAACTGATTGTAAAGGAAAATCCAGACCCTAGTCCTATTGTGGAGACAGGAAAAGAAAAAGAACTTTATCCTGTAGGTGATGTCATAAAAGGTATGACACCACAGAAAAAGAAAGAAGAAATTATCTCACAAGAAAAGAAAAAGAAAGAAGAAATTCTCCCACGAGAGAAGAAAGAGGAAGAAGAAGTGGAACGTGATACTACTATTTTCTCCATGATTGAAGATTGTCCGAAAGGAAATGATCAATCAAAGAAGTCATCACAAAATGAAATGATTGCTGAGCAGAAAGTAGACCCAGAGTTGCTACAGTTGCATGAGAAAGCTGTCGACGAGAAAGAAAATCCTACTACTGATGTCTATGAACAGATAGACCACAGCATAAACAATCAACAATGCAAACCTGCAGTTGCCGGTACAGATGAAGATTTGAGGAGCATCACTGAAGGAACGAGTGCGGAGAGCTGGACCGAAACTACCAAAAGCTATGGGTTACCACAATCCATACCGACAGATCGAAGGACCAACTTCGCCTCGGAACTCTTCAATCCAGTACTAAAGAACTTATGCCTGGATCATGAGGTGACAACTGAATCCTATCCGGAAAGTCGAGGAGCCTATGGACCAATCTTTGGACCCACTATCCGAGGACCACTCAAACTACTTCCAGAGGAATGGCAGACCGAATTGGATCTCCTTGGGCTGAGCAAGTACCTAGATAAGTACATATATTTTTTGTCTGACATAACTGTGTTTGTTAGAAAAAAATTGTACACTGCTCACATGCAGATGCCATTGTTGTGTGATGAAAGCAAGGCAAAAATATTATATCATTTGAAAATGATAAAGCCTTACCTTCTGAAAACAATTGGAATAAGCTTGATGTTGTTAACATTGTTACTCTTATTTGTAAAATTTATGCCTGGAGTACAGGATGAATTGAATGACAAATTCACTGATAGTTAGTTACCAAACTTACTATTTTAAAACTAAATCCCTTACTTGTGAAGAAAAAGGAATGAGTAAAAGTATTGTTAGAGTAAATATCATTATAGTGTGATATTTCTAAACAAACTTGTTAGGTTGAGCATTAAAAATAATTGCTATAAGAGAAAAAGATCAGTTTTATCCGCAGAATTGGTTTCTAAATCAGAGGGCATTATAAATGTGGACTGATTATAAGATATGTTTGAGAATCTCTGGAAATGATAATTGAAACATTTAGCAGAGAGGATAATCTGATTGATAAAGATGTAAATGGTTTTAAGAAAAGAGAATTTTCTATCACTAAAGTATTGAGAAATGTTTTATGATTGTACTATGGATTTATTTTATCATGTACTGTTGTTGAAATAATTGCACTGAGTCAAGAAGCAAATTTCTTCTATGTGAATTTATTCATTTGTTATATTATCATTGAATGTATGATAATGTAGGGTAAAAATAGTTGCAGCAAGACAGAACTATGACTAACAAGAATTCCAAGAAATGTATTATATATGATGTTTTCACTTTTAGGATACTGTTACATGAAAAGCAGACCAGAAGTGAAACTAATGTAAACTTTGTATCCTTGTTTTGTATAAATTTAGGATGTGACACTGACTTGACACTGTAAAACAGAATGGTTGAGAATGTCATGGTTGAGAATTTATAATGTTGACATACCAATGTTAAACTAATGTATGATTAATTAAGGATTTCATGTCAAGATTGTAAAACTAATCTATAATTTTTTTTGTATTAGTTAAAATAGATTGAATGAATTGTATTGACAAGCAAAAGACTGGGTAGACCTGAACACTGTGAAAGTAACAGGAGAATCTATGAATAAGGAATAAAACCTTTATGGAAAATGGAAAAGAGCAATGTACACCACTGAAAAGATTGGAAATGAAATGTTTTACCACACCAGTCAAACCAGCAGTTTGTTTTGTACATAAATTGTTACATTGATTTCTCTCTGAAAAAAATTAATAGTAGCCTATGCTTAACTCTTTTCCACTTCAATAATATTGTATTTGAAATGTCTTTAATGTAATCTAAAGAAAATAAGTACTTACTGTTTAGTACTAAGATTGTATGAAGATAATATAACTTGTTTTAATTGATAGTTAATTAAGTGAATTAACCAATTTGTTTTAAGTAAATCCATGATTGTCTGAATGTGTCAATTCAAAACTGCTACGATGTGAACTCTTTTAAAAAGAAAATAATGACGTCGAAAGGTCATGGTAAAATGAAAGATTGAAATATTTTTAATGATTTTTGCTATAAACTATTTTAATTCGTGAACAGACTATGTTTAATGTTCTCAAAATAATATAAATGAATTTGATTTTGAGATGATAGATGTTAAAGAATGCTCATTTAATACGATAACTATTTAATCGCGTAGCAATTTTATTTGACCTCGGCTGTGATGAGGTAGAAATTTGCATAGCGATGTCAATATTGTTAGAATCAATTGGGAATGAGAGAGAAAAAAAAGAGGAATAGAGAGAGAGAGTGCGGAATTGACCTCAATTTTTGGGTCGCGTCACAGACAGTTGTCTAATGTGTTAGTCAGCCTACCAGCATGTAAAAAAAAATACTGTCTACACGAGCAATAATTTTTGTAACGTGTAACTAGGTCAGGTCTAGCATGTGTTCTATCAGAGCGTTTGGTTTTTTTTCTCCTTATGAAAAAATAAGTCGTGTCTGCATAGACACTAAGTGATTTTTTCTTTTGTTGTTTGATTACAAATGTAAAAGATATTAGTTTATAATTAAATGGACGAGAGAGTTTTTATTACAGTAGAATGTTCAATGTAATAGAACTTATTAACTTGTATTATATTATATCTATTAAGAATGATTATGTATTTTTCTTGTATACAAGATTTAGATAAACAATTTAATTGTCCATTGTTTTGAATTAAAAATTGAATGATTGAATGACTATAGTTAAGCCATTTGATAAGATGAATTTATATTGCATATATTATTATGTTATTGTTATCAGTTCGATTGAATTATTGGGATCGCCAATTGAACTGTATTGTTTTTCCCGGAATATTTTCTTTTATAATTATTCCTTAAAATTAACATTTTTCGTATGGTTAAAATGTAAAGGAAATAATTATAAAGCTTTAGAAGGGGGGGGATGTTACGAATCTCGGTCATAAATGAATGACGTAGTAAGGCATTGACCTCTTAACAAGTGCGTATCAGAGTCCAAAGCGACCAAGGTTTGACCTTTATGCCCTGAGGGCAGTTTAAATAAAATAATTCGTTCAAATCCCGTGGAAATTGGGGGATAATTCTGGATCGTAGTAATTATAGAGAAAGAGGTTAAAATGCGTATTAAGACTCTGTAGAATCTTCGATGATAGTTTTCTTTGTAAAGTTCCGACCTCCTTAAAGTTAGTTCAGTTTAAACGTTTGTAGAGTGAAGTCGCTATATTCATACATGTACATATAATGCCATTTTATTGATACTTATGTTGCCACCAGTTGATGAAGTTTATTGATCGTTTATATTGAGTCTACAATTTAAATAAAATTGTTTATTCAACAACTGGAGTTGTTTGATCTATCGTTGTTGAGAAAGGTGTTGAAGATAATTATCACGAATATAACTACATTACTGCATAGACCTGTCAGTCAAGGAACCCCTAGCTTGGGCTACAGATTAGCAGAATCTAGAGACTTCTAATAAAGATACAACTATATTCATTGAATCCGATTTAACGAGTCGTAATAATAGTCATCATATAAAGAGGTCCATAATACCTTCAATCAGCAGCGTTACTATACTAGACACAAGACAAGCCTTCAATCAGCAGCGTTACTAAACTAGACACAAAACATGCCTTAAATCAGCAGCGTTACTAAACTAGACACAAGACAAGCCTTCAATCAGCAGCCTTACTAAACTAGACACAAGACAAGACTTCAATCAGCAGCGTTACTAAACTAGACACAAGACAAGACTTCAATCAGCAGCGTTACTAAACTAGACACAAGACAAGCCTTCAATCAGCAGCGTAACTAACCTAGACACAAGACAAGCCTTCGATCAGCAGCGTTACTAAACTAGACACAAGACAAGCCTTCAATCAGCAGCGTTACCAAACTAGACACAAGACAAGCCTTCAATCAGCAGCGTTACCAAACTAGACACAATACAAGCCTTCAATCAGCAGCGTTACTAAACTAGACACAAGACAAGCCTTTAATCAGCAGCGTTACTAAACTAGACACAGGACAAGCCTTCAATCAGCAGCGTTACAAAACTAGACACAGGACAAGCCTTCAATCAGCAGCGTTACTAAACTAGACACAAGACAAGACTTCAATCAGCAGCGTTACTAAACTAGACACAAAACAAGCCTTCAATCAGCAGCGTTACTAAACTAGACACAAGACAAGCCTTCAATCAGCAGCGTTACTAAACTAGACACAAGACAAGCCTTCAATCAGCAGCGTTACTATACTAGACACAAGACAAGCCTTCAAACAGCAGCGTTACTAAACTAGACACAAGACAAGCCTTCAATCAGCAGCGTTACTATACTAGACACAAGACAAGCCTTCAATCAGCAGCGTTACTAAACTAGACACAAAACAGGCCTTAAATCAGCAGCGTTACTAAACTAGACACAAGACAAGCCTTCAATCAGCAGCCTTACTAAACTAGACACAAGACAAGACTTCAATCAGCAGCGTTACTAAACTAGACACAAGACAAGACTTCAATCAGCAGCGTTACTAAACTAGACACAAGACAAGCCTTCAATCAGCAGCGTAACTAACCTAGACACAAGACAAGCCTTCGATCAGCAGCGTTACTAAACTAGACACAAGACAAGCCTTCAATCAGCAGCGTTACCAAACTAGACACAAGACAAGCCTTCAATCAGCAGCGTTACCAAACTAGACACAAGACAAGCCTTCAATCAGCAGCGTTACTAAACTAGACACAAGACAAGCCTTTAATCAGCAGCGTTACTAAACTAGACACAGGACAAGCCTTCAATCAGCAGCGTTACAAAACTAGACACAGGACAAGCCTTCAATCAGCAGCGTTACTAAACTAGACACAAGACAAGACTTCAATCAGCAGCGTTACTAAACTAGACACAAAACAAGCCTTCAATCAGCAGCGTTACTAAACTAGACACAAGACAAGCCTTCAATCAGCAGCGTTACTAAACTAGACACAAGACAAGCCTTCAATCAGCAGCGTTACTAAACTAGACACAAGACAAGCCTTCAATCAGCAGCGTTACTAAACTAGACACAAGACAAGCCTTCAATCAGCAGCGTTACTAAACTAGACACAAGACAAGCCTTCAATCAGCAGCGTTACTAAACTAGACACAAGACAAGCCTTCAATCAGCAGCGTTACTAAACTAGACACAAGACAAGCCTTCAATCAGCAGCGTTACTAAACTAGACACAAGACAAGCCTTCAATCAGCAGCGTTACTAAACTAGACACAAGACAAGCCTTCAATCAGCAGCGTTACTAAACTAGACACAATACAAGCCTTCAATCAGCAGCGTTACTAAACTAGACACAAGACAAGCCTTCAATCAGCAGCGTTACTAAACTAGACACAAGACAAGCCTTCAATCAGCAGCGTTACTAAACTAGACACAAGACAAGCCTTCAATCAGCAGCGTTACTAAACTAGACACAAGACAAGCCTTCAATCAGCAGCGTTACCAAACTAGACACAAGACAAGCCTTCAATCAGCAGCGTTACCAAACTAGACACAAGACAAGCCTTCAATCAGCAGCGTTACTAAACTAGACACATGACAAGCCTTCAATCAGCAGCGTTACTAAACTAGACACAAGACAAGCCTTCAATCAGCAGCGTTACTAAACTAGACACAAGACAAGCCTTCAATCAGCAGCGTTACTAAACTAGACACAAGACAAGCCTTCAATCAGCAGCGTTACTAAACTAGACACAAGACAAGCCTTCAATCAGCAGCGCTACTAAACTAGACACAAGACAAGCCTTCAATCAGCAGCGTTACTAAACTAGACACAAGACAAGCCTTCAATCAGCAGCGTTACTAAACTAGACACAAGACAAGCCTTCAATCAGCAGCGTTACTAAACTAGACACAAGACAAGCCTTCAATCAGCAGCGTTACTAAACTAGACACAAGACAAGCCTTCAATCAGCAGCGTTACTAAGCTAGACACAAGACAAGCCTTCAATCAGCAGCGTTACTAAACTAGACACAAGACAAGCCTTCAATCAGCAGCGTTACCAAACTAGACACAAGACAAGCCTTCAATCAGCAGCGTTACCAAACTAGACACAAGACAAGCCTTCAATCAGCAGCGTTACCAAACTAGACACAAGACAAGCCTTCAATCAGCAGCGTTACTAAACTAGACACAAGACAAGCCTTCAATCAGCAGCGTTACTAAACTAGACACAAGACAAGCCTTCAATCAGCAGCGTTACTAAACTAGACACAAGACAAGCCTTCAATCAGCAGCGTTACTAAACTAGACACAAGACAAGCCTTCAATCAGCAGCGTTACTAAACTAGACACAGGACAAGCCTTCAATCAGCAGCGTTACTAAACTAGACACAAGACAAGCCTTCAATCAGCAGCGTTACTAAACTAGACACAAGACAAGCCTTCAATCAGCAGCGTTACTAAACTAGACACAAGACAAGCCTTCAATCAGCAGCGTTACTAAACTAGACACAAGACAAGCTTTCAATCAGCAGCGTTACTAAACTAGACACAAGACAAGCCTTCAATCAGCAGCGTTACTAAACTAGACACAAGACAAGCCTTCAATCAGCAGCGTTACCAAACTAGACACAAGACAAGCCTTCAATCAGCAGCGTTACTAAACTAGACACAAGACAAGCCTTCAATCAGCAGCGTTACTAAACTAGACACAAGAAAAGCCTTGAATCAGCAGCGTTACTAAACTAGACACAAGACAAGCCTTCAATCAGCAGCGTTACTATACTAGACACAAGACAAGCCTTCAAACAGCAGCGTTACTAAACTAGACACAAGACAAGCCTTCAATCAGCAGCGTTACTATACTAGACACAAGACAAGCCTTCAATCAGCAGCGTTACTAAACTAGACACAAGACAGGCCATAAATCAGCAGCGTTACTAAACTAGACACAAGACAAGCCTTCAATCAGCAGCGTTACTAAACTAGACACAAGACAAGACTTCAATCAGCAGCGTTACTAAACTAGACACAAGACAAGACTTCAATCAGCAGCGTTACTAAACTAGACACAAGACAAGCCTTCAATCAGCAGCGTAACTAACCTAGACACAAGACAAGCCTTCGATCAGCAGCGTTACTAAACTAGACACAAGACAAGCCTTCAATCAGCAGCGTTACCAAACTAGACACAAGACAAGCCTTCAATCAGCAGCGTTACCAAACTAGACACAAGACAAGCCTTCAATCAGCAGCGTTACTAAACTAGACACAAGACAAGCCTTTAATCAGCAGCGTTACTAAACTAGACACAGGACGAGCCTTCAATCAGCAGCGTTACAAAACTAGACACAGGACAAGCCTTCAATCAGCAGCGTTACTAAACTAGACACAAGACAAGACTTCAATCAGCAGCGTTACTAAACTAGACACAAGACAACGATTCAATCAGCAGCGTAACTAACTTAGACACAAGACAAGCCTTCGATCAGCAGCGTTACTAAACTAGACACAAGACAAGCCTTCAATCAGCAGCGTTACCATACTAGACACAAGACAAGCCTTCAATCAGCAGCGTTACCAAACTAGACACAAGACAAGCCTTCAATCAGCAGCGTTACTAAACTAGACACAAGACAAGCCTTTAATCAGCAGCGTTACTAAACTAGACACAGGACAAGACTTCAATCAGCAGCGTTACAAAACTAGACACAGGACAAGCCTTCAATCAGCAGCGTTACTAAACTAGACACAAGACAAGACTTCAATCAGCAGCGTTACTAAACTAGACACAAGACAAGCCTTCAATCAGCAGCGTTACTAAACTAGACACAAGACAAGCCTTTAATCAGCAGCGTTACTAAACTAGACACAAGACAAGCCTTCAATCAGCAGCGTTACTAAACTAGACACAAGACAAGCCTTCAATCATCAGCGTTACTAAACTAGACACAAGACAAGCCTTCAATCAGCAGCGTTACTAAACTAGACACAAGACAAGCCTTCAATCAGCAGCGTTACTAAACTAGACACAAGACAAGCCTTCAATCAGCAGCGCTACTAAACTAGACACAAGACAAGCCTTCAATCAGCAGCGTTACTAAACTAGACACAAGACAAGCCTTCAATCAGCAGCGTTACTAAACTAGACACAAGACAAGCCTTCAATCAGCAGCGTTACTAAACTAGACACAAGACAAGCCTTCAATCAGCAGCGTTACTAAACTAGACACAAGACAAGCCTTCAATCAGCAGCGTTACTAAACTAGACACAAGACAAGCCTTCAATCAGTAGCGTTACTAAACTAGACACAAGACAAGCCTTCAATCAGCAGCGTTACTAAACTAGACACAAGACAAGCCTTCAATCAGCAGCGATACCAAACTAGACACAAGACAAGCCTTCAATCAGCAGCGTTACCAAACTAGACACAAGACAAGCCTTCAATCAGCAGCGTTACCAAACTAGACACAAGACAAGCCTTCAATCAGCAGCGTTACTAAACTAGACACAAGACAAGCCTTCAATCAGCAGCGTTACTAAACTAGACACAAGACAAGCCTTCAATCAGCAGCGTTACTAAACTAGACACAAGACAAGCCTTCAATCAGCAGCGTTACTAAACTAGACACAAGACAAGCCTTCAATCAGCAGCGTTACTAAACTAGACACAGGATAAGCCTTCAATCAGCAGCGTTACTAAACTAGACACAAGACAAGCCTTCAATCAGCAGCGTTACTAAACTAGACACAAGACAAGCCTTCAATCAGCAGCGTTACTAAACTAGACACAAGACAAGCCTTCAATCAGCAGCGTTACTAAACTAGACACAAGACAAGCCTTCAATCAGCAGCGTTACTAAACTAGACACAAGACAAGCCTTCAATCAGCAGCGTTACTAAACTAGACACAAGACAAGCCTTCAATCAGCAGCGTTACTAAACTAGACACAAGACAAGCCTTCAAACAGCAGCGTTACTAAACTAACTAGACACAAGACAAGCCTTCAATCAGCAGCGTTACTAAACTAGACACAAGACAAGCCTTCAATTAGCAGCGTTACTAAACTAGACACAAGACAAGCCTTCAATCAGCAGCGTTACTAAACTAGACACAAGACAAGCCTTCAATCAGCAGCGTTACCAAACTAGACACAAGACAAGCCTTTAATCAGCAGCGTTACTAAACTAGACACAAGACAAGCCTTCAATCAGCAGCGTTACTAAACTAGACACAAGACAACACTTCAATCAGCAGCGTTACTAAACTAGACACAAGACAAGCCTTCAATCAGCAGCGTTACTAAACTAGACACAAGAAAAGCCTTCAATCAGCAGCGTTACTAAACTAGACACAAGACAAGCCTTCAATCAGCAGCGTTACTAAACTAGACACAAGACAAGCCTTCAATCAGCAGCGTTACTAAACTAGACACAAGACAAGCCTTCAATCAGCAGCGTTACTAAACTAGACACAAGACAAGCCTTCAATCAGCAGCGTTACCAAACTAGACACAAGACAAGCCTTCAATCAGCAGCGTTACTAAACTAGACACAAGACAAGTCTTCAATCAGCAGCGTTACTAAACTAGACACAAGACAAGCCTTCAATCAGCAGCGTTACTAAACTAGACACAAGACAAGCCTTCAATCAGCAGCGTTACTAAACTAGACACAAGACAAGCCTTCAATCAGCAGCGTTACTAAACTAGACACAAGACAAGCCTTCAATCAGCAGCGTTACCAAACTAGACACAAGACAAGCCTTCAATCAGCAGCGTTACCAAACTAGACACAAGACAAGCCTTCAATCAGCAGCGTTACTAAACTAGACACAAGACAAGCCTTCAATCAGCAGCGTTACTAAACTAGACACAAGACAAGCCTTCAATCAGCAGCGTTACCAAACTAGACACAAGACAGGCCTTCAATCAGCAGCGTTACTAAACTAGACACAAGACAAGCCTTCAATCAGCAGCGTTACTAAACTAGACACAAGACAAGCCTTCAATCAGCAGCGTTACTAAATAGACACACGACAAGCCTTCAATCAGCAGCGTTACTAAACTAGACACACGACAAGCCTTCAATCAGCAGCGTTACTAAACTAGACACAAGACAAGCCTTCAATCAGCAGCGTTACCAAACTAGACACAAGACAAGCCTTCAATCAGCAGCGTTACCAAACTAGACACAAGACAAGCCTTCAATCAGCAGCGTTACTAAACTAGACACAAGACAAGCCTTCAATCAGCAGCGTTACTAAACTAGACACAGGACAAGCCTTCAATCAGCAGCGTTACAAAACTAGACACAGGACAAGCCTTCAATCAGCAGCGTTACTAAACTAGACACAAGACAAGCCTTCAATCAGCAGCGTTACTAAACTAGACACAAAACAAGCCTTCAATCAGCAGCGTTACTAAACTAGACACAAGACAAGCCTTCAATCAGCAGCGTTACTAAACTAGACACAAGACAAGCCTTCAATCAGCAGCGTTACTAAACTAGACACAAGACAAGCCTTCAATCAGCAGCGTTACTAAACTAGACACAAGACAAGCCTTCAATCAGCAGCGTTACTAAACTAGACACAAGACAAGCCTTCAATCAGCAGCGTTACTAAACTAGACACAAGACAAGCCTTCAATCAGCAGCGTTACTAAACTAGACACAAGACAAGCCTTCAATCAGCAGCGTTACTAAACTAGACACAAGACAAGCCTTCAATCAGCAGCGTTACTAAACTAGACACAAGACAAGCCTTCAATCAGCAGCGTTACTAAACTAGACACAATACAAGCCTTCAATCAGCAGCGTTACTAAACTAGACAGAAGACAAGCCTTCAATCAGCAGCCTTACTAAACTAGAAACAAGACAAGCCTTCAATCAGCAGCGTTACTAAACTAGACACAAGACAAGCCTTCAATCAGCAGCGTTACTAAACTAGACACAAGACAAGCCTTCAATCAGCAGCGTTACTAAACTAGACACAAGACAAGCCTTCAATCAGCAGCGTTACTAAACTAGACACAAGACAAGCCTTCAATCAGCAGCGTTACTAAACTAGACACAAAACAAGCCTTCAATCAGCAGCGTTACTAAACTAGACACAAGACAAGCCTTCAATCAGCAGCGTTACTAAACTAGACACAAGACAAGCCTTCAATCAGCAGCGTTACTAAACTAGACACAAGACAAGCCTTCAATCAGCAGCGTTACTAAACTAGACACAAGACAAGCCTTCAATCAGCAGCGTTACTAAACTAGACACAAGACAAGCCTTCAATCAGCAGCGTTACTAAACTAGACACAAGACAAGCCTTCAATCAGCAGCGTTACTAAACTAGACACAAGACAAGCCTTCAATCAGCAGCGTTACTAAACTAGACACAAGACAAGCCTTCAATCATCAGCGTTACTAAACTAGACACAAGACAAGCCTTCAATCAGCAGCGTTACTAAACTAGACACAAGAAAAGCCTTCAATCAGCAGCGTTACTAAACTAGACACAAGACAAGCCTTCAATCAGCAGCGCTACTAAACTAGACACAAGACAAGCCTTCTATCAGCAGCGTTACTAAACTAGACACAAGACAAGCCTTCAATCAGCAGCGTTACTAAACTAGACACAAGACAAGCCTTCAATCAGCAGCGTTACTAAACTAGACACAAGACAAGCCTTCAATCAGCAGCGTTACTAAACTAGACACAAGACAAGCCTTCAATCAGCAGCGTTACTAAACTAGACACAAGACAAGCCTTCAATCAGCAGCGTTACTAAACTAGACACAAGACAAGCCTTCAATCAGCAGCGTTACTAAACTAGACACAAGACAAGCCTTCAATCATCAGCGTTACTAAACTAGACACAAGACAAGCCTTCAATCAGCAGCGTTACTAAACTAGACACAAGACAAGCCTTCAATCAGCAGCGTTACTAAACTAGACACAAGACAAGCCTTCAATCAGCAGCGCTACTAAACTAGACACAAGACAAGCCTTCAATCAGCAGCGTTACCAAACTAGACACAAGACAAGCCTTCAATCAGCAGCGTTACTAAACTAGACACAAGACAAGCCTTCAATCAGCAGCGTTACTAAACTAGACACAAGACAAGCCTTCAATCAGCAGCGTTACTAAACTAGACACAAGACAAGCCTTCAATCAGCAGCGTTACTAAACTAGACACAAGACAAGCCTTCAATCAGCAGCGTTACTAAACTAGACACAAGAAAAGCCTTCAATCAGCAGCGTTACTAAACTAGACACAAGACAAGCCTTCAATCAGCAGCGTTACCAAACTAGACACAAGACAAGCCTTCAATCAGCAGCGTTACCAAACTAGACACATAACAAGCCTTCAATCAGCAGCGTTACCAAACTAGACACAAGACAAGCCTTCAATCAGCAGCGTTACTAAACTAGACACAAGACAAGCCTTAAATCAGCAGCGTTACTAAACTAGACACAAGACAAGCCTTCAATCAGCAGCGTTACTAAACTAGACACAAGACAAGCCTTCAATCAGCAGCGTTACTAAACTAGACACAAGACAAGCCTTCAATCAGCAGCGTTACTAAACTAGACACAGGACAAGCCTTCAATCAGCAGCGTTACTAAACTAGACACAAGACAAGCCTTCAATCAGCAGCGTTACTAAACTAGACACAAGACAAGCCTTCAATCAGCAGCGTTACTAAACTAGACACAAGACAAGCCTTCAATCAGCAGCGTTACTAAACTAGACACAAGACAAGCCTTCAATCAGCAGCGTAACTAAACTAGACACAAGACAAGCCTTCAATCAGCAGCGTTACTAAACTAACTAGACACAAGACAAGCCTTCAATCAGCAGCGTTACTAAACTAGACACAAGACAAGCCTTCAATCAGCAGCGTTACTAAACTAGACACAAGACAAGCCTTCAATCAGCAGCGTTACCAAACTAGACACAAGACAAGCCTCCAATTAGCAGCGTTACCAAACTAGACACAAGACAAGCCTTCAATCAGCAGCGTTACTAAACTAGACACAAGACAAGCCTTCAATCAGCAGCGTTACTAAACTAGACACAGGACAAGCCTTCAATCAGCAGCGTTACAAAACTAGACACAGGACAAGCCTTCAATCAGCAGCGTTACTAAACTAGACACAAGACAAGATTTCAATCAGCAGCGTTACTAAACTAGACACAAAACAAGCCTTCAATCAGCAGCGTTACTAAACTAGACACAAGACAAGCCTTCAATCAGCAGCGTTACTAAACTAGACACAAGACAAGCCTTCAATCAGCAGCGTTACTAAACTAGACACAAGACAAGCCTTCAATCAGCAGCGTTACTAAACTAGACACAAGACAAGCCTTCAATCAGCAGCGTTACTAAACTAGACACAAGACAAGCCTTCAATCAGCAGCGTTACTAAACTAGACACAAGACAAGCCTTCAATCAGCAGCGTTACTAAACTAGACACAAGACAAGCCTTCAATCAGCAGCGTTACTAAACTAGACACAAGACAAGCCTTCAATCAGCAGCGTTACTAAACTAGACACAAGACAAGCCTTCAATCAGCAGCGTTACTAAACTAGACACAATACAAGCCTTCAATCAGCAGCGTTACTAAACTAGACAGAAGACAAGCCTTCAATCAGCAGCCTTACTAAACTAGAAACAAGACAAGCCTTCAATCAGCAGCGTTACTAAACTAGACACAAGACAAGCCTTCAATCAGCAGCGTTACTAAACTAGACACAAGACAAGCCTTCAATCAGCAGCGTTACTAAACTAGACACAAGACAAGCCTTCAATCAGCAGCGTTACTAAACTAGACACAAGACAAGCCTTCAATCAGCAGCGTTACTAAACTAGACACAAGACAAGCCTTCAATCAGCAGCGTTACTAAACTAGACACAAGACAAGCCTTCAATCAGCAGCGTTACTAAACTAGACACAAGACAAGCCTTCAATCAGCAGCGTTACTAAACTAGACACAAGACAAGCCTTCAATCAGCAGCGTTACTAAACTAGACACAAGACAAGCCTTCAATCAGCAGCGTTACTAAACTAGACACAAGACAAGCCTTCAATCAGCAGCGTTACTAAACTAGACACAAGACAAGCCTTCAATCAGCAGCGTTACTAAACTAGACACAAGACAAGCCTTCAATCAGCAGCGTTACTAAACTAGACACAAGACAAGCCTTCAATCATCAGCGTTACTAAACTAGACACAAGACAAGCCTTCAATCAGCAGCGTTACTAAACTAGACACAAGACAAGCCTTCAATCAGCAGCGTTACTAAACTAGACACAAGACAAGCCTTCAATCAGCAGCGCTACTAAAGTAGACACAAGACAAGCCTTCTATCAGCAGCGTTACTAAACTAGACACAAGACAAGCCTTCAATCAGCAGCGTTACTAAACTAGACACAAGACAAGCCTTCAATCAGCAGCGTTACTAAACTAGACACAAGACAAGCCTTCAATCAGCAGCGTTACTAAACTAGACACAAGACAAGCCTTCAATCAGCAGCGTTACTAAACTAGACACAAGACAAGCCTTCAATCAGCAGCGTTACTAAACTAGACACAAGACAAGCTTTCAATCAGCAGCGTTACTAAACTAGACACAAGACAAGCCTTCAATCATCAGCGTTACTAAACTAGACACAAGACAAGCCTTCAATCAGCAGCGTTACTAAACTAGACACAAGACAAGCCTTTAATCAGCAGCGTTACTAAACTAGACACAAGACAAGCCTTCAATCAGCAGCGCTACTAAACTAGACACAAGACAAGCCTTCAATCAGCAGCGTTACCAAACTAGACACAAGACAAGCCTTCAATCAGCAGCGTTACTAAACTAGACACAAGACAAGCCTTCAATCAGCAGCGTTACTAAACTAGACACAAGACAAGCCTTCAATCAGCAGCGTTACTAAACTAGACACAAGACAAGCCTTCAATCAGCAGCGTTACTAAACTAGACACAAGACAAGCCTTCAATCAGCAGCGTTACTAAACTAGACACAAGAAAAGCCTTCAATCAGCAGCGTTACTAAACTAGACACAAGACAAGCCTTCAATCAGCAGCGTTACCAAACTAGACACAAGACAAGCCTTCAATCAGCAGCGTTACCAAACTAGACACATAACAAGCCTTCAATCAGCAGCGTTAGCAAACTAGACACAAGACAAGCCTTCAATCAGCAGCGTTACTAAACTAGACACAAGACAAGCCTTCAATCAGCAGCGTTACTAAACTAGACACAAGACAAGCCTTCAATCAGCAGCGTTACTAAAGTAGACACAAGACAAGCCTTCAATCAGCAGCGTTACTAAACTAGACACAAGACAAGCCTTCAATCAGCAGCGTTACTAAAATAGACACAGGACAAGCCTTCAATCAGCAGCGTTACTAAACTAGACACAAGACAAGCCTTCAATCAGCAGCGTTACTAAACTAGACACAAGACAAGCCTTCAATCAGCAGCGTTACTAAACTAGACACAAGACAAGCCTTCAATCAGCAGCGTTACTAAACTAGACACAAGACAAGCCTTCAATCAGCAGCGTTACTAAACTAGACACAAGACAAGCCTTCAATCAGCAGCGTTACTAAACTAACTAGACACAAGACAAGCCTTCAATCAGCAGCGTTACTAAACTAGACACAAGACAAGCCTTCAATCAGCAGCGTTACTAAACTAGACACAAGACAAGCCTTCAATCAGCAGCGTTACTAAACTAGACACAAGACAAGCCTTCAATCAGCAGCGTTACCAAACTAGACACAAGACAAGCCTTCAATCAGCAGCGTTACTAAACTAGACACAAGACAAACCTTCAATCAGCAGCGTTACTAAACTAAACACAAGACAAGCCTTCAATCAGCAGCGTTACTAAACTAGACACAAGACAAGCCTTCAATCAGCAGCGTTACTAAACTAGACACAAGAAAAGCCTTCAATCAGCAGCGTTACTAAACTAGACACAAGACAAGCCTTCAATCAGCAGCGTTACTAAACTAGACACAAGACAAGCCTTCAATCAGCAGCGTTACTAAACTAGACACAAGACAAGCCTTCAATCAGCAGCGTTACTAAACTAGACACAAGACAAGCCTTCAATCAGCAGCGTTACTAAACTAGACACAAGACAAGCCTTCAATCAGCAGCGTTACTAAACTAGACACAAGACAAGCCTTCAATCAGCAGCGTTACTAAACTAGACACAAGACAAGCCTTCAATCAGCAGCGCTACTAAACTAGACACAAGACAAGCCTTCAATCAGCAGCGTTACTAAACTAGACACAAGACAAGCCTTCAATCAGCAGCGTTACTAAACTAGACACAAGACAAGCCTTCAATCAGCAGCGTTACTAAACTAGACACAAGACAAGCCTTCAATCAGCAGCGTTACTAAACTAGACACAAGACAAGCCTTCAATCAGCAGCGTTACTAAACTAGACACAAGACAAGCCTTCAATCAGCAGCGTTACTAAACTAGACACAAGAAAAGCCTTCAATCAGCAGCGTTACTAAACTAGACACAAGACAAGCCTTCAATCAGCAGCGTTACCAAACTAGACACAAGACAAGCCTTCAATCAGCAGCGTTACCAAACTAGACACAAGACAAGCCTTCAATCAGCAGCGTTACCAAACTAGACACAAGACAAGCCTTCAATCAGCAGCGTTACTAAACTAGACACAAGACAAGCCTTCAATCAGCAGCGTTACTAAACTAGACACAAGACAAGCCTTCAATCAGCAGCGTTACTAAACTAGACACAAGACAAGCCTTCAATCAGCAGCGTTACTAAACTAGACACAAGACAAGCCTTCAATCAGCAGCGTTACTAAACTAGACACAGGACAAGCCTTCAATCAGCAGCGTTACTAAACTAGACACAAGACAAGCCTCCAATCAGCAGCGTTACTAAACTAGACACAAGACAAGCCTTCAATCAGCAGCGTTACTAAACTAGACACAAGACAAGCCTTCAATCAGCAGCGTTACTAAACTAGACACAAGACAAGCCTTCAATCAGCAGCGTTACTAAACTAGACACAAGACAAGCCTTCAATCAGCAGCGTTACTAAACTAGACACAAGACAAGCCTTCAATCAGCAGCGTTACTAAACTAACTAGACACAAGACAAGCCTTTAATCAGCAGCGTTACCAAACTAGACACAAGACAAGCCTTCAATCAGCAGCGTTACTAAACTAGACACAAGACAAGCCTTCAATCAGCAGCGTTACTAAACTAGACACAAGAAAAGCCTTGAATCAGCAGCGTTACTAAACTAGACACAAGACAAGCCTTCAATCAGCAGCGTTACTATACTAGACACAAGACAAGCCTTCAATCAGCAGCGTTACTAAACTAGACACAAGACAAGCCTTCAATCAGCAGCGTTACTAAACTAGACACAAGACAAGCCTTCAATCAGCAGCGTTACTAAACTAGACACAAGACAGGCCTTAAATCAGCAGCGTTACTAAACTAGACACAAGACAAGCCTTCAATCAGCAGCGTTACTAAACTAGACACAAGACAAGACTTCAATCAGCAGCGTTACTAAACTAGACACAAGACAAGACTTCAATCAGCAGCGTTACTAAACTAGACACAAGACAAGCCTTCAATCAGCAGCGTAACTAAACTAGACACAAGACAAGCCTTCGATCAGCAGCGTTACTAAACTAGACACAAGACAGGCCTTAAATCAGCAGCGTTACTAAACTAGACACAAGACAAGCCTTCAATCAGCAGCGTTACTAAACTAGACACAAGACAAGACTTCAATCAGCAGCGTTACTAAACTAGACACAAGACAAGACTTCAATCAGCAGCGTTACTAAACTAGACACAAGACAAGCCTTCAATCAGCAGCGTAACTAAACTAGACACAAGACAAGCCTTCGATCAGCAGCGTTACTAAACTAGACACAAGACAAGCCTTCAATCAGCAGCGTTACCAAACTAGACACAAGACAAGCCTTCAATCAGCAGCGTTAACAAACTAGACACAAGACAAGCCTTCAATCAGCAGCGTTACTAAACTAGACACAAGACAAGCCTTCAATCAGCAGCGTTACTAAACTAGACACAGGACAAGCTTTCAATCAGCAGCGTTACAAAACTAGACACAGGACAAGCCTTCAATCAGCAGCGTTACTAAACTAGACACAAGACAAGACTTCAATCAGCAGCGTTACTAAACTAGACACAAAACAAGCCTTCAATCAGCAGCGTTACTAAACTAGACACAAGACAAGCCTTCAATCAGCAGCGTTACTAAACTAGACACAAGACAAGCCTTCAATCAGCAGCGTTACTAAACTAGACACAAGACAAGCCTTCAATCAGCAGCGTTACTAAACTAGACACAAGACAAGCCTTCAATCAGCAGCGTTACTAAACTAGACACAAGACAAGCCTTCAATCAGCAGCGTTACTAAACTAGACACAAGACAAGCCTTCAATCAGCAGCGTTACTAAACTAGACACAAGACAAGCCTTCAATCAGCAGCGTTACTAAACTAGACACAAGACAAGCCTTCAATCAGCAGCGTTACTAAACTAGACACAAGACAAGCCTTCAATCAGCAGCGTTACTAAACTAGACACAAGAAAAGCCTTCAATCAGCAGCCTTACTAAACTAGACACAAGACAAGCCTTCAATCAGCAGCGTTACTAAACTAGACACAAGACAAGCCTTCAATCAGCAGCGTTACTAAACTAGACACAAGACAAGCCTTCAATCAGCAGCGTTACTAAACTAGACACAAGACAAGCCTTCAATCAGCAGCGTTACTAAACTAGACACAAGACAAGCCTTCAATCAGCAGCGTTACTAAACTAGACACAAGAAAAGCCTTCAATCAGCAGCCTTACTAAACTAGACACAAGACAAGCCTTCAATCAGCAGCGTTACTAAACTAGACACAAGACAAGCCTTCAATCAGCAGCGTTACTAAACTAGACACAAGACAAGCCTTCAATCAGCAGCGTTACTAAACTAGACACAAGACAAGCCTTCAATCAGCAGCGTTACCAAACTAGACACAAGACAAGCCTTCAATCAGCAGCGTTACTAAACTAGACACAAGACAAGTCTTCAATCAGCAGCGTTACTAAACTAGACACAAGACAAGCCTTCAATCAGCAGCGTTACTAAACTAGACACAAGACAAGCCTTCAATCAGCAGCGTTACTAAACTAGACACAAGACAAGCCTTCAATCAGCAGCGTTACTAAACTAGACACAAGACAAGCCTTCAATCAGCAGCGTTACCAAACTAGACACAAGACAAGCCTTCAATCAGCAGCGTTACCAAACTAGACACAAGACAAGCCTTCAATCAGCAGCGTTACTAAACTAGACACAAGACAAGCCTTCAATCAGCAGCGTTACTAAACTAGACACAAGACAAGCCTTCAATCAGCAGCGTTACTAAACTAGACACAAGACAGGCCTTCAATCAGCAGCGTTACTAAATTAGACACAAGACAAGCCTTCAATCAGCAGCGTTACTAAGCTAGACACAAGACAAGCCTTCAATCAGCAGCGTTACTAAATAGACACACGACAAGCCTTCAATCAGCAGCGTTACTAAACTAGACACACGACAAGCCTTCAATCAGCAGCGTTACTAAACTAGACACAAGACAAGCCTTCAATCAGCAGCGTTACTAAACTAGACACAAGACAAGCCTTCAATCAGCAGCTTTACTAAACTAGACACAAGACAAGCCTTCAATCAGCAGCGTTACTAAACTAGACACAAGACAAGCCTTCAATCAGCAGCGTTACTAAACTAGACACAAGACAAGCCTTCAATCAGCAGCGTTACTAAACTAGACACAAGACAAGCCTTCAATCAGCAGCGTTACTAAACTAGACACAAGACAAGCCTTCAATCAGCAGCGTTACCAAACTAGACACAAGACAAGCCTTCAATCAGCAGCGTTACCAAACTAGACACAAGACAAGCCTTCAATCAGCAGCGTTACTAAACTAGACACAAGACAAGCCTTCAATCAGCAGCGTTACTAAACTAGACACAAGACAAGCCTTCAATCAGCAGCGTTACTATACTAGACACAAGACAAGCCTTCAATCAGCAGCGTTACTAAACTAGACACAAGACAGGCCTTCAATCAGCAGCTTTACTAAACTAGACACAAGACAAGCCTTCAATCAGCAGCGTTACTAAACTAGACACAAGACAAAACTTCAATCAGCAGCGTTACTAAACTAGACACAAGACAAGACTTCAATCAGCAGCGTTACTAAACTAGACACAAGACAAGCCTTCAATCAGCAGCGTAACTAAACTAGACACAAGACAAGCCTTCGATCAGCAGCGTTACTAAACTAGACACAAGACAAGCCTTCAATCAGCAGCGTTACCAAACTAGACACAAGACAAGCCTTCAATCAGCAGCGTTACCAAACTAGACACAAGACAAGCCTTCAATCAGCAGCGTTACTAAACTAGACACAAGACAAGCCTTCAATCAGCAGCGTTACTAAACTAGACACAAGACAAGCCTTCAATCAGCAGCGTTACTAAACTAGACACAAGACAAGCCTTCAATCAGCAGCGTTACTAAACTAGACACAAGACAAGCCTTCAATCAGCAGCGTTACTAAACTAGACACAAGACAAGCCTTCAATCAGCAGCGTTACCAAACTAGACACAAGACAAGCCTTCAATCAGCAGCGTTACCAAACTAGACACAAGACAAACCTTCAATCAGCAGCGTTACTAAACTAGACACAAGACAAGCCTTCAATCAGCAGCGTTACTAAACTAGACACAAGACAAGCCTTCAATCAGCAGCGTTACTAAACTAGACACAAGACAAGCCTTCAATCAGCAGCGTTACTAAACTAACTAGACACAAGACAAGCCTTTAATCAGCAGCGTTACCAAACTAGACACAAGACAAGCCTTCAATCAGCAGCGTTACTAAACTAGACACAAGACAAGCCTTCAATCAGCAGCGTTACTAAACTAGACACAAGAAAAGCCTTGAATCAGCAGCGTTACTAAACTAGACACAAGACAAGCCTTCAATCAGCAGCGTTACTATACTAGACACAAGACAAGCCTTCAATCAGCAGCGTTACTAAACTAGACACAAGACAAGCCTTCAATCAGCAGCGTTACTATACTAGACACAAGACAAGCCTTCAATCAGCAGCGTTACTAAACTAGACACAAGACAGGCCTTAAATCAGCAGCGTTACTAAACTAGACACAAGACAAGCCTTCAATCAGCAGCGTTACTAAACTAGACACAAGACAAGACTTCAATCAGCAGCGTTACTAAACTAGACACAAGACAAGACTTCAATCAGCAGCGTTACTAAACTAGACACAAGACAAGCCTTCAATCAGCAGCGTAACTAAACTAGACACAAGACAAGCCTTCGATCAGCAGCGTTACTAAACTAGACACAAGACAGGCCTTAAATCAGCAGCGTTACTAAACTAGACACAAGACAAGCCTTCAATCAGCAGCGTTACTAAACTAGACACAAGACAAGACTTCAATCAGCAGCGTTACTAAACTAGACACAAGACAAGACTTCAATCAGCAGCGTTACTAAACTAGACACAAGACAAGCCTTCAATCAGCAGCGTAACTAAACTAGACACAAGACAAGCCTTCGATCAGCAGCGTTACTAAACTAGACACAAGACAAGCCTTCAATCAGCAGCGTTACCAAACTAGACACAAGACAAGCCTTCAATCAGCAGCGTTACCAAACTAGACACAAGACAAGCCTTATTCAGCAGCGTTACTAAACTAGACACAAGACAAGCCTTCAATCAGCAGCGTTACTAAACTAGACACAGGACAAGCCTTCAATCAGCAGCGTTACAAAACTAGACACAGGACAAGCCTTCAATCAGCAGCGTTACTAAACTAGACACAAGACAAGACTTCAATCAGCAGCGTTACTAAACTAGACACAAAACAAGCCTTCAATCAGCAGCGTTACTAAACTAGACACAAGACAAGCCTTCAATCAGCAGCGTTACTAAACTAGACACAAGACAAGCCTTCAATCAGCAGCGTTACTAAACTAGACACAAGACAAGCCTTCAATCAGCAGCGTTACTAAACTAGACACAAGACAAGCCTTCAATCAGCAGCGTTACTAAACTAGACACAAGACAAGCCTTCAATCAGCAGCGTTACTAAACTAGACACAAGACAAGCCTTCAATCAGCAGCGTTACTAAACTAGACACAAGACAAGCCTTCAATCAGCAGCGTTACTAAACTAGACACAAGACAAGCCTTCAATCAGCAGCGTTACTAAACTAGACACAAGACAAGCCTTCAATCAGCAGCGTTACTAAACTAGACACAAGACAAGCCTTCAATCAGCAGCGTTACTAAACTAGACACAAGACAAGCCTTCAATCAGCAGCGTTACTAAACTAGACACAAGAAAAGCCTTCAATCAGCAGCCTTACTAAACTAGACACAAGACAAGCCTTCAATCAGCAGCGTTACTAAACTAGACACAAGACAAGCCTTCAATCAGCAGCGTTACTAAACTAGACACAAGACAAGCCTTCAATCAGCAGCGTTACTAAACTAGACACAAGACAAGCCTTCAATCAGCAGCGTTACCAAACTAGACACAAGACAAGCCTTCAATCAGCAGCGTTACTAAACTAGACACAAGACAAGTCTTCAATCAGCAGCGTTACTAAACTAGACACACGACAAGCCTTCAATCAGCAGCGTTACTAAACTAGACACAAGACAAGCCTTCAATCAGCAGCGTTACTAAACTAGACACAAGACAAGCCTTCAATCAGCAGCGTTACTAAACTAGACACAAGACAAGCCTTCAATCAGCAGCGTTACCAAACTAGACACAAGACAAGCCTTCAATCAGCAGCGTTACCAAACTAGACACAAGACAAGCCTTCAATCAGCAGCGTTACTAAACTAGACACAAGACAAGCCTTCAATCAGCAGCGTTACTAAACTAGACACAAGACAAGCCTTCAATCAGCAGCGTTACTAAACTAGACACAAGACAGGCCTTCAATCAGCAGCGTTACTAAACTAGACACAAGACAAGCCTTCAATCAGCAGCGTTACTAAACTAGACACAAGACAAGCCTTCAATCAGCAGCGTTACTAAATAGACACACGACAAGCCTTCAATCAGCAGCGTTACTAAACTAGACACACGACAAGCCTTCAATCAGCAGCGTTACTAAACTAGACACAAGACAAGCCTTCAATCAGCAGCGTTACTAAACTAGACACAAGACAAGCCTTCAATCAGCAGCGTTACTAAACTAGACACAAGACAAGCCTTCAATCAGCAGCGTTACTAAACTAGACACAAGACAAGCCTTCAATCAGCAGCGTTACTAAACTAGACACAAGACAAGCCTTCAATCAGCAGCGTTACCAAACTAGACACAAGACAAGCCTTCAATCAGCAGCATTACCAAACTAGACACAAGACAAGCCTTCAATCAGCAGCGTTACTAAACTAGACACAAGACAAGCCTTCAATCAGCAGCGTTACTAAACTAGACACAAGACAAGCCTTCAATCAGCAGCGTTACTATACTAGACACAAGACAAGCCTTCAATCAGCAGCGTTACTAAACTAGACACAAGACAGGCCTTCAATCAGCAGCTTTACTAAACTAGACACAAGACAAGCCTTCAATCAGCAGCGTTACTAAACTAGACACAAGACAAGACTT
Source organism: Anisus vortex (assembly GCA_949126835.1). NCBI lineage: Eukaryota > Metazoa > Mollusca > Gastropoda > Planorbidae > Anisus > Anisus vortex. Next base: position 54,710,876 of record OX421495.1, read on the forward strand.
CAATCAGCAGCGTTACTAAACTAGACACAAGACAAGACTTCAATCAGCAGCGTTACTAAACTAGACACAAGACAAGCCTTCAATCAGCAGCGTAACTAAACTAGACACAAGACAAGCCTTCAATCAGCAGCGTTACTAAACTAGACACAAGACAAGCCTTCAATCAGCAGCGTTACCAAACTAGACACAAGACAAGCCTTCAATCAGCAGCGTTACCAAACTAGACACAAGACAAGCCTTCAATCAGCAGCGTTACTAAACTAGACACAAGACAAGCCTTCAATCAGCAGCGTTACTAAACTAGACACAAGACAAGCCTTCAATCAGCAGCGTTACTAAACTAGACACAAGACAAGCCTTCAATCAGCAGCGTTACTAAACTAGACACAAGACAAGCCTTCAATCAGCAGCGTTACTAAACTAGACACAAGACAAGCCTTCAATCAGCAGCGTTACTAAACTAGACACAAGACAAGCCTTCAATCAGCAGCGTTACAAAACTAGACACAAGACAAGCCTTCAATCAGCAGCGTTACCAAACTAGACACAAGACAAGCCTTCAATCAGCAGCGTTACTAAACTAGACACAAGACAAGCCTTCAATCAGCAGCGTTACTAAACTAGACACAAGACAAGCCTTCAATCAGCAGCGTTACTAAACTAGACACAAGACAAGCCTTCAATCAGCAGCGTTACTAAACTAGACACAAGACAAGCCTTCAATCAGCAGCGTTACTAAACTAGACACAAGACAAGCCTTCAATCAGCAGCGTTACTAAACTAGACACAAGACAAGCCTTCAATCAGCAGCGTTACTAAACTAGACACAAGACAAGCCTTCAATCATCAGCGTTACTAAACTAGACACAAGACAAGCCTTCAATCAGCAGCGTTACTAAACTAGACACAAGACAAGCCTTCAATCAGCAGCGTTACTAAACTAGACACAAGACAAGCCTTCAATCAGCAGCGCTACTAAACTAGACACAAGACAAGCCTTCAATCAGCAGCGTTACTAAACTAGACACAAGACAAGCCTTCAATCAGCAGCGTTACTAAACTAGACACAAGACAAGCCTTCAATCAGCAGCGTTACTAAACTAGACACAAGACAAGCCTTCAATCAGCAGCGTTACTAAACTAGACACAAGAAAAGCCTTCAATCAGCAGCGTTACTAAACTAGACACAAGACAAGCCTTCAATCAGCAGCGTTACTAAACTAGACACAAGAAAAGCCTTCAATCAGCAGCGTTACTAAACTAGACACAAGACAAGCCTTCAATCAGCAGCGTTACCAAACTAGACACAAGACAAGCCTTCAATCAGCAGCGTTACCAAACTAGACACAAGACAAGCCTTCAATCAGCAGCGTTACCAAACTAGACACAAGACAAGCCTTCAATCAGCAGCGTTACTAAACTAGACACAAGACAAGCCTTCAATCAGCAGCGTTACTAAACTAGACACAAGACAAGCCTTCAATCAGCAGCGTTACTAAACTAGACACAAGACAAGCCTTCAATCAGCAGCGTTACTAAACTAGACACAAGACAAGCCTTCAATCAGCAGCGTTACTAAACTAGACACAGGACAAGCCTTCAATCAGCAGCGTTACTAAACTAGACACAAGACAAGCCTTCAATCAGCAGCGTTACTAAACTAGACACAAGACAAGCCTTCAATTAGCAGCGTTACTAAACTAGACACAAGACAAGCCTTCAATCAGCAGCGTTACTAAACTAGACACAAGACAAGCCTTCAATCAGCAGCGTTACTAAACTAGACACAAGACAAGCCTTCAATCAGCAGCGTTACTAAACTAACTAGGCACAAGACAAGCCTTCAATCAGCAGCGTTACTAAACTAGACACAAGACAAGCCTTCAATCAGCAGCGTTACTAAACTAGACACAAGACAAGCCTTCAATCAGCAGCGTTACTAAACTAGACACAAGACAAGCCTTCAATCAGCAGCGTTACCAAACTAGACACAAGACAAGCCTTCAATCAGCAGCGTTACTAAACTAGACACAAGACAAGCCTTCAATCAGCAGCGTTACTAAACTAGACACAAGACAAGCCTTCAATCAGCAGCGTTACTAAACTAGACACAAGACAAGCCTTCAATCAGCAGCGTTACTAAACTAGACACAAGAAAAGCCTTCAATCAGCAGCGTTACTAAACTAGACACAAGACAAGCCTTCAATCAGCAGCGTTACTAAACTAGACACAAGACAAGCCTTCAATCAGCAGCGTTACTAAACTAGACACAAGACAAGCCTTCAATCAGCAGCGTTACTAAACTAGACACAAGACAAGCCTTCAATCAGCAGCGTTAAAAAACTAGACACAAGACAAGCCTTCAATCAGCAGCGTTACTAAACTAGACACAAGACAAGTCTTCAATCAGCAGCGTTACTAAACTAGACACAAGACAAGACTTCAATCAGCAGCGTTACTAAACTAGACACAAGACAAGCCTTCAATCAGCAGCGTTACTAAACTAGACACAAGACAAGCCTTCAATCAGCAGCGTTACTAAACTAGACACAAGACAAGCCTTCAATCAGCAGCGTTACCAAACTAGACACAAGACAAGCCTTCAATCAGCAGCGTTACCAAACTTGACACAAGACAAGCCTTCAATCAGCAGCGTTACTAAACTAGACACAAGACAAGCCTTCAATCAGCAGCGTTACTAAACTAGACACAAGACAAGCCTTCAATCAGCAGCGTTACTAAACTAGACACAAGACAGGCCTTCAATCAGCAGCGTTACTAAACTAGACACAAGACAAGCCTTCAATCAGCAGCGTTACTAAACTAGACACAAGACAAGCCTTCAATCAGCAGCGTTACTAAATAGACACACGACAAGCCTTCAATCAGCAGCGTTACTAAACTAGACACACGACAAGCCTTCAATCAACAGCGTTACTAAACTAGACACAAGACAAGCCTTCAATAAGCAGCGTTACTAAACTAGACACAAGACAAGCCTTCAATCAGCAGCGTTACTAAACTAGACACAAGACAAGCCTTCAATCAGCAGCGTTTTTAAACTAGACACAAGACAAGCCTTCAATCAGCAGCGTTACTAAACTAGACACAAGACAAGCCTTCAATCAGCAGCGTTACTAAACTAGACACAAGACAAGCCTTCAATCAGCAGCGTTACTAAACTAGACACAAGACAAGCCTTCAATCAGCAGCGTTACCAAACTAGACACAAGACAAGCCTTCAATCAGCAGCGTTACCAAACTAGACACAAGACAAGCCTTCAATCAGCAGCGTTACTAAACTAGACACAAGACAAGCCTTCAATCAGCAGCGTTACTAAACTAGACACAAGACAAGCCTTCAATCAGCAGCGTTACTAAACTAGACACAAGACAAGCCTTCAATCAGCAGCGTTACTAAACTAGACACAAGACAAGCCTTCAATCAGCAGCGTTACTAAACTAGACACAAGACAAGCCTTCAATCAGCAGCGTTACTAAACTAGACACAAGACAGGCCTTCAATCAGCAGCGTTACTAAACTAGACACAAGACAAGCCTTCAATCAGCAGCGTTACTAAACTAGACACAAGACAAGCCTTCAATCAGCAGCGTTACTAAATAGACACACGACAAGCCTTCAATCAGCAGCGTTACTAAACTAGACACACGACAAGCCTTCAATCAACAGCGTTACTAAACTAGACACAAGACAAGCCTTCAATCAGCAGCGTTACTAAACTAGACACAAGACAAGCCTTCAATCAGCAGCGTTACTAAACTAGACACAAGACAAGCCTTCAATCAGCAGCGTTTTTAAACTAGACACAAGACAAGCCTTCAATCAGCAGCGTTACTAAACTAGACACAAGACAAGCCTTCAATCAGCAGCGTTACTAAACTAGACACAAGACAAGCCTTCAATCAGCAGCGTTACTAAACTAGACACAAGACAAGCCTTCAATCAGCAGCGTTACCAAACTAGACACAAGACAAGCCTTCAATCAGCAGCGTTACCAAACTAGACACAAGACAAGCCTTCAATCAGCAGCGTTACTAAACTAGACACAAGACAAGCCTTCAATCAGCAGCGTTACCAAACTAGACACAAGACAAGCCTTCAATCAGCAGCGTTACTAAACTAGACACAAGACAAGCCTTCAATCAGCAGCGTTACTAAACTAGACACAAGACAAGCCTTCAATCAGCAGCGTTACTAAACTAGACACAAGACAAGACTTCAATCAGCAGCGTTACCAAACTAGACACAAGACAAGCCTTCAATCAGCAGCGTTACTAAACTAGACACAAGACAAGCCTTCAATCAGCAGCGTTACCAAACTAGACACAAGACAAGCCTTCAATCAGCAGCGTTACCAAACTAGACACAAGACAAGCCTTCAATCAGCAGCGTTACTAAACTAGACACAAGACAAGCCTTCAATCAGCAGCGTTACTAAACTAGACACAATACAAGCCTTCAATCAGCAGCGTTACCAAACTAGACAAAAGACAAGCCTTCAATCAGCAGCGTTACTAAACTAGACACAAGACAAGCCTTCAATCAGCAGCGTTACTAAACTAGACACAGGACAAGCCTTCAATCAGCAGCGTTACTAAACTAGACACAAGACAAGCCTTCAATCAGCAGCGTTACTAAACTAGACACAAGACAAGCCTTCAATTAGCAGCGTTACTAAACTAGACACAAGACAAGCCTTCAATCAGCAGCGTTACTAAACTAGACACAAGACAAGCCTTCAATCAGCAGCGTTACTAAACTAGACACAAGACAAGCCTTCAATCAGCAGCGTTACTAAACTAACTAGACACAAGACAAGCCTTCAATCAGCAGCGTTACTAAACTAGACACAAGACAAGCCTTCAATCAGCAGCGTTACTAAACTAGACACAAGACAAGCCTTCAATCAGCAGCGTTACTAAACTAGACACAAGACAAGCCTTCAATCAGCAGCGTTACCAAACTAGACACAAGACAAGCCTTCAATCAGCAGCGTTACTAAACTAGACACAAGACAAGCCTTCAATCAGCAGCGTTACTAAACTAGACACAAGACAAGCCTTCAATCAGCAGCGTTACTAAACTAGACACAAGACAAGCCTTCAATCAGCAGCGTTACTAAACTAGACACAAGAAAAGCCTTCAATCAGCAGCGTTACTAAACTAGACACAAGACAAGCCTTCAATCAGCAGCGTTACTAAACTAGACACAAGACAAGCCTTCAATCAGCAGCGTTACTAAACTAGACACAAGACAAGCCTTCAATCAGCAGCGTTACTAAACTAGACACAAGACAAGCCTTCAATCAGCAGCGTTACCAAACTAGACACAAGACAAGCCTTCAATCAGCAGCGTTACTAAACTAGACACAAGACAAGTCTTCAATCAGCAGCGTTACTAAACTAGACACAAGACAAGACTTCAATCAGCAGCGTTACTAAACTAGACACAAGACAAGCCTTCAATCAGCAGCGTTACTAAACTAGACACAAGACAAGCCTTCAATCAGCAGCGTTACTAAACTAGACACAAGACAAGCCTTCAATCAGCAGCGTTACCAAACTAGACACAAGACAAGCCTTCAATCAGCAGCGTTACCAAACTTGACACAAGACAAGCCTTCAATCAGCAGCGTTACTAAACTAGACACAAGACAAGCCTTCAATCAGCAGCGTTACTAAACTAGACACAAGACAAGCCTTCAATCAGCAGCGTTACTAAACTAGACACAAGACAGGCCTTCAATCAGCAGCGTTACTAAACTAGACACAAGACAAGCCTTCAATCAGCAGCGTTACTAAACTAGACACAAGACAAGCCTTCAATCAGCAGCGTTACTAAATAGACACACGACAAGCCTTCAATCAGCAGCGTTACTAAACTAGACACACGACAAGCCTTCAATCAACAGCGTTACTAAACTAGACACAAGACAAGCCTTCAATCATCAGCGTTACTAAACTAGACACAAGACAAGCCTTCAATCAGCAGCGTTACTAAACTAGACACAAGACAAGCCTTCAATCAGCAGCGTTTTTAAACTAGACACAAGACAAGCCTTCAATCAGCAGCGTTACTAAACTAGACACAAGACAAGCCTTCAATCAGCAGCGTTACTAAACTAGACACAAGACAAGCCTTCAATCAGCAGCGTTACTAAACTAGACACAAGACAAGCCTTCAATCAGCAGCGTTACCAAACTAGACACAAGACAAGCCTTCAATCAGCAGCGTTACCAAACTAGACACAAGACAAGCCTTCAATCAGCAGCGTTACTAAACTAGACACAAGACAAGCCTTCAATCAGCAGCGTTACTAAACTAGACACAAGACAAGCCTTCAATCAGCAGCGTTACTAAACTAGACACAAGACAAGCCTTCAATCAGCAGCGTTACTAAACTAGACACAAGACAAGCCTTCAATCAGCAGCGTTACTAAACTAGACACAAGACAAGACTTCAATCAGCAGCGTTACCAAACTAGACACAAGACAAGCTTTCAATCAGCGGCGTTACCAAACTAGACACAAGACAAGCCTTCAATCAGCAGCGTTACCAAACTAGACACAAGACAAGCCTTCAATCAGCAGCGTTACTAAACTAGACACAAGACAAGTCTTCAATCAGCAGCGTTACTAAACTAGACACACGACAAGCCTTCAATCAGCAGCGTTACTAAACTAGACACAAGACAAGCCTTCAATCAGCAGCGTTACTAAACTAGACACAAGACAAGCCTTCAATCAGCAGCGTTACTAAACTAGACACAAGACAAGCCTTCAATCAGCAGCGTTACCAAACTAGACACAAGACAAGCCTTCAATCAGCAGCGTTACCAAACTAGACACAAGACAAGCCTTCAATCAGCAGCGTTACTAAACTAGACACAAGACAAGCCTTCAATCAGCAGCGTTACTAAACTAGACACAAGACAAGCCTTCAATCAGCAGCGTTACTAAACTAGACACAAGACAAGCCTTCAATCAGCAGCGTTACCAAACTAGACACAAGACAAGCCTTCAATCAGCAGCGTTACTAAACTAGACACAAGACAAGTCTTCAATCAGCAGCGTTACTAAACTAGACACAAGACAAGACTTCAATCAGCAGCGTTACTAAACTAGACACAAGACAAGCCTTCAATCAGCAGCGTTACTAAACTAGACACAAGACAAGCCTTCAATCAGCAGCGTTACTAAACTAGACACAAGACAAGCCTTCAATCAGCAGCGTTACCAAACTAGACACAAGACAAGCCTTCAATCAGCAGCGTTACCAAACTTGACACAAGACAAGCCTTCAATCAGCAGCGTTACTAAACTAGACACAAGACAAGCCTTCAATCAGCAGCGTTACTAAACTAGACACAAGACAAGCCTTCAATCAGCAGCGTTACTAAACTAGACACAAGACAGGCCTTCAATCAGCAGCGTTACTAAACTAGACACAAGACAAGCCTTCAATCAGCAGCGTTACTAAACTAGACACAAGACAAGCCTTCAATCAGCAGCGTTACTAAATAGACACACGACAAGCCTTCAATCAGCAGCGTTACTAAACTAGACACACGACAAGCCTTCAATCAACAGCGTTACTAAACTAGACACAAGACAAGCCTTCAATCAGCAGCGTTACTAAACTAGACACAAGACAAGCCTTCAATCAGCAGCGTTACTAAACTAGACACAAGACAAGTCTTCAATCAGCAGCGTTTTTAAACTAGACACAAGACAAGCCTTCAATCAGCAGCGTTACTAAACTAGACACAAGACAAGCCTTCAATCAGCAGCGTTACTAAACTAGACACAAGACAAGCCTTCAATCAGCAGCGTTACTAAACTAGACACAAGACAAGCCTTCAATCAGCAGCGTTACCAAACTAGACACAAGACAAGCCTTCAATCAGCAGCGTTACCAAACTAGACACAAGACAAGCCTTCAATCAGCAGCGTTACTAAACTAGACACAAGACAAGCCTTCAATCAGCAGCGTTACTAAACTAGACACAAGACAAGCCTTCAATCAGCAGCGTTACTAAACTAGACACAAGACAAGCCTTCAATCAGCAGCGTTACTAAACTAGACACAAGACAAGCCTTCAATCAGCAGCGTTACTAAACTAGACACAAGACAAGACTTCAATCAGCAGCGTTACCAAACTAGACACAAGACAAGCTTTCAATCAGCGGCGTTACTAAACTAGACACAAGACAAGCCTTCAATCAGCAGCGTTACCAAACTAGACACAAGACAAGCCTTCAATCAGCAGCGTTACTAAACTAGACACAAGACAAGTCTTCAATCAGCAGCGTTACTAAACTAGACACAAGACAAGTCTTCAATCAGCAGCGTTACTAAACTAGACACAAGACAAGCTTTCAATCAGCAGCGTTACTAAACTAGACAAAAGACAAGCCTTCAATCAGCAGCGTTACTAAACTAGACACAAGACAAGCCTTCAATCAGCAGCGTTACCAAACTAGACACAAGACAAGCCTTCAATCAGCAGCGTTACCAAACTAGACACAAGACAAGCCTTCAATCAGCAGCGTTACCAAACTAGACACAAGACAAGCCTTCAATCAGCAGCGTTACTAAACTAGACACAAGACAAGTCTTCAATCAGCAGCGTTACTAAACTAGACACAAGACAAGCCTTCAATCAGCAGCGTTACTAAACAAGACACACGACAAGCCTTCAATCAGCAGCGTTACTAAACTAGACAAAAGACAAGCCTTCAATCAGCAGCATTACTAAACTAGACACAAGACAAGCCTTCAATCAGCAGCGTTACCAAACTAGACACAAGACAAGCCTTCAATCAGCAGCGCTACCAAACTAGACACAAGACAAGCCTTCAATCAGCAGCGTTACTAAACTAGACACAAGACAAGCCTTCAATCAGCAGCGTTACTAAACTAGACACAAGACAAGCCTTCAATCAGCAGCGTTACTAAACTAGACACAAGACAAGCCTTCAATAAGCAGCGTTACTAAACTAGACACAAGACAAGCCTTCAATCAGCAGCGTTACTAAACTAGACAAAAGACAAGCCTTCAATCAGCAGCGTTACCAAACTAGACACAAGACAAGCTTTCAATCAGCAGCGTTACCAAACTAGACACAAGACAAGCCTTCAATCAGCAGCGTTACCAAACTAGACACAAGACAAGCCTTCAATCAGCAGCGTTACCAAACTAGACACAAGACAAGCCTTCAATCAGCAGCGTTACTAAACTAGACACAAGACAAGCCTTCAATCAGCAGCGTTACTAAACTAGACACAAGACAAGCCTTTAATCAGCAGCGTTACCAAACTAGACAAAAGACAAGCCTTCAATCAGCAGCGTTACCAAACTAGACACAAGACAAGCCTTCAATCAGCAGCGTTACTAAACTAGACACAAGACAAGCCTTCAATCAGCAGCGTTACTAAACTAGACACAAGACAAGCCTTCAATCAGCAGCGTTACTAAACTAGACACAAGACAAGCCTTCAATCAGCAGCGTTACTAAACTAGACACAAGACAAGCCTTCAATCAGCAGCGTTACTAAACTAGACACAAGACAAGCCTTTAATCAGCAGCGTTACCAAACTAGACAAAAGACAAGCCTTCAATCAGCAGCGTTACCAAACTAGACACAAGACAAGCCTTCAATCAGCAGCGTTACTAAACTAGACACAAGACAAGCCTTCAATCAGCAGCGTTACTAAACTAGACACAAGACAAGCCTTCAATCAGCAGCGTTACTAAACTAGACACAAGACAAGCCTTCAATCAGCAGCGTTACTAAACTAGACACAAGACAAGCCTTCAATCAGCAGCGTTACTAAACTAGACACAAGACAAGCCTTCAATCAGCAGCGTTACCAAACTAGACACAAGACAAGCCTTCAATCAGCAGCGTTACCAAACTAGACACAAGACAAGCCTTCAATCAGCAGCGTTACTAAACTAGACACAAGACAAGCCTTCAATCAGCAGCGTTACTAAACTAGACACAAGACAAGCCTTTAATCAGCAGCGTTACCAAACTAGACAAAAGACAAGCCTTCAATCAGCAGCGTTACCAAACTAGACACAAGACAAGCCTTCAATCAGCAGCGTTACTAAACTAGACACAAGACAAGCCTTCAATCAGCAGCGTTACTAAACTAGACACAAGACAAGCCTTCAATCAGCAGCGTTACTAAACTAGACACAAGACAAGCCTTCAATCAGCAGCGTTACTAAACTAGACACAAGACAAGCCTTCAATCAGCAGCGTTACTAAACTAGACACAAGACAAGCCTTTAATCAGCAGCGTTACCAAACTAGACAAAAGACAAGCCTTCAATCAGCAGCGTTACCAAACTAGACACAAGACAAGCCTTCAATCAGCAGCGTTACTAAACTAGACACAAGACAAGCCTTCAATCAGCAGCGTTACTAAACTAGACACAAGACAAGCCTTCAATCAGCAGCGTTACTAAACTAGACACAAGACAAGCCTTCAATCAGCAGCGTTACTAAACTAGACACAAGACAAGCCTTCAATCAGCAGCGTTACTAAACTAGACACAAGACAAGCCTTCAATCAGCAGCGTTACCAAACTAGACACAAGACAAGCCTTCAATCAGCAGCGTTACCAAACTAGACACAAGACAAGCCTTCAATCAGCAGCGTTACCAAACTAGACACAAGACAAGCCTTCAATCAGCAGCGTTACTAAACTAGACACAAGACAAGCCTTCAATCAGCAGCGTTACTAAACTAGACACAAGACAAGCCTTCAATCAGCAGCGTTACTAAACTAGACACAAGACAAGCCTTCAATCAGCAGCGTTACCAAACTAGACACAAGACAAGCCTTCAATCAGCAGCGTTACCAAACTAGACACAAGACAAGCCTTCAATCAGCAGCGTTACTATACTAGACACAAGACAAGCCTTCAATCAGCAGCGTTACTAAACTAGACACAAGACAAGCCTTCAATCAGCAGCGTTACTATACTAGACACAAGACAAGCCTTCAATCAGCAGCGTTACTAAACTAGACACAAGACAGGCCTTAAATCAGCAGCGTTACTAAACTAGACACAAGACAAGCCTTCAATCAGCAGCGTTACTAAACTAGACACAAGACAAGCCTTCAATCAGCAGCGTTACTAAACTAGACACAAGACAAGACTTCAATCAGCAGCGTTACTAAACTAGACACAAGACAAGCCTTCAATCAGCAGCGTAACTAAACTAGACACAAGACAAGCCTTCGATCAGCAGCGTTACTAAACTAGACACAAGACAGGCCTTAAATCAGCAGCGTTACTAAACTAGACACAAGACAAGCCTTCAATCAGCAGCGTTACTAAACTAGACACAAGACAAGACTTCAATCAGCAGCGTTACTAAACTAGACACAAGACAAGACTTCAATCAGCAGCGTTACTAAACTAGACACAAGACAAGCCTTCAATCAGCAGCGTAACTAAACTAGACACAAGACAAGCCTTCGATCAGCAGCGTTACTAAACTAGACACAAGACAAGCCTTCAATCAGCAGCGTTACCAAACTAGACACAAGACAAGCCTTCAATCAGCAGCGTTACCAAACTAGACACAAGACAAGCCTTCAATCAGCAGCGTTACTAAACTAGACACAAGACAAGCCTTCAATCAGCAGCGTTACTAAACTAGACACAGGACAAGCCTTCAATCAGCAGCGTTACAAAACTAGACACAGGACAAGCCTTCAATCAGCAGCGTTACTAAACTAGACACAAGACAAGACTTCAATCAGCAGCGTTACTAAACTAGACACAAAACAAGCCTTCAATCAGCAGCGTTACTAAACTAGACACAAGACAAGCCTTCAATCAGCAGCGTTACTAAACTAGACACAAGACAAGCCTTCAATCAGCAGCGTTACTAAACTAGACACAAGACAAGCCTTCAATCAGCAGCGTTACTAAACTAGACACAAGACAAGCCTTCAATCAGCAGCGTTACTAAACTAGACACAAGACAAGCCTTCAATCAGCAGTGTTACTAAACTAGACACAAGACAAGCCTTCAATCAGCAGCGTTACTAAACTAGACACAAGACAAGCCTTCAATCAGCAGCGTTACTAAACTAGACACAAGACAAGCCTTCAATCAGCAGCGTTACTAAACTAGACACAAGACAAGCCTTCAATCAGCAGCGTTACTAAACTAGACACAAGACAAGCCTTCAATCAGCAGCGTTACTAAACTAGACACAAGAAAAGCCTTCAATCAGCAGCCTTACTAAACTAGACACAAGACAAGCCTTCAATCAGCAGCGTTACTAAACTAGACACAAGACAAGCCTTCAATCAGCAGCGTTACTAAGCTAGACACAAGACAAGCCTTCAATCAGCAGCGTTACTAAACTAGACACAAGACAAGCCTTCAATCAGCAGCGTTACCAAACTAGACACAAGACAAGCCTTCAATCAGCAGCGTTACTAAACTAGACACAAGACAAGTCTTCAATCAGCAGCGTTACTAAACTAGACACACGACAAGCCTTCAATCAGCAGCGTTACTAAACTAGACACAAGACAAGCCTTCAATCAGCAGCGTTACTAAACTAGACACAAGACAAGCCTTCAATCAGCAGCGTTACTAAACTAGACACAAGACAAGCCTTCAATCAGCAGCGTTACCAAACTAGACACAAGACAAGCCTTCAATCAGCAGCGTTACCAAACTAGACACAAGACAAGCCTTCAATCAGCAGCGTTACTAAACTAGACACAAGACAAGCCTTTAATCAGCAGCGTTACTAAACTAGACACAAGACAAGCCTTCAATCAGCAGCGTTACTAAACTAGACACAAGTCAGGCCTTCAATCAGCAGCGTTACTAAACTAGACACAAGACAAGCCTTCAATCAGCAGCGTTACTAAACTAGACACAAGACTAGCCTTCAATCAGCAGCGTTACTAAACTAGACACAAGACAAGCCTTCAATCAGCAGCGTTACTAAACTAGACACAAGACAAGCCTTCAATCAGCAGCGTTACTAAACTAGACACAAGACTTCAATCAGCAGCGTTACTAAACTAGACACAAGACAAGCCTTCAATCAGCAGCGTTACTAAACTAGACACAAGACAAGCCTTCAATCAGCAGCGTTACTAAACTAGACACAAGACAAGCCTTCAATCAGCAGCGTTACTAAACTAGACACAAGACAAGCCTTCAATCAGCAGCGTTACCAAACTAGACACAAGACAAGCCTTCAATCAGCAGCGTTACCAAACTAGACACAAGACAAGCCTTCAATCAGCAGCGTTACTAAACTAGACACAAGACAAGCCTTCAATCAGCAGCGTTACTAAACTAGACACAAGACAAGCCTTCAATCAGCAGCGTTACTATACTAGACACAAGACAAGCCTTCAATCAGCAGCGTTACTAAACTAGACACAAGACAGGCCTTCAATCAGCAGCTTTACTAAACTAGACACAAGACAAGCCTTCAATCAGCAGCGTTACTAAACTAGACACAAGACAAGACTTCAATCAGCAGCGTTACTAAACTAGACACAAGACAAGCCTTCAATCAGCAGCGTAACTAAACTAGACACAAGACAAGCCTTCAATCAGCAGCGTTACTAAACTAGACACAAGACAAGCCTTCAATCAGCAGCGTTACCAAACTAGACACAAGACAAGCCTTCAATCAGCAGCGTTACCAAACTAGACACAAGACAAGCCTTCAATCAGCAGCGTTACCAAACTAGACACAAGACAAGCCTTCAATCAGCAGCGTTACTAAACTAGACACAAGACAAGCCTTCAATCAGCAGCGTTACTAAACTAGACACAAGACAAGCCTTCAATCAGCAGCGTTACTAAACTAGACACAAGACAAGCCTTCAATCAGCAGCGTTACTAAACTAGACACAAGACAAGCCTTCAATCAGCAGCGTTACCAAACTAGACACAAGACAAGCCTTCAATCAGCAGCGTTACCAAACTAGACACAAGACAAGCCTTCAATCAGCAGCGTTACTAAACTAGACACAAGACAAGCCTTCAATCAGCAGCGTTACTAAACTAGACACAAGACAAGCCTTCAATCAGCAGCGTTACTAAACTAGACACAAGACAAGCCTTCAATCAGCAGCGTTACTAAACTAGACACAAGACAAGCCTTCAATCAGAAGCGTTACTAAACTAGACACAAGACAAGCCTTCAATCAGCAGCGTTACTAAACAAGACACAAGACAAGCCTTCAATCAGCAGCGTTACTAAACTAGACACAAGACAAGCCTTCAATCATCAGCGTTACTAAACTAGACACAAGACAAGCCTTCAATCAGCAGCGTTACTAAACTAGACACAAGACAAGCCTTCAATCAGCAGCGTTACTAAACTAGACACAAGACAAGCCTTCAATCAGCAGCGCTACTAAACTAGACACAAGACAAGCCTTCAATCAGCAGCGTTACTAAACTAGACACAAGACAAGCCTTCAATCAGCAGCGTTACTAAACTAGACACAAGACAAGCCTTCAATCAGCAGCATTACTAAACTAGACACAAGACAAGCCTTCAATCAGCAGCGTTACTAAACTAAACACAAGACAAGCCTTCAATCAGCAGCGTTACTAAACTAGACACAAGACAAGCCTTCAATCAGCAGCGTTACTAAACTAGACACAAGAAAAGCCTTCAATCAGCAGCGTTACTAAACTAGACACAAGACAAGCCTTCAATCAGCAGCGTTACCAAACTAGACACAAGACAAGCCTTCAATCAGCAGCGTTACCAAACTAGACACAAGACAAGCCTTCAATCAGCAGCGTTACCAAACTAGACACAAGACAAGCCTTCAATCAGCAGCGTTACTAAACTAGACACAAGACAAGCCTTCAATCAGCAGCGTTACTAAACTAGACACAAGACAAGCCTTCAATCAGCAGCGTTACTAAACTAGACACAAGACAAGCCTTCAATCAGCAGCGTTACTAAACTAGACACAAGACAAGCCTTCAATCAGCAGCGTTACTAAACTAGACACAGGACAAGCCTTCAATCAGCAGCGTTACTAAACTAGACACAAGACAAGCCTTCAATCAGCAGCGTTACTAAACTAGACACAAGACAAGCCTTCAATTAGCAGCGTTACTAAACTAGACACAAGACAAGCCTTCAATCAGCAGCGTTACTAAACTAGACACAAGACAAGCCTTCAATCAGCAGCGTTACTAAACTAGACACAAGAAAAGCCTTCAATCAGCAGCGTTACTAAACTAGACACAAGACAAGCCTTCAATCAGCAGCGTTACTAAACTAGACACAAGACAAGCCTTCAATCAGCAGCGTTACTAAACTAGACACAAGACAAGCCTTCAATCAGCAGCGTTACTAAACTAGACACAAGACAAGCCTTCAATCAGCAGCGTTACCAAACTAGACACAAGACAAGTCTTCAATCAGCAGCGTTACTAAACTAGACACAAGACAAGTCTTCAATCAGCAGCGTTACTAAACTAGACACAAGACAAGACTTCAATCAGCAGCGTTACTAAACTAGACACAAGACAAGCCTTCAATCAGCAGCGTTACTAAACTAGACACAAGACAAGCCTTCAATCAGCAGCGTTACTAAACTAGACACAAGACAAGCCTTCAATCAGCAGCGTTACTAAACTAGACACAAGAAAAGCCTTCAATCAGCAGCGTTACTAAACTAGACACAAGACAAGCCTTCAATCAGCAGCGTTACTAAACTAGACACAAGACAAGCCTTCAATCAGCAGCGTTACTAAACTAGACACAAGACAAGCCTTCAATCAGCAGCGTTACTAAACTAGACACAAGACAAGCCTTCAATCAGCAGCGTTACCAAACTAGACACAAGACAAGCCTTCAATCAGCAGCGTTACTAAACTAGACACAAGACAAGTCTTCAATCAGCAGCGTTACTAAACTAGACACAAGACAAGACTTCAATCAGCAGCGTTACTAAACT
Source organism: Anisus vortex (assembly GCA_949126835.1). NCBI lineage: Eukaryota > Metazoa > Mollusca > Gastropoda > Planorbidae > Anisus > Anisus vortex. The sequence goes on from OX421495.1 coordinate 54,726,897, forward strand.
AGACACAAGACAAGCCATCAATCAGCAGCGTTACTAAACTAGACACAAGACAAGCCTTCAATCAGCAGCGTTACTAAACTAGACACAAGAAAAGCCTTCAATCAGCAGCGTTACTAAACTAGACACAAGACAAGCCTTCAATCAGCAGCGTTACTAAACTAGACACAAGACAAGCCTTCAATCAGCAGCGTTACTAAACTAGACACAAGACAAGCCTTCAATCAGCAGCGTTACTAAACTAGACACAAGACAAGCCTTTAATCAGCAGCGTTACCAAACTAGACACAAGACAAGCCTTCAATCAGCAGCGTTACTAAACTAGACACAAGACAAGTCTTCAATCAGCAGCGTTACTAAACTAGACACAAGACAAGACTTCAATCAGCAGCGTTACTAAACTAGACACAAGACAAGCCTTCAATCAGCAGCGTTACTAAACTAGACACAAGACAAGCCTTCAATCAGCAGCGTTACTAAACTAGACACAAGACAAGCCTTCAATCAGCAGCGTTACCAAACTAGACACAAGACAAGCCTTCAATCAGCAGCGTTACCAAACTTGACACAAGACAAGCCTTCGATCAGCAGCGTTACTAAACTAGACACAAGACAAGCCTTCAATCAGCAGCGTTACTAAACTAGACACAAGACAAGCCTTCAATCAGCAGCGTTACTAGACTAGACACAAGACAGGCCTTCAATCAGCAGCGTTACTAAACTAGACACAAGACAAGCCTTCAATCAGCAGCGTTACTAAACTAGACACAAGACAAGCCTTCAATCAGCAGCGTTACTAAATAGACACACGACAAGCCTTCAATCAGCAGCGCTACTAAACTAGACACACGACAAGCCTTCAATCAACAGCGTTACTAAACTAGACACAAGACAAGCCTTCAATCAGCAGCGTTACTAAACTAGACACAAGACAAGCCTTCAATCAGCAGCGTTACTAAACTAGACACAAGACAAGCCTTCAATCAGCAGCGTTACTAAACTAGACACAAGACAAGCCTTCAATCAGCAGCGTTACTAAACTAGACACAAGACAAGCCTTCAATCAGCAGCGTTACTAAACTAGACACAAGACAAGCCTTCAATCAGCAGCGTTACTAAACTAGACACAAGACAAGCCTTCAATCAGCAGCGTTACCAAACTAGACACAAGACAAGCCTTCAATCAGCAGCGTTACCAAACTAGACACAAGACAAGCCTTCAATCAGCAGCGTTACTAAACTAGACACAAGACAAGCCTTCAATCAGCAGCGTTACTAAACTAGACACAAGACAAGCCTTCAATCAGCAGCGTTACTAAACTAGACACAAGACAAGCCTTCAATCAGCAGCGTTACTAAACTAGACACAAGACAAGCCTTCAATCAGCAGCGTTACTAAACTAGACACAAGACAAGCCTTCAATCAGCAGCGTTACCAAACTAGACAAAAGACAAGCCTTCAATCAGCAGCGTTACCAAACTAGACACAAGACAAGCCTTCAATCAGCAGCGTTACTAAACTAGACACAAGACAAGCCTTCAATCAGCAGCGTTACTAAACTAGACACAAGACAAGCCTTCAATTAGCAGAGTTACTAAACTAGACACAAGACAAGCCTTCAATCAGCAGCGTTACTAAACTAGACACAAGACTAGCCTTCAATCAGCAGCGTTACTAAACTAGACACAAGACAAGCCTTCAATCAGCAGCGTTACTAAACTAGACACAAGACAAGCCTTCAATCAGCAGCGTTACTAAACTAGACACAAGACAAGCATTCAATCAGCAGCGTTACTAAACTAGACACAAGACAAGCCTTCAATCAGCAGCGTTACCAAACTAGACACAAGACAAGCCTTCAATCAGCAGCGTTACTAAACTAGACACAAGACAAGTCTTCAATCAGCAGCGTTACTAAACTAGACACAAGACAAGTCTTCAATCAGCAGCGTTACTAAACTAGACACAAGACAAGCCTTCAATCAGCAGCGTTACTAAACTAGACAAAAGACAAGCCTTCAATCAGCAGCGTTACTAAACTAGACACAAGACAAGCCTTCAATCAGCAGCGTTACCAAACTAGACACAAAACAAGCCTTCAATCAGCAGCGTTACCAAACTAGACACAAGACAAGCCTTCAATCAGCAGCGTTACCAAACTAGACACAAGACAAGCCTTCAATCAGCAGCGTTACTAAACTAGACACAAGACAAGTCTTCAATCAGCAGCGTTACTAAACTAGACACAAGACAAGTCTTCAATCAGCAGCGTTACTAAACAAGACACAAGACAAGCCTTCAATCAGCAGCGTTACTAAACTAGACAAAAGACAAGCCTTCAATCAGCAGCGTTACTAAACTAGACACAAGACAAGCCTTCAATCAGCAGCGTTACCAAACTAGACACAAGACAAGCCTTCAATCAGCAGCGTTACCAAACTAGACACAAGACAAGCCTTCAATCAGCAGCGTTACTAAACTAGACACAAGACAAGCCTTCAATCAGCAGCGTTACTAAACTAGACACAAGACAAGCCTTCAATCAGCAGCGTTACTAAACTAGACACAAGACAAGCCTTCAATAAGCAGCGTTACTAAACTAGACACAAGACAAGCCTTCAATCAGCAGCGTTACTAAACTAGACAAAAGACAAGCCTTCAATCAGCAGCGTTACCAAACTAGACACAAGACAAGCTTTCAATCAGCAGCGTTACCAAACTAGACACAAGACAAGCCTTCAATCAGCAGCGTTACCAAACTAGACACAAGACAAGCCTTCAATCAGCAGCGTTACCAAACTAGACACAAGACAAGCCTTCAATCAGCAGCGTTACTAAACTAGACACAAGACAAGCCTTCAATCAGCAGCGTTACTAAACTAGACACAAGACAAGCCTTTAATCAGCAGCGTTACCAAACTAGACAAAAGACAAGCCTTCAATCAGCAGCGTTACCAAACTAGACACAAGACAAGCCTTCAATCAGCAGCGTTACTAAACTAGACACAAGACAAGCCTTCAATCAGCAGCGTTACTAAACTAGACACAAGACAAGCCTTCAATCAGCAGCGTTACTAAACTAGACACAAGACAAGCCTTCAATCAGCAGCGTTACTAAACTAGACACAAGACAAGCCTTCAATCAGCAGCGTTACTAAACTAGACACAAGACAAGCCTTTAATCAGCAGCGTTACCAAACTAGACAAAAGACAAGCCTTCAATCAGCAGCGTTACCAAACTAGACACAAGACAAGCCTTCAATCAGCAGCGTTACCAAACTAGACACAAGACAAGCCTTCAATCAGCAGCGTTACTAAACTAGACACAAGACAAGCCTTTAATCAGCAGCGTTACTAAACTAAACACAAGACAAGCCTTTAATCAGCAGCGTTACCAAACTAGACAAAAGACAAGCCTTCAATCAGCAGCGTTACCAAACTAGACACAAGACAAGCCTTCAATCAGCAGCGTTACTAAACTAGACACAAGACAAGCCTTCAATCAGCAGCGTTACTAAACTAGACACAAGACAAGCCTTCAATCAGCAGCGTTACTAAACTAGACACAAGACAAGCCTTCAATCAGCAGCGTTACTAAACTAGACACAAGACAAGCCTTCAATCAGCAGCGTTACTAAACTAGACACAAGACAAGCCTTCAATCAGCAGCGTTACCAAACTAGACACAAGACAAGCCTTCAATCAGCAGCGTTACTAAACTAGACACAAGACAAGCCTTCAATCAGCAGCGTTACAAAACTAGACATAAGACAAGCCTTCAATCAGCAGCGTTACTAAACTAGACACAAGACAAGCCTTCAATCAGCAGCGTTACTAAACTAGACACAAGACAAGCCTTCAATCAGCAGCGTTACTAAACTAGACACAAGACAAGCCTTCAATCAGCAGCGTTACTAAACTAGACACAAGACAAGCCTTCAATCAGCAGCGTTACTAAACTAGACACAAGACAAGCCTTCAATCAGCAGCGTTACCAAACTAGACACAAGACAAGCTTTCAATCAGCGGCGTTACCAAACTAGACACAAGACAAGCCTTCAATCAGCAGCGTTACCAAACTAGACACAAGACAAGCCTTCAATCAGCAGCGTTACCAAACTAGACACAAGACAAGCCTTCAATCAGCAGCGTTACTAAACTAGACACAAGACAAGCCTTCAATCAGCAGCGTTACTAAACTAGACACAATACAAGCCTTCAATCAGCAGCGTTACCAAACTAGACAAAAGACAAGCCTTCAATCAGCAGCGTTACCAAACTAGACACAAGACAAGCCTTCAATCAGCAGCGTTACTAAACTAGACACAAGACAAGCCTTCAATCAGCAGCGTTACTAAACTAGACACAAGACAAGCCTTCAATTAGCAGCGTTACTAAACTAGACACAAGACAAGCCTTCAATCAGCAGCGTTACTAAACTAGACACAAGACTAGCCTTCAATCAGCAGCGTTACTAAACTAGACACAAGACAAGCCTTCAATCAGCAGCGTTACTAAACTAGACACAAGACAAGCCTTCAATCAGCAGCGTTACTAAACTAGACACAAGACAAGCATTCAATCAGCAGCGTTACTAAACTAGACACAAGACAAGCCTTCAATCAGCAGCGTTACCAAACTAGACACAAGACAAGCCTTCAATCAGCAGCGTTACTAAACTAGACACAAGACAAGTCTTCAATCAGCAGCGTTACTAAACTAGACACAAGACAAGTCTTCAATCAGCAGCGTTACTAAACTAGACACAAGACAAGCCTTCAATCAGCAGCGTTACTAAACTAGACAAAAGACAAGCCTTCAATCAGCAGCGTTACTAAACTAGACACAAGACAAGCCTTCAATCAGCAGCGTTACCAAACTAGACACAAGACAAGCCTTCAATCAGCAGCGTTACCAAACTAGACACAAGACAAGCCTTCAATCAGCAGCGTTACCAAACTAGACACAAGACAAGCCTTCAATCAGCAGCGTTACTAAACTAGACACAAGACAAGTCTTCAATCAGCAGCGTTACTAAACTAGACACAAGACAAGTCTTCAATCAGCAGCGTTACTAAACAAGACACAAGACAAGCCTTCAATCAGCAGCGTTACTAAACTAGACAAAAGACAAGCCTTCAATCAGCAGCGTTACTAAACTAGACACAAGACAAGCCTTCAATCAGCAGCGTTACCAAACTAGACACAAGACAAGCCTTCAATCAGCAGCGTTACCAAACTAGACACAAGACAAGCCTTCAATCAGCAGCGTTACTAAACTAGACACAAGACAAGCCTTCAATCAGCAGCGTTACTAAACTAGACACAAGACAAGCCTTCAATCAGCAGCGTTACTAAACTAGACACAAGACAAGCCTTCAATAAGCAGCGTTACTAAACTAGACACAAGACAAGCCTTCAATCAGCAGCGTTACTAAAATAGACAAAAGACAAGCCTTCAATCAGCAGCGTTACCAAACTAGACACAAGACAAGCTTTCAATCAGCAGCGTTACCAAACTAGACACAAGACAAGCCTTCAATCAGCAGCGTTACCAAACTAGACACAAGACAAGCCTTCAATCAGCAGCGTTACCAAACTAGACACAAGACAAGCCTTCAATCAGCAGCGTTACTAAACTAGACACAAGACAAGCCTTCAATCAGCAGCGTTACTAAACTAGACACAAGACAAGCCTTTAATCAGCAGCGTTACCAAACTAGACAAAAGACAAGCCTTCAATCAGCAGCGTTACCAAACTAGACACAAGACAAGCCTTCAATCAGCAGCGTTACTAAACTAGACACAAGACAAGCCTTCAATCAGCAGCGTTACTAAACTAGACACAAGACCAGCCTTCAATCAGCAGCGTTACTAAACTAGACACAAGACAAGCCTTCAATCAGCAGCGTTACTAAACTAGACACAAGACAAGCCTTCAATCAGCAGCGTTACTAAACTAGACACAAGACAAGCCTTTAATCAGCAGCGTTACCAAACTAGACAAAAGACAAGCCTTCAATCAGCAGCGTTACCAAACTAGACACAAGACAAGCCTTCAATCAGCAGCGTTACTAAACTAGACACAAGACAAGCCTTCAATCAGCAGCGTTACTAAACTAGACACAAGACAAGCCTTCAATCAGCAGCGTTACTAAACTAGACACAAGACAAGCCTTCAATCAGCAGCGTTACTAAACTAGACACAAGACAAGCCTTCAATCAGCAGCGTTACTAAACTAGACAAAAGACAAGCCTTCAATCAGCAGAGTTACCAAACTAGACACAAGACAAGCCTTCAATCAGCAGCGTTACCAAACTAGACACAAGACAAGCCTTCAATCAGCAGCGTTACTAAACGAGACACAAGACAAGCCTTCAATCAGCAGCGTTACTAAACTAGACACAAGACAAGCCTTTAATCAGCAGCGTTACCAAACTAGACAAAAGACAAGCCTTCAATCAGCAGCGTTACCAAACTAGACACAAGACAAGCCTTCAATCAGCAGCGTTACTAAACTAGACACAAGACAAGCCTTCAATCAGCAGCGTTACTAAACTAGACACAAGACAAGCCTTCAATCAGCAGCGTTACTAAACTAGACACAAGACAAGCCTTCAATCAGCAGCGTTACTAAACTAGAAACAAGACAAGCCTTCAATCAGCAGCGTTACTAAACTAGACACAAGACAAGCCTTTAATCAGCAGCGTTACCAAACTAGACAAAAGACAAGCCTTCAATCAGCAGCGTTACCAAACTAGACACAAGACAAGCCTTCAATCAGCAGCGTTACTAAACTAGACACAAGACAAGCCTTCAATCAGCAGCGTTACTAAACTAGACACAAGACAAGCCTTCAATCAGCAGCGTTACTAAACTAGACACAAGACAAGCCTTCAATCAGCAGCGTTACTAAACTAGACACAAGACAAGCCTTCAATCAGCAGCGTTACTAAACTAGACACAAGACAAGCCTTCAATCAGCAGCGTTACCAAACTAGACACAAGACAAGCCTTCAATCAGCAGCGTTACCAAACTAGACACAAGACAAGCCTTCAATCAGCAGCGTTACCAAACTAGACACAAGACAAGCCTTCAATCAGCAGCGTTACCAAACTAGACACAAGACAAGCCTTCAATCAGCAGCGTTACTAAACTAGACACAAGACAAGCCTTCAATCAGCAGCGTTACTAAACTAGACACAAGACAAGCCTTCAATCAGCAGCGTTACTAAACTAGACACAAGACAAGCCTTCAATCAGCAGCGTTACTAAACTAGACACAAGACAAGCCTTCAATCAGCAGCGTTACTAAACTAGACACAAGACAAGCCTTCAATCAGCAGCGTTACTAAACTAGACAAAAGACAAGCCTTCAATCAGCAGCGTTACTAAACTAGACACAAGACAAGCCTTCAATCAGCAGCGTTACCAAACTAGACACAAGACAAGCCTTCAATCAGCAGCGTTACCAAACTAGACACAAGACAAGCCTTTAATCAGCAGCGTTACTAAACTAGACACAAGACAAGTCTTCAATCAGCAGCGTTACTAAACTAGACACAAGACAAGTCTTCAATCAGCAGCGTTACTAAACTAGACACAAGACAAGCCTTCAATCAGCAGCGTTACTAAACTAGACAAAAGACAAGCCTTCAATCAGCAGCGTTACTAAACTAGACACAAGACAAGCCTTCAATCAGCAGCGTTACCAAACTAGACACAAGACAAGCCTTCAATCAGCAGCGTTACCAAACTAGACACAAGACAAGCCTTCAATCAGCAGCGTTACTAAACTAGACACAAGACAAGCCTTCAATCAGCAGCGTTACTAAACTAGACACAAGACAAGCCTTCAATCAGCAGCGTTACTAAACTAGACACAAGACAAACCTTCAATAAGCAGCGTTACTAAACTAGACACAAGACAAGCCTTCAATCAGCAGCGTTACTAAACTAGACACAAGACAAGCCTTCAATCAGCAGCGTTACCAAACTAGACACAAGACAAGCCTTCAATCAGCAGCGTTACCAAACTAGACACAAGACAAGCCTTCAATCAGCAGCGTTACTAAACTAGACACAAGACAAGCCTTCAATCAGCAGCGTTACTAAACTAGACACAAGACAAGCCTTTAATCAGCAGCGTTACCAAACTAGACAAAAGACAAGCCTTCAATCAGCAGCGTTACCAAACTAGACACAAGACAAGCCTTCAATCAGCAGCGTTACTAAACTAGACACAAGACAAGCCTTCAATCAGCAGCGTTACTAAACTAGACACAAGACAAGCCTTCAATCAGCAGCGTTACTAAACTAGACACAAGACAAGCCTTCAATCAGCAGCGTTACTAAACTAGACACAAGACAAGCCTTCAATCAGCAGCGTTACTAAACTAGACACAAGACAAGCCTTTAATCAGCAGCGTTACCAAACTAGACAAAAGACAAGCCTTCAATCAGCAGCGTTACCAAACTAGACACAAGACAAGCCTTCAATCAGCAGCGTTACTAAACTAGACACAAGACAAGCCTTCAATCAGCAGCGTTACTAAACTAGACACAAGACAAGCCTTCAATCAGCAGCGTTACTAAACTAGACACAAGACAAGCCTTCAATCAGCAGCGTTACTAAACTAGACACAAGACAAGCCTTCAATCAGCAGCGTTACTAAACTAGACACAAGACAAGCCTTCAATCAGCAGCGTTACCAAACTAGACACAAGACAAGCCTTCAATCAGCAGCGTTACCAAACTAGACACAAGACAAGCCTTCAATCAGCAGCGTTACTAAACTAGACACAAGACAAGCCTTTAATCAGCAGCGTTACTAAACTAAACACAAGACAAGCCTTTAATCAGCAGCGTTACCAAACTAGACAAAAGACAAGCCTTCAATCAGCAGCGTTACCAAACTAGACACAAGACAAGCCTTCAATCAGCAGCGTTACTAAACTAGACACAAGACAAGCCTTCAATCAGCAGCGTTACTAAACTAGACACAAGACAAGCCTTCAATCAGCAGCGTTACTAAACTAGACACAAGACAAGCCTTCAATCAGCAGCGTTACTAAACTAGACACAAGACAAGCCTTCAATCAGCAGCGTTACTAAACTAGACACAAGACAAGCCTTCAATCAGCAGCGTTACCAAACTAGACACAAGACAAGCCTTCAATCAGCAGCGTTACTAAACTAGACACAAGACAAGCCTTCAATCAGCAGCGTTACAAAACTAGACATAAGACAAGCCTTCAATCAGCAGCGTTACTAAACTAGACACAAGACAAGCCTTCAATCAGCAGCGTTACTAAACTAGACACAAGACAAGCCTTCAATCAGCAGCGTTACTAAACTAGAAACAAGACAAGCCTTCAATCAGCAGCGTTACCAAACTAGACACAAGACAAGCCTTCAATCAGCAGCGTTACCAAACTAGACACAAGACAAGCCTTCAATCAGCAGCGTTACCAAACTAGACACAAGACAAGCCTTCAATCAGCAGCGTTACCAAACTAGACACAAGACAAGCCTTCAATCAGCAGCGTTACTAAACTAGACACAAGACAAGCCTTCAATCAGCAGCGTTACTAAACTAGACACAAGACAAGCCTTTAATCAGCAGCGTTACCAAACTAGACAAAAGACAAGCCTTCAATCAGCAGCGTTACCAAACTAGACACAAGACAAGCCTTCAATCAGCAGCGTTACTAAACTAGACACAAGACAAGCCTTCAATCAGCAGCGTTACTAAACTAGACACAAGACAAGCCTTCAATCAGCAGCGTTACTAAACTAGACACAAGACAAGCCTTCAATCAGCAGCGTTACTAAACTAGACACAAGACAAGCCTTCAATCAGCAGCGTTACTAAACTAGACACAAGACAAGCCTTTAATCAGCAGCGTTACCAAACTAGACAAAAGACAAGCCTTCAATCAGCAGCGTTACCAAACTAGACACAAGACAAGCCTTCAATCAGCAGCGTTACTAAACTAGACACAAGACAAGCCTTCAATCAGCAGCGTTACTAAACTAGACACAAGACAAGCCTTCAATCAGCAGCGTTACTAAACTAGACACAAGACAAGCCTTCAATCAGCAGCGTTACTAAACTAGACACAAGACAAGCCTTCAATCAGCAGCGTTACTAAACTAGACACAAGACAAGCCTTCAATCAGCAGCGTTACCAAACTAGACACAAGACAAGCCTTCAATCAGCAGCGTTACAAAACTAGACACAAGACAAGCCTTCAATCAGCAGCGTTACCAAACTAGACACAAGACAAGCCTTCAATCAGCAGCGTTACTAAACTAGACACAAGACAAGCCTTCAATCAGCAGCGTTACTAAACTAGACACAAGACAAGCCTTCAATCAGCAGCGTTACTAAACTAGACACAAGACAAGCCTTCAATCAGCAGCGTTACTAAACTAGACACAAGACAAGCCTTCAATCAGCAGCGTTACTAAACTAGACACAAGACAAGCCTTCAATCAGCAGCGTTACTAAACTAGACAAAAGACAAGCCTTCAATCAGCAGCGTTACTAAACTAGACACAAGACAAGCCTTCAATCAGCAGCGTTACCAAACTAGACACAAGACAAGCCTTCAATCAGCAGCGTTACCAAACTAGACACAAGACAAGCCTTCAATCAGCAGCGTTACCAAACTAGACACAAGACAAGCCTTCAATCAGCAGCGTTACTAAACTAGACACAAGACAAGTCTTCAATCAGCAGCGTTACTAAACTAGACACAAGACAAGTCTTCAATCAGCAGCGTTACTAAACTAGACACAAGACAAGCCTTCAATCAGCAGCGTTACTAAACTAGACAAAAGACAAGCCTTCAATCAGCAGCGTTACTAAACTAGACACAAGACAAGCCTTCAATCAGCAGCGTTACCAAACTAGACACAAGACAAGCCTTCAATCAGCAGCGTTACCAAACTAGACACAAGACAAGCCTTCAATCAGCAGCGTTACTAAACTAGACACAAGACAAGCCTTCAATCAGCAGCGTTACTAAACTAGACACAAGACAAGCCTTCAATAAGCAGCGTTACTAAACTAGACACAAGACAAGCCTTCAATCAGCAGCGTTACTAAACTAGACAAAAGACAAGCCTTCAATCAGCAGCGTTACCAAACTAGACACAAGACAAGCTTTCAATCAGCAGCGTTACTAAACTAGACACAAGACAAGCCTTCAATCAGCAGCGTTACCAAACTAGACACAAGACAAGCCTTCAATCAGCAGCGTTACCAAACTAGACACAAGACAAGCCTTCAATCAGCAGCGTTACTAAACTAGACACAAGACAAGCCTTCAATCAGCAGCGTTACTAAACTAGACACAAGACAAGCCTTTAATCAGCAGCGTTACCAAACTAGACAAAAGACAAGCCTTCAATCAGCAGCGTTACCAAACTAGACACAAGACAAGCCTTCAATCAGCAGCGTTACTAAACTAGACACAAGACAAGCCTTCAATCAGCAGCGTTACTAAACTAGACACAAGACAAGCCTTCAATCAGCAGCGTTACTAAACTAGACACAAGACAAGCCTTCAATCAGCAGCGTTACTAAACTAGACACAAGACAAGCCTTCAATCAGCAGCGTTACTAAACTAGACACAAGACAAGCCTTTAATCAGCAGCGTTACCAAACTAGACAAAAGACAAGCCTTCAATCAGCAGCGTTACCAAACTAGACACAAGACAAGCCTTCAATCAGCAGCGTTACTAAACTAGACACAAGACAAGCCTTCAATCAGCAGCGTTACTAAACTAGACACAAGACAAGCCTTCAATCAGCAGCGTTACTAAACTAGACACAAGACAAGCCTTCAATCAGCAGCGTTACTAAACTAGACACAAGACAAGCCTTCAATCAGCAGCGTTACCAAACTAGACACAAGACAAGCCTTCAATCAGCAGCGTTACCAAACTAGACACAAGACAAGCCTTCAATCAGCAGCGTTACTAAACTAGACACAAGACAAGCCTTCAATCAGCAGCGTTACTAAACTAGACACAAGACAAGCCTTTAATCAGCAGCGTTACCAAACTAGACAAAAGACAAGCCTTCAATCAGCAGCGTTACCAAACTAGACACAAGACAAGCCTTCAATCAGCAGCGTTACTAAACTAGACACAAGACAAGCCTTCAATCAGCAGCGTTACTAAACTAGACACAAGACAAGCCTTCAATCAGCAGCGTTACTAAACTAGACACAAGACAAGCCTTCAATCAGCAGCGTTACTAAACTAGACACAAGACAAGCCTTCAATCAGCAGCGTTACTAAACTAGACACAAGACAAGCCTTTAATCAGCAGCGTTACCAAACTAGACAAAAGACAAGCCTTCAATCAGCAGCGTTACTAAACTAGACAAAAGACAAGCCTTCAATCAGCAGCGTTACTAAACTAGACACAAGACAAGCCTTCAATCAGCAGCGTTACCAAACTAGACACAAGACAAGCCTTCAATCAGCAGCGTTACCAAACTAGACACAAGACAAGCCTTCAATCAGCAGCGTTACTAAACTAGACACAAGACAAGCCTTCAATCAGCAGCGTTACTAAACTAGACACAAGACAAGCCTTCAATAAGCAGCGTTACTAAACTAGACACAAGACAAGCCTTCAATCAGCAGCGTTACTAAACTAGACAAAAGACAAGCCTTCAATCAGCAGCGTTACCAAACTAGACACAAGACAAGCTTTCAATCAGCAGCGTTACTAAACTAGACACAAGACAAGCCTTCAATCAGCAGCGTTACCAAACTAGACACAAGACAAGCCTTCAATCAGCAGCGTTACCAAACTAGACACAAGACAAGCCTTCAATCAGCAGCGTTACTAAACTAGACACAAGACAAGCCTTCAATCAGCAGCGTTACTAAACTAGACACAAGACAAGCCTTTAATCAGCAGCGTTACCAAACTAGACAAAAGACAAGCCTTCAATCAGCAGCGTTACCAAACTAGACACAAGACAAGCCTTCAATCAGCAGCGTTACTAAACTAGACACAAGACAAGCCTTCAATCAGCAGCGTTACTAAACTAGACACAAGACAAGCCTTCAATCAGCAGCGTTACTAAACTAGACACAAGACAAGCCTTCAATCAGCAGCGTTACTAAACTAGACACAAGACAAGCCTTCAATCAGCAGCGTTACTAAACTAGACACAAGACAAGCCTTTAATCAGCAGCGTTACCAAACTAGACAAAAGACAAGCCTTCAATCAGCAGCGTTACCAAACTAGACACAAGACAAGCCTTCAATCAGCAGCGTTACTAAACTAGACACAAGACAAGCCTTCAATCAGCAGCGTTACTAAACTAGACACAAGACAAGCCTTCAATCAGCAGCGTTACTAAACTAGACACAAGACAAGCCTTCAATCAGCAGCGTTACTAAACTAGACACAAGACAAGCCTTTAATCAGCAGCGTTACCAAACTAGACAAAAGACAAGCCTTCAATCAGCAGCGTTACCAAACTAGACACAAGACAAGCCTTCAATCAGCAGCGTTACTAAACTAGACACAAGACAAGCCTTCAATCAGCAGCGTTACTAAACTAGACACAAGACAAGCCTTCAATCAGCAGCGTTACTAAACTAGACACAAGACAAGCCTTCAATCAGCAGCGTTACTAAACTAGACACAAGACAAGCCTTCAATCAGCAGCGTTACTAAACTAGACACAAGACAAGCCTTCAATCAGCAGCGTTACCAAACTAGACACAAGACAAGCCTTCAATCAGCAGCGTTACCAAACTAGACACAAGACAAGCCTTCAATCAGCAGCGTTACTAAACTAGACACAAGACAAGCCTTTAATCAGCAGCGTTACTAAACTAAACACAAGACAAGCCTTTAATCAGCAGCGTTACCAAACTAGACAAAAGACAAGCCTTCAATCAGCAGCGTTACCAAACTAGACACAAGACAAGCCTTCAATCAGCAGCGTTACTAAACTAGACACAAGACAAGCCTTCAATCAGCAGCGTTACTAAACTAGACACAAGACAAGCCTTCAATCAGCAGCGTTACTAAACTAGACACAAGACAAGCCTTCAATCAGCAGCGTTACTAAACTAGACACAAGACAAGCCTTCAATCAGCAGCGTTACTAAACTAGACACAAGACAAGCCTTTAATCAGCAGCGTTACCAAACTAGACAAAAGACAAGCCTTCAATCAGCAGCGTTACCAAACTAGACACAAGACAAGCCTTCAATCAGCAGCGTTACTAAACTAGACACAAGACAAGCCTTTAATCAGCAGCGTTACAAAACTAGACATAAGACAAGCCTTCAATCAGCAGCGTTACTAAACTAGACACAAGACAAGCCTTCAATCAGCAGCGTTACTAAACTAGACACAAGACAAGCCTTCAATCAGCAGCGTTACTAAACTAGAAACAAGACAAGCCTTCAATCAGCAGCGTTACCAAACTAGACACAAGACAAGCCTTCAATCAGCAGCGTTACCAAACTAGACACAAGACAAGCCTTCAATCAGCAGCGTTACCAAACTAGACACAAGACAAGCCTTCAATCAGCAGCGTTACTAAACTAGACACAAGACAAGCCTTCAATCAGCAGCGTTACTAAACTAGACACAAGACAAGCCTTCACTCAGCAGCGTTACTAAACTAGACACAAGACAAGCCTTCAATCAGCAGCGTTACTAAACTAGACACAAGACAAGCCTTTAATCAGCAGCGTTACTAAACTAGGCACAAGACAAGCCTTCAATCAGCAGCGTTACTAAACTAGACACAAGACAAGCCTTCAATCAGCAGCGTTACTAAACTAGGCACAAGACAAGCCTTCAATCAGCAGCGTTACTAAACTAGACACAAGACAAGCCTTCAATCAGCAGCGTTACTAAACTAGACACAAGACAAGCCTTCAATCAGCAGCGTTACTAAACTAGACACAAGACAAGCCTTCAATCAGCAGCGTTACTAAACTAGACACAAGACAAGCCTTCAATCAGCAGCGTTACTAAACTAGACACAAGACAAGTCTTCAATCAGCAGCGTTACTAAACTAGACACAAGACAAGTCTTCAATCAGCAGCGTTACTAAACTAGACACAAGACAAGCCTTCAATCAGCAGCGTTACCAAACTAGACACAAGACAAGCCTTCAATCAGCAGCGTTACCAAACTAGACACAAGACAAGCCTTCAATCAGCAGCGTTACTAAACTAGACACAAGACAAGCCTTCAATCAGCAGCGTTACTAAACTAGACACAAGACAAGCCTTCAATCAGCAGCGTTACCAAACTAGACACAAGACAAGCTTTCAATCAGCAGCGTTACCAAACTAGACACAAGACAAGCCTTCAATCAGCAGCGTTACCAAACTAGACACAAGACAAGCCTTCAATCAGCAGCGTTACCAAACTAGACACAAGACAAGCCTTCAATCAGCAGCGTTTCTAAACTAGACACAAGACAAGCCTTTAATCAGCAGCGTTACCAAACTAGACAAAAGACAAGCCTTCAATCAGCAGCGTTACCAAACTAGACACAAGACAAGCCTTCAATCAGCAGCGTTACTAAACTAGACACAAGACAAGCCTTCAATCAGCAGCGTTACTAAACTAGACACAAGACAAGCCTTCAATCAGCAGCGTTACTAAACTAGACACAAGACAAGCCTTCAATCAGCAGCGTTACTAAACTAGACACAAGACAAGCCTTCAATCAGCAGCGTTACTAAACTAGACACAAGACAAGCCTTCAATCAGCAGCGTTACCAAACTAGACACAAGACAAGCCTTCAATCAGCAGCGTTACCAAACTAGACACAAGACAAGCCTTCAATCAGCAGCGTTACTAAACTAGACACAAGACAAGCCTTTAATCAGCAGCGTTACTAAACTAAACACAAGACAAGCCTTTAATCAGCAGCGTTACCAAACTAGACAAAAGACAAGCCTTCAATCAGCAGCGTTACCAAACTAGACACAAGACAAGCCTTCAATCAGCAGCGTTACTAAACTAGACACAAGACAAGCCTTCAATCAGCAGCGTTACTAAACTAGACACAAGACAAGCCTTCAATCAGCAGCGTTACTAAACTAGACACAAGACAAGCCTTCAATCAGCAGCGTTACTAAACTAGACACAAGACAAGCCTTCAATCAGCAGCGTTACTAAACTAGACACAAGACAAGCCTTTAATCAGCAGCGTTACCAAACTAGACAAAAGACAAGCCTTCAATCAGCAGCGTTACCAAACTAGACACAAGACAAGCCTTCAATCCGCAGCGTTACTAAACTAGACACAAGACAAGCCTTTAATCAGCAGCGTTACAAAACTAGACATAAGACAAGCCTTCAATCAGCAGCGTTACTAAACTAGACACAAGACAAGCCTTCAATCAGCAGCGTTACTAAACTAGACACAAGACAAGCCTTCAATCAGCAGCGTTACTAAACTAGAAACAAGACAAGCCTTCAATCAGCAGCGTTACCAAACTAGACACAAGACAAGCCTTCAATCAGCAGCGTTACCAAACTAGACACAAGACAAGCCTTCAATCAGCAGCGTTACCAAACTAGACACAAGACAAGCCTTCAATCAGCAGCGTTACTAAACTAGACACAAGACAAGCCTTCAATCAGCAGCGTTACTAAACTAGACACAAGCCAAGTCTTCAATCAGCAGCGTTACTAAACTAGACACAAGACAAGTCTTCAATCAGCAGCGTTACCAAACTAGACACAAGACAAGTCTTCAATCAGCAGCGTTACTAAACTAGACACAAGACAAGCCTTCAATCAGCAGCGTTACTAAACTAGACACAAGACAAGCCTTCAATCAGCAGCGTTACCAAACTAGACACAAGACAAGCCTTCAATCAGCAGCGTTACTAAACTAGACACAAGACAAGCCTTCAATCAGCAGCGTTACTAAACTAGACACAAGACAAGCCTTCAATCAGCAGCGTTACTAAACTAGACACAAGACAAGCCTTCAATCAGCAGCGTTACTAAACTAGACACAAGACAAGCCTTCAATCAGCAGCGTTACCAAACTAGACACAAGACAAGCCTTCAATCAGCAGCGTTACTAAACTAGACACAAGACAAGCCTTCAATCAGCAGCGTTACTAAACTAGACACAAGACAAGCCTTCAATCAGCAGCGTTACTAAACTAGACACAAGCCAAGCCTTCAATCAGCAGCGTTACTAAACTAGACACAAGACAAGCCTTCAATCAGCAGCGTTACTAAACTAGACACAAGACAAGCCTTCAATCAGCAGCGTTACTAAACTAGACACAAGACAAGCCTTCAATCAGCAGCGTTACTAAACTAGACACAAGACAAGCCTTCAATCAGCAGCGTTACCAAACTAGACAAAAGACAAGCCTTCAATCAGCAGCGTTACTAAACTAGACACAAGACAAGCCTTCAATCAGCAGCGTTACTAAACTAGACACAAGACAAGCCTTCAATCAGCAGCGTTACTAAACTAGACACAAGACAAGCCTTCAATCAGCAGCGTTACTAAACTAGACACAAGACAAGCCTTCAATCAGCAGCGTTACTAAACTAGACACAAGACAAGCCTTCAATCAGCAGCGTTACTAAACTAGACACAAGACAAGCCTTCAATCAGCAGCGTTACTAAACTAGACACAAGACAAGCCTTCAATCAGCAGCGTTACTAAACTAGACACAAGACAAGCCTTCAATCAGCAGCGTTACTAAACTAGACACAAGACAAGACTTCAATCAGCAGCGTTACCAAACTAGACACAAGACAAGCCTTCAATCAGCAGCGTTACTAAACTAGACACAAGACAAGTCTTCAATCAGCAGCGTTACTAAACTAGACACAAGACAAGTCTTCAATCAGCAGCGTTACTAAACTAGACACAAGACAAGTCTTCAATCAGCAGCGTTACTAAACTAGACACAAGACAAGCCTTCAATCAGCAGCCTTAACTAAACTAGACACAAGACAAGTCTTCAATCAGCAGCGTTACTAAACTAGACACAAGACAAGCCTTCAATCAGCAGCGTTACCAAACTAGACACAAGACAAGCCTTCAATCAGCAGCGTTACTAAACTAGACACAAGACAAGCCTTCAATCAGCAGCGTTACTAAACTAGACACAAGACAAGCCTTCAATCAGCAGCGTTACTAAACTAGACACAAGACAAGCCTTCAATCAGCAGCGTTACTAAACTAGACACAAGACAAGCCTTCAATCAGCAGCGTTACTAAACTAGACACAAGACAAGCCTTCAATCAGCAGCGTTACTAAACTAGACACAAGACAAGCCTTCAATCAGCAGCGCTACTAAACTAGACACAAGACAAGCCTTCAATCAGCAGCGTTACTAAACTAGACACAAGACAAGCCTTCAATCAGCAGCGCTACTAAACTAGACACAAGACAAGCCTTCAATCAGCAGCGTTACTAAACTAGACACAAGACAAGCCTTCAATCAGCAGCGTTACTAAACTAGACAAAAGACAAGCCTTCAATCAGCAGCGTTACTAAACTAGACACAAGACAAGCCTTCAATCAGCAGCGTTACCAAACTAGATACAAGACAAGCCTTCAATCAGCAGCGTTACCAAACTAGACACAAGACAAGCCTTCAATCAGCAGCGTTACCAAACTAGACACAAGACAAGCCTTCAATCAGCAGCGTTACTAAACTAGACACAAGACAAGCCTTCAATCAGCAGCGTTACTAAACTAGACACAAGACAAGCCTTCAATCAGCAGCGTTACTAAACTAGACACAAGACAAGCCTTCAATCAGCAGCGTTACTAAACTAGACACAAGACAAGCCTTCAATCAGCAGCGTTACTAAACTAGACACAAGACAAGCCTTCAATCAGCAGCGTTACTAAACTAGACACAAGACAAGCCTTCAATCAGCAGCGTTACTAAACTAGACACAAGACAAGCCTTCAATCAGCAGCGTTACTAAACTAGACACAAGACAAGCCTTCAATCAGCAGCGTTACTAAACTAGACACAAGACAAGCCTTCAATCAGCAGCGTTACTAAACTAGACACAAGACAAGCCTTCAATCAGCAGCGTTACTAAACTAGACACAAGACAAGCCTTCAATCAGCAGCGTTACTAAACTAGACACAAGACAAGCCTTCAATCAGCAGCGTTACCACACTAGACACAAGACAAGCCTTCAATCAGCAGCGTTACTAAACTAGACACAAGACAAGTCTTCAATCAGCAGCGTTACTAAACTAGACACAAGACAAGTCTTCAATCAGCAGCGTTACTAAACTAGACACAAGACAAGTCTTCAATCAGCAGCGTTACTAAACTAGACACAAGACAAGCCTTCAATCAGCAGCGTTACTAAACTAGACACAAGACAAGCCTTCAATCAGCAGCGTTACCAAACTAGACACAAGACAAGCCTTCAATCAGCAGCGTTACTAAACTAGACACAAGACAAGCCTTCAATCAGCAGCGTTACTAAACTAGACACAAGACAAGCCTTCAATCAGCAGCGTTACTAAACTAGACACAAGACAAGCCTTCAATCAGCAGCGTTACTAAACTAGACACAAGACAAGCCTTCAATCAGCAGCGTTACCAAACTAGACACAAGACAAGCCTTCAATCAGCAGCGTTACTAAACTAGACACAAGACAAGCCTTCAATCAGCAGCGTTACTAAACTAGACACAAGACAAGCCTTCAATCAGCAGCGTTACTAAACTAGACACAAGCCAAGCCTTCAATCAGCAGCGTTACTAAACTAGACACAAGACAAGCCTTCAATCAGCAGCGCTACTAAACTAGACACAAGACAAGCCTTCAATCAGCAGCGTTACTAAACTAGACACAAGACAAGCCTTCAATCAGCAGCGTTACTAAACTAGACACAAGACAAGCCTTCAATCAGCAGCGTTACCAAACTAGACAAAAGACAAGCCTTCAATCAGCAGCGTTACTAAACTAGACACAAGACAAGCCTTCAATCAGCAGCGTTACTAAACTAGACACAAGACAAGCCTTCAATCAGCAGCGTTACTAAACTAGACACAAGACAAGCCTTCAATCAGCAGCGTTACTAAACTAGACACAAGACAAGCCTTCAATCAGCAGCGTTACTAAACTAGACAGAAGACAAGCCTTCAATCAGCAGCGTTACTAAACTAGACACAAGACAAGCCTTCAATCAGCAGCGTTACTAAACTAGACACAAGACAAGCCTTCAATCAGCAGCGTTACTAAACTAGACACAAGACAAGCCTTCAATCAGCAGCGTTACTAAACTAGACACAAGACAAGACTTCAATCAGCAGCGTTACCAAACTAGACACAAGACAAGCCTTCAATCAGCAGCGTTACTAAACTAGACACAAGACAAGTCTTCAATCAGCAGCGTTACTAAACTAGACACAAGACAAGTCTTCAATCAGCAGCGTTACTAAACTAGACACAAGACAAGTCTTCAATCAGCAGCGTTACTAAACTAGACACAAGACAAGCCTTCAATCAGCAGCCTTAACTAAACTAGACACAAGACAAGTCTTCAATCAGCAGCGTTACTAAACTAGACACAAGACAAGCCTTCAATCAGCAGCGTTACCAAACTAGACACAAGACAAGCCTTCAATCAGCAGCGTTACTAAACTAGACACAAGACAAGCCTTCAATCAGCAGCGTTACTAAACTAGACACAAGACAAGCCTTCAATCAGCAGCGTTACTAAACTAGACACAAGACAAGCCTTCAATCAGCAGCGTTACTAAACTAGACACAAGACAAGCCTTAAATCAGCAGCGTTACTAAACTAGACACAAGACAAGCCTTCAATCAGCAGCGTTACTAAACTAGACACAAGACAAGCCTTCAATCAGCAGCGCTACTAAACTAGACACAAGACAAGCCTTCAATCAGCAGCGTTACTAAACTAGACACAAGACAAGCCTTCAATCAGCAGCGTTACTAAACTAGACACAAGACAAGCCTTCAATCAGCAGCGTTACTAAACTAGACACAAGACAAGCCTTCAATCAGCAGCGTTACCAAACTAGACACAAGACAAGCCTTCAATCAGCAGCGTTACCAAACTAGACACAAGACAAGCCTTCAATCAGCAGCGTTACCAAACTAGACACAAGACAAGCCTTCAATCAGCAGCGTTACTAAACTAGACACAAGACAAGCCTTCAATCAGCAGCGTTACTAAACTAGACACAAGACAAGCCTTCAATCAGCAGCGTTACTAAACTAGACACAAGACAAGCCTTCAATCAGCAGCGTTACTAAACTAGACACAAGACAAGCCTTCAATCAGCAGCGTTACTAAACAAGACACAAGACAAGCCTTCAATCAGCAGCGTTACTAAACTAGACACAAGACAAGCCTTCAATCAGCAGCGTTACTAAACTAGACACAAGACAAGCCTTCAATCAGCAGCGTTACTAAACTAGACACAAGACAAGCCTTCAATCAGCAGCGTTACTAAACTAGACACAAGACAAGCCTTCAATCAGCAGCGTTACTAAACTAGACACAAGACAAGCCTTCAATCAGCAGCGTTACTAAACTAGACACAAGACAAGCCTTCAATCAGCAGCGTTACTAAACTAGACACAAGACAAGCCTTCAATCAGCAGCGTTACTAAACTAGACACAAGACAAGCCTTCAATCAGCAGCGTTACTAAACTAGACACAAGACAAGCCATCAATCAGCAGCGTTACCAAACTAGACACAAGACAAGCCTTCAATCAGCAGCGGTACCAAACTAGACACAAGACAAGCCTTCAATCAGCAGCGTTACTAAACTAGACACAAGACAAGCCTTCAATCAGCAGCGTTACTAAACTAGAAACAAGACAAGCCTTCAATCAGCAGCGTTACCAAACTAGACACAAGACAAGCCTTCAATCAGCAGCGTTACTAAACTAGACACAAGACAAGCCTTCAATCAGCAGCGTTACCAAACTAGACACAAGACAAGCCTTCAATCAGCAGCGTTACCAAACTAGACACAAGACAAGCCTTCAATCAGCAGCGTTACTAAACTAGACACAAGACAAGCCTTCAATCAGCAGCGTTACTAAACTAGACACAAGACAAGCCTTCAATCAGCAGCGTTACTAAACTAGACACAAGACAAGCCTTCAATCAGCAGCGTTACTAAACTAGACACAAGACAAGCCTTCAATCAGCAGCGTTACTAAACTAGACACAAGACAAGCCTTCAATCAGCAGCGTTACTAAACTAGACACAAGACAAGCCTTCAATCAGCAGCGTTACTAAACTAGACACACGACAAGCCTTCAATCAGCAGCGTTACTAAACTAGACACACGACAAGCCTTCAATCAGCAGCGTTACTAAACTAGACACAAGACAAGCCTTCAATCAGCAGCGTTACTAAACTAGACACAAGACAAGCCTTCAATCAGCAGCGTTACTAAACTAGACACAAGACAAGCCTTCAATAAGCAGCGTTACTAAACTAGACACAAGACAAGCCTTCAATCAGCAGCGTTACTAAACTAGACACAAGACAAGCCTTCAATCAGCAGCGTTACTAAACTAGACACAAGACAAGCCTTCAATCAGCAGCGTTACTAAACTAGACACAAGACAAGCCTTCAATCAGCAGCGTTACTAAACTAGACACAAGACAAGCCTTCAATCAGCAGCGTTACTAAACTAGACACAAGACAAGCCTTCAATCAGCAGCGTTACTAAACTAGGCACAAGACAAGCCTTCAATCAGCAGCGTTACTAAACTAGACACACGACAAGCCTTCAATCAGCAGCGTTACTAAACTAGACACACGACAAGCCTTCAATCAGCAGCGTTACTAAACTAGACACAAGACAAGCCTTCAATCAGCAGCGTTACTAAACTAGACACAAGACAAGCCTTCAATCAGCAGCGTTACTAAACTAGACACAAGACAAGCCTTCAATCAGCAGCGTTACTAAACTAGACACAAGACAAGCCTTCAATCAGCAGCGTTACTAAACTAGACACAAGACAAGCCTTCAATCAGCAGCGTTACTAAACTAGACACAAACAAGCCTTCAATCAGCAGCGTTACTAAACTAGACAAAAGACAAGCCTTCAATCAGCAGCGTTACTAAACTAGACACAAGACAAGCCTTCAATCAGCAGCGTTACCAAACTAGACACAAGACAAGCCTTCAATCAGCAGCGTTACCAAACTAGACACAAGACAAGCCTTCAATCAGCAGCGGTACTAAACTAGACACAAGACAAGCCTTCAATCAGCAGCGTTACTAAACTAGACACAAGACAAACCTTCAATCAGCAGCGTTACTAAACTAGACACAAGACAAGCCTTCAATCAGCAGCGTTACTAAACTAGACACAAGACAAGCCTTCAATCAGCAGCGTTACTAAACTAGACACAAGACAAGCCTTCAATCAGCAGCGTTACCAAACTAGACACAAGACAACATTTCAATCAGCAGCGTTACCAAACTAGACACAAGACAAGCCTTCAATCAGCAGCGTTACCAAACTAGACACAAGACAAGCCTTCAATCAGCAGCGTTACCAAACTAGACACAAGACAAGCCTTCAATCAGCAGCGTTACTAAACTAGACACAAGACAAGCCTTCAATCAGCAGCGTTACTAAACTAGACACAAGACAAGCCTTCAATCAGCAGCGTTACTAAACTAGACACAAGACAAGCCTTCAATCAGCAGCGTTACTAAACTAGACAAAAGACAAGCCTTCAATCAGCAGCGTTACCAAACTAGACACAAGACAAGCCTTCAATCAGCAGCGTTACCAAACTAGACACAAGACAAGCCTTCAATCAGCAGCGTTACTAAACTAGACACAAGACAAGCCTTCAATCAGCAGCGTTACTAAACTAGACACAAGACAAGCCTTCAATCAGCAGCATTACTAAACTAGACACAAGACAAGCCTTCAATCAGCAGCGTTACTAAACTAGACACAAGACAAGCCTTCAATCAGCAGCGTTACCAAACTAGACACAAGACAAGCCTTCAATCAGCAGCGTTACTAAACTAGACACAAGACAAGTCTTCAATCAGCAGCGTTACTAAACTAGACACAAGACAAGTCTTCAATCAGCAGCGTTACTAAACTAGACACAAGACAAGTCTTCAATCAGCAGCGTTACTAAACTAGACACAAGACAAGCCTTCAATCAGCAGCGTTACTAAACTAGACACAAGACAAGTCTTCAATCAGCAGCGTTACTAAACTAGACACAAGACAAGCCTTCAATCAGCAGCGTTACTAAACTAGACACAAGACAAGCCTTCAATCAGCAGCGTTACTAAACTAGACACAAGACAAGCCTTCAATCAGCAGCGTTACTAAACTAGACACAAGACAAGCCTTCAATCAGCAGCGTTACTAAACTAGACACAAGACAAGCCTTCAATCAGCAGCGTTACTAAACTAGACACAAGACAAGCCTTCAATCAGCAGCGTTACTAAACTAGACACAAGACAAGCCTTCAATCAGCAGCGTTACTAAACTAGACACACGACAAGCCTTCAATCAGCAGCGTTACTAAACTAGACACACGACAAGCCTTCAATCAGCAGCGTTACTAAACTAGACACAAGACAAGCCTTCAATCAGCAGCGTTACTAAACTAGACACAAGACAAGCCTTCAATCAGCAGCGTTACTAAACTAGACACAAGACAAGCCTTCAATAAGCAGCGTTACTAAACTAGACACAAGACAAGCCTTCAATCAGCAGCGTTACTAAACTAGACACAAGACAAGCCTTCAATCAGCAGCGTTACTAAACTAGACACAAGACAAGCCTTCAATCAGCAGCGTTACTAAACTAGACACAAGACAAGCCTTCAATCAGCAGCGTTACTAAACTAGACACAAGACAAGCCTTCAATCAGCAGCGTTACTAAACTAGACACAAGACAAGCCTTCAATCAGCAGCGTTACTAAACTAGACACAAGACAAGCCTTCAATCAGCAGCGTTACTAAACTAGACACACGACAAGCCTTCAATCAGCAGCGTTACTAAACTAGACACACGACAAGCCTTCAATCAGCAGCGTTACTAAACTAGACACAAGACAAGCCTTCAATCAGCAGCGTTACTAAACTAGACACAAGACAAGCCTTCAATCAGCAGCGTTACTAAACTAGACACAAGACAAGCCTTCAATCAGCAGCGTTACTAAACTAGACACAAGACAAGCCTTCAATCAGCAGCGTTACTAAACTAGACACAAGACAAGCCTTCAAACAGCAGCGTTACTAAACTAGACACAAGACAAGCCTTCAATCAGCAGCGTTACTAAACTAGACACAAGACAAGCCTTCAATCAGCAGCGTTACTAAACTAGACAAAAGACAAGCCTTCAATCAGCAGCGTTACTAAACTAGACACAAGACAAGCCTTCAATCAGCAGCGTTACCAAACTAGACACAAGACAAGCCTTCAATCAGCAGCGTTACCAAACTAGACACAAGACAAGCCTTCAATCAGCAGCGGTACTAAACTAGACACAAGACAAGCCTTCAATCAGCAGCGTTACTAAACTAGACACAAGACAAACCTTCAATCAGCAGCGTTACTAAACTAGACACAAGACAAGCCTTCAATCAGCAGCGTTACTAAACTAGACACAAGACAAGCCTTCAATCAGCAGCGTTACTAAACTAGACACAAGACAAGCCTTCAATCAGCAGCGTTACCAAACTAGACACAAGACAAGCTTTCAATCAGCAGCGTTACCAAACTAGACACAAGACAAGCCTTCAATCAGCAGCGTTACCAAACTAGACACAAGACAAGCCTTCAATCAGCAGCGTTACCAAACTAGACACAAGACAAGCCTTCAATCAGCAGCGTTACTAAACTAGACACAAGACAAGCCTTCAATCAGCAGCGTTACTAAACTAGACACAAGACAAGCCTTCAATCAGCAGCGTTACTAAACTAGACACAAGACAAGCCTTCAATCAGCAGCGTTACTAAACTAGACAAAAGACAAGCCTTCAATCAGCAGCGTTACCAAACTAGACACAAGACAAGCCTTCAATCAGCAGCGTTACCAAACTAGACACAAGACAAGCCTTCAATCAGCAGCGTTACTAAACTAGACACAAGACAAGCCTTCAATCAGCAGCGTTACTAAACTAGACACAAGACAAGCCTTCAATCAGCAGCATTACTAAACTAGACACAAGACAAGCCTTCAATCAGCAGCGTTACTAAACTAGACACAAGACAAGCCTTCAATCAGCAGCGTTACCAAACTAGACACAAGACAAGCCTTCAATCAGCAGCGTTACTAAACTAGACACAAGACAAGTCTTCAATCAGCAGCGTTACTAAACTAGACACAAGACAAGTCTTCAATCAGCAGCGTTACTAAACTAGACACAAGACAAGTCTTCAATCAGCAGCGTTACTTAGACACAAGACAAGCCTTCAATCAGCAGCGTTACTAAACTAGACACAAGACAAGTCTTCAATCAGCAGCGTTACTAAACTAGACACAAGACAAGCCTTCAATCAGCAGCGTTACTAAACTAGACACAAGACAAGCCTTCAATCAGCAGCGTTACTAAACTAGACACAAGACAAGCCTTCAATTAGCAGCGTTACTAAACTAGACACAAGACAAGCCTTCAATCAGCAGCGTTACTAAACTAGACACAAGACAAGTCTTCAATCAGCAGCGTTACTAAACTAGACACAAGACAAGCCTTCAATCAGCAGCGTTACCAAACTAGACACAAGACAAGCCTTCAATCAGCAGCGTTACCAAACTAGACACAAGACAAGCCTTCAATCAGCAGCGTTACTAAACTAGACACAAGACAAGCCTTCAATCAGCAGCGTTACCAAACTAGACACAAGACAAGCCTTCAATCAGCAGCGTTACTAAACTAGACACAAGACAAGTCTTCAATCAGCAGCGTTACTAAACTAGACACAAGACAAGCCTTCAATCAGCAGCGTTACTAAACTAGACACAAGACAAGTCTTCAATCAGCAGCGTTACTAAACTAGACACAAGACAAGCCTTCAATCAGCAGCGTTACTAAACTAGACACAAGACAAGCCTTCAATCAGCAGCGTTACTAAACTAGACACAAGACAAGCCTTCAATCAGCAGCGTTACTAAACTAGACACAAGACAAGCCTTCAATCAGCAGCGTTTCTAAACTAGACACAAGACAAGCCTTCAATCAGCAGCGTTACTAAACTAGACACAAGACAAGCCTTCAATCAGCAGCGTTACTAAACTAGACACAAGACAAGCCTTCAATCAGCAGCGTTACCAAACTAGACAAAAGACAAGCCTTCAATCAGCAGCGTTACTAAACTAGACACAAGACAAGTCTTCAATCAGCAGCGTTACTAAACTAGACACAAGACAAGTCTTCAATCAGCAGCGTTACTAAACTAGACACAAGACAAGTCTTCAATCAGCAGCGTTACTAAACTGGACACAAGACAAGCCTTCAATCAGCAGCGTTACTAAACTAGACACAAGACAAGCCTTCAATCAGCAGCGTTACTAAACTAGACACAAGACAAGCCTTCAATCAGCAGCGTTACTAAACTAGACACAAGACAAGCCTTCAATCAGCAGCGTTACCAAACTAGACACAAGACAAGCCTTCAATCAGCAGCGTTACTAAACTAGACACAAGACAAGCCTTCAATCAGCAGCGTTACTAAACTAGACACAAGACAAGCCTTCAATCAGCAGCGTTACTAAACTAGACACAAGACAAGCCTTCAATCAGCAGCGTTACTAAACTAGACACAAGACAAGCCTTCAATCAGCAGCGTTACTAAACTAGACACAAGACAAGCCTTCAATCAGCAGCGTTACTAAACTAGACACAAGACAAGCCTTCAATCAGCAGCGTTACTAAACTAGACACAAGACAAGCCTTCAATCAGCAGCGTTACTAAACTAGACACAAGACAAGCCTTCAATCAGCAGCGTTACTAAACTAGACACAAGACAAGCCTTCAATCAGCAGCGTTACTAAACTAGACACAAGACAAGCCTTCAATCAGCAGCGTTACCAAACTAGACACAAGACAAGCCTTCAATCAGCAGCGTTACTAAACTAGACACAAGACAAGCCTTCAATCAGCAGCGTTACTAAACTAGACACAAGACAAGCCTTCAATCGGCAGCGTTACTAAACTAGACACAAGACAAGCCTTCAATCAGCAGCGTTACCAAACTAGACACAAGACAAGCCTTCAATCAGCAGCGTTACTAAACTAGACACAAGACAAGCCTTCAATCAGCAGCGTTACTAAACTAGACACAATACAAGCCTTCAATCAGCAGCGTTACTAAACTAGACACAAGACAAGCCTTCAATCAGCAGCGTTACCAATCTAGACACAAGACAAGCCTTCAATCAGCAGCGTTACCAAACTAGACACAAGACAAGCCTTCAATCAGCAGCGTTACTAAACTAGACACAAGACAAGCCTTCAATCAGCAGCGTTACTAAACTAGACACAAGACAAGCCTTCAATCAGCAGCGTTACCAAACTAGACACAAGACAAGCCTTCAATCAGCAGCGTTACCAAACTAGACACAAGACAAGCCTTCAATCAGCAGCGTTACCAATCTAGACACAAGACAAGCCTTCAATCAGCAGCGTTACTAAACTAGACACAAGACAAGCCTTCAATCAGCAGCGTTACTAAACTAGACACAAGACAAGCTTTCAATCAGCAGCGTTACTAAACTAGACACAAGACAAGCCTTCAATCAGCAGCGTTACCAAACTAGACACAAGACAAGCCTTCAATCAGCAGCGTTACTAAACTAGACACAAGACAAGCCTTCAATCAGCAGCGTTACTAAACTAGACACAAGACAAGCCTTCAATCAGCAGCGTTACTAAACTAGACACAAGACAAGCCTTCAATCAGCAGCGTTACTAAACTAGATACAAGACAAGCCTTCAATCAGCAGCGTTACCAAACTAGACACAAGACAAGTCTTCAATCAGCAGCGTTACTAAACTAGACACAAGACAAGCCTTCAATCAGCAGCGTTACTAAACTAGACACAAGACAAGCCTTTAATCAGCAGCGTTACTAAACTAGACACAAGACAAGCCTTCAATCAGCAGCATTACTAAACTAGACACAAGAAAAGCCTTCAATCAGCAGCGTTACTAAACTAGACACAAGACAAGCCTTCAATCAGCAGCGTTACTAAACTAGACACAAGACAAGTCTTCAATCAGCAGCGTTACTAAACCAGACACAAGACAAGTTTTCAATCAGCAGCGTTACTAAACTAGACACAAGACAAGCCTTCAATCAGCAGCGTTACTAAACTAGACACAAGACAAGCCTTCAATCAGCAGCGTTACTAAACTAGACACAAGACAAGCCTTCAATCAGCAGCGTTACTAAACTAGACACAAGACAAGCCTTCAATCAGCAGCGTTACTAAACTAGACACAAGACAAGCCTTCAAACAGCAGCGTTACCAAACTAAACACAAGACAAGCCTTCAATCAGCAGCGTTACTAAACTAGACACAAGACAAGCCTTCAATCAGCAGCGTTACTAAACTAGACACAAGACAAGCCTTCAATCAGCAGCGTTACTAAACTAGACACAAGACAAGCCTTCAATCAGCAGCGTTACTAAACTAGACACAAGACATGCCTTTAATCAGCAGCGTTACTAAACTAGACACAAGACAAGCCTTCAATCAGCAGCGTTACCAAACTAGACACAAGACAAGCCTTCAATCAGCAGCGTTACTAAACTAGACACAAGACAAGCCTTCAATCAGCAGCGTTACTAAACTAGACACAAGACAAGCCTTCAATCAGCAGCGTTACTAAACTAGACACAAGACAAGCCTTCAATCAGCAGCGTTACCAATCTAGACACAAGACAAGCCTTCAATCAGCAGCGTTACTAAACTAGACACAAGACAAGCCTTCAATCAGCAGCGTTACTAAACTAGACACAAGACAAGCCTTCAATCAGCAGCGTTACTAAACTAGACACAAGACAAGCCTTCAATCAGCAGCGTTACCAAACTAGACACAAGACAAGCCTTCAATAAGCAGCGTTACTGAACTAGACACAAGACAAGCCTTCAATCAGCAGCGTTACTAAACTAGACACAAGACAAGCCTTCAATCAGCAGCGTTACTAAACTAGACACAAGACAAGCCTTCAATCAGCAGCGTTACTAAACTAGACACAAGACAAGCCTTCAATCAGCAGCGTTACTAAACTAGACACAAGACAAGCCTCCAATCAGCAGCGTTACTAAACTAGACACAAGACAAGCCTTCAATCAGCAGCGTTACTAAACTAGACACAAGACAAGCCTTCAATCAGCAGCGTTACTAAACTAGACACAAGACAAGCCTTCAATCAGCAGCGTTACTAAACTAGACACAAGACAAGCCTTCAATCAGCAGCGTTACTAAACTAGACACAAGAAAAGCCTTCAATCAGCAGCGTTACCAATCTAGACACAAGACAAGCCTTCAATCAGCAGCGTTACTAAACTAGACACAAGACAAGCCTTCAATTAGCAGCGTTACTAAACTAGACACAAGACAAGCCTTCAATCAGCAGCGTTACCAAACTAGACACAAGACAAGCCTTCAATAAGCAGCGTTACTAAACTAGACACAAGACAAGCCTTCAATAAGCAGCGTTACTAAACTAGACACAAGACAAGCCTTCAATCAGCAGCGTTACTAAACTAGACACAAGACAAGCCTTAATCAGCAGCGTTACTAAACTAGACACAAGACAAGCCTTCAATCAGCAGCGTTACTAAACTAGACACAAGACAAGCCTTCAATCAGCAGCGTTACTAAACTAGACACAAGACAAGCCTTCAATCAGCAGTGTTACTAAACTAGACACAAGACAAGCCTTCAATCAGCAGCGTTACCAAACTAGACACAAGACAAGCCTTCAATCAGCAGCGTTACTAAACTAGACACAAGACAAGCCTTTAATCAGCAGCGTTACCAAACTAGACACAAGACAAGCCTTCAATAAGCAGCGTTACTAAACTAGACACAAGACAAGCCTTCAATCAGCAGCGTTACCAAACTAAACATAAACAAGCCTTCAATCAGCAGCGTTACTAAACTAGACACAAGACAAGCCTTCAATCAGCAGCGTTACTAAACTAGACACAATACAAGCGATCAATCAGCAGCATTACTAAACTAGACACAAGACAAGCCTTCAATCAGCAGCATTACTAAACTAGACACAAGACAAGCCTTCAATCAGCAGCGTTACTAAACTAGACACAAGACAAGCCTTCAATCAGCAGCGTTACTAAACTAGACACAAGACAAGCCTTCAATCAGCAGCGTTACTAAACTAGACAATTTTAGAGCTCTGGGACAGTAGTCTAATCGCTTTCCGAAAAAATCGTGTTAACTAGACTGCATGCATACTAAGCTACTCAAAGAGATACTAGATACCATTCTTCCTGTTATAACGAAGATAATAAATTCATCACTAGAACAAGGAAAATTAACATCACGCTGGCCATCAGCAATCATTAAACCTCTTATTAAGAAAGCATTACAAGGAAGAAGTTGTAGTTTGACAAATTTTGATTATGAATTAATATATTGGAAATTTAAAGGTCTTATTAAGTTAGATGTTAGTTCTAATAAAATAAATTATATTAATTATTTAAAATCTGTCAAACATTTTCACAATTACAACTATTGAACCTTTCACACATTGAAAATCTCATAATAGATCAATTGTTTAATTTTCAAGATCTCTAGAAATAATTGATTTATCCTACACTAAAATAAAAGCTTTCAGAAATCAAGTATTTGGTGATTTTTAAATTTGGAAAAGTGAATTTGAACATCATCAAGCTGACTTTGTATCATCATTTCAACTTCAGTTGACAAGGACATGCCAATAAATTTAAATGAGATAGAAGATAGAGGAAATGTAAAGTAAGAATAAGAGGCATAAACAATTTACTAACAAATGTTCTAATGAGACACCAGCAAGACTAATTAAAAAACTAAGTAATCCTATCATTAAAATACTTTGTTTCATGCCTCTCTAAACCAGGGAAAAGGGCCCAAAGGTTGGAAAATATTAAATGTACCCTATTTCGTCATTTAGAGAAAATGTTAAAAAAAATCTGACCTCTGAAATTAATTATATGTTGCATTACAAGCATTACACGTAAAATACTAGAACCCATAATAATATATAATACATAATAATATATAATACATAATAATATATAATACATAATAATATATAATACATAATAATATATAATACATAATAGTATATAATACATAATAATATATAATACATAATAATATATATTACATAATAATATATAAATACATAATAATATATAATACATAATAATATATATTACATAATAATATATAATACATAATAATATATAATACATAATAATTAATAATACATAATAATATATAATACATAAAAATATATAATACATAATAATATATAATACATAATAATACATAATACATAATAATATATAATACATAATAATATATAATACATAATAATATATAATACATAATAATATATAATACATAATAATATATAATACATAATATTATATAATACATGATAATATATAATACATAATAATATATAATACATAATAATATATAATACATAATAATATATAATACATAATAATATATAAATACATAATAATATATAATACATAATAATATATAATACATAATAATATATAATACATAATAATATATAATACATAATAATACATAATACATAATAATATATAATACATAATAATATATAATACATAATAATATATAATACATAATAATATATAATACATAATAATATATAATACATAATATTATATAATACATGATAATATATAATACATAATAATATATAATACATAATAATATATAATACATAATAATATATAATACATAATAATATATAAATACATAATAATATATAATACATAATAATATATAATACATAATAATATATAATACATAATAATATATAATACATAATAATATATAATACATAATAATATATAATACATAATAATATATAATACAAAATAATATATAATACATAATAATATATAATACATAATAATATATAATACATAATTATATATAATACATAATAATATATAATACATAATAATATATAATACATAATAATATATAATACATAATAATACATAATACATAATAATATATAATACATAATAATATATAATACATAATAATATATAATACATAATAATATATAATACATAATAATATATAATACATAATAATATATAATACATAATAATATATAATACATGATAATATATAATACATAATAATATATAATACATAATAATATATAATACATAATAATATATAATACATAATAATATATAAATACATAATAATATATAATACATAATAATATATAATACATAATAATATATAATACATAATAATATATAATACATAATAATATATAATACATAATAATATATAATACATAATAATATATAATACATAATAATATATAATACATAATAATATATAATACATAATAATATATAATACATAATAATATATAATACATAATAATATATAAATACATAATAATATATAATACATAATAATATATAAATACATAATAATATATAATACATAATTATATATAATACATAATAATATATAATACATAATAATAGATAATCCATAATAATATATAAATCACTAGACCAAAAACCTAGATAACGCATTGAACCAACATCATTACGACTTAAGGAATAACGACTTGTGAAATATCATTTAAAAATATAATAATAGACCAAGGATATCTGTATCTGTCCAGAACGGGTAATGTCGTTTTTTTTTCTTGCCTAGGTTAAAATGACGCGCGAAAATATCATGCTTACTTTAATTATAACACATTTTGTCAGATAGTATCTTATGTAATTATTATATAATAGAAATAGCCCGTGGGAAACCATGGAGGTAAGCGATTAAGTTTAAGTATTTTATTATTTTTAGAATTAAATTTATATGTCCGGTATTTACATGTGCAGTTTCGCTTTAAGATGTAGACTAATTTGTTTTGTTTTTTCTACCTCGATATTATGGATGTATACCTTACAATACTATAATTGCCTAGATATTATGGATATATATCTTACAATACTATAATTGCCTAGATATTATGGATATCTTATACAGTACAGACGCCCCTTCTATAAAGAAGATTATTGCGTCCTACGCTCATCCGTGGTCCGAGTCTAGTCTTGCATTTTTATTAATGTTTTAAATGATATCAAGCTACTGGTTTTCCTGGCTTGTCCATGCAACCCATTCCATGCCCGAATGCCACTCGGGAAGAAAGAGCACTTATATGCATTTGTTCTCGCATAAGGGAAAAGGAAAGTGTTTTTGTCTTTATGTTTATCTGAGCTTTGCAACAAGTTGCTAGTGGGTTGTATTTCTAAATTATTAGAGTTTTATGCCTTGTGTATTATTACTACTTTACTCTTTGCCCTTCTGTCCTCTAGTGTTTCTAGGTTTAGTGATTTGACTAATGGTGTTACTCTTGTTAATTGGGAATATTCGCTAGTTATAAACCTTGCAGCTCTTTTTTTCAATTTGTTCTAATCTTTTATAGTTTTCTTTAGTTGATGGGTCCCATAAAGGTCAGGTGCTGCATATTCTAGTATAGGTCTAACTAATGTGAGATAGCATTTTAGTTTTATATTCTTATTACATTTGTAAAAGTTCCTTTTTATGAATCCTAATGTTTTGTAAGATTTTTTAATTACTTCATCAATATGAGGGTTCCAAGATAACTTATTTATTATCACTATAGATACTTAGCATTGTTAGTTTGAGTTAGTTCTTTACCATGAATAAAGTAGTTTGCTATTATTTGTTTCTTTTTCTTTGATACCCTTATTAGTTGGCATTTTTCTGGGGGAAAAGACATACTCCAGTTGGATTCCCATTTTTGTAGTTCATTTAGGTTTTTTTGTAGAAGTTCACTATCTTTTCCTGTCTTTATTGTTCCATAAATTATGCAATCATCTGCAAATAATCTTACTTTTGTTCTTGTGTTGATGCAATTTGGCAGATCATTAATATAAATTAGAAATAGTAGCCTAGGGGCCCTAGAACAGTTCCTTGTGGAACTCCTGAGTTTACAGTTATTGGTGATGACTTAGAGCCATTTATTAACACAGTTTGTTCTCTGTCTATAAGAAAGTCCTGAATCCACTGATGTAAGGGACCAGAGATGCCAAAATATTTAAGTTTTTTAGTAGACTAGAATGATGAACTTGATCAAATGCTTTGGAAAAGTCTAGTAATATAGCATCATTTGGTTGTTATTATCTAATCCTTTAGACAAGTCGTCTATTAGGCCTATTAATTGAGTCTCACATGATCTATTTTTCCTGAAGCCATGTAGGTGTGGACACAGTGCATTTAGTTTGTCTACATGATTTACTATACTACTATATATTATATGTTCAAGTAATTTACATGTTATGCTTGTTAGAGAAACAGGTCTATAATTTCCGGGGTCAGATTTATCTCCTTTTTTGAAAAGGGGGGTTACATTGGCTAATTTCCAATCTTTGGGCACTTTGCCCTGGTTTAGAGAGGCCTGAAAAGGTATTTTAAAAATTGGAGATATTTCATTGGTTAGTTCTTTAAGCAGTCTTGCTGATATTTCATCTGGACCAGAAGCTTTGTTTACTTTTAAGTTGGTTAGGAGTTGTTTAATGCCTTTTTTATCTACATTTATATTTCCTATCTCTTCTAGTTTGTTTAAATTTATGAATATTTCTTTGTCACCTGGATTTGAAAAAGATGATGCAAAGTGTGTGTTTAGGAAATTAGCTTTAGTTTCATTATCATTATAAGTTTCATTGTTTTGGCCTTTTAGTGGAGCTATGCCTGTAGTGTCCCTTTTTCTTGATTTAATGTAGGACCATAAGTTTTTATTATTATCTTTAGAAATTACATTGTTTACATATTCATTCTGCAGCTGTCTGCTTAGTTTCTGAGTTAAATGTTTAATTTTTAGGTATTTTTTATGTAGACTAATGATATATATCTTACAATACTATCATTGCCTAGATATTATGGATATATATCTTACAATACTATAATTGCCTCGATATTATGGATATATATCTTACTATACTATCATTGCCTCGATATTATGGATATATATCTTACAATATTATAATTGCCTCGATATTATGGATATATATCTTACAATACTATAATAGCCTCGACATTATGGATATATACCTTACAATTATTCTAGAATTGCCTAGATATTATGGATATTTATTTTACAATACTTCTTCTTCTTCTTCTTCGTTCTCAAATGTTATGATTGGGAGGATTCAGACAACAAGTCCGATAGCTGTAATGAACTGCGCCGTGGCTGTCAGTTGCTCTAGTCCACCGAACAGTTTGTCGTTGAGGGTAGCCCCCAGGGGCCAAAAGGCTGACCGGGTAGAAAGATACAGTGGGCAGGTCTGAAGGACATGCTCCGCATTTTCGGGAGCTGTTTCGCAGGGGCACATTTCGCTTGCTCCGATTCGTAGTTTGCGGAACATATGTTGCTTTAGCCTGTTGTGACCAGTCCTTAGTCTGAAGATGATGTTTTGAAATTGGCGGGAGAGTTTGTAGTAAGCATCAATCTTTGGGTTGTATTGTTGCAGCTCAGACCATCTTACAGATTCATTCCTTTTGAGTATTGCCTTTATTTCTTCGGGGTGTAGAGATGGGTCTGTCTGGTTTACAATACTATAATTGCCTTTAACACAAAACGGACAAGATTCCCGGGTTTTACATCTAGGGCTTAACGATGTTCAGGAAGGGGGGAGGCACACTAAGGTCATATCCGAGCTCCAGCCTCCCTACGACATGCCGATAGGTCGTGCCGTGTAGCACAGGGTACGTTCTCTGGAGCCATGTGCACTACACTTCTTTCCCCTATGCGGATCAGTATCTAGGTGGCATAGCCATTCAGGCATGTCTATATATGTATAAAGATCGTGTTTGTGTCCCCACGGGTCCCCATTGGTCAATTTGAAAACACTTGAGTTTGTGTCACTGACCTATTTAGGCCTGGGCCTTTATACTGTCTAATAATTTTTCACTTCGGACAAGTGTCTTCGCTAGCTCAGTGGTTAACGTAGCAGACTGTTATGCGGGAGACCCGGGTTCGATTCTCCAGTTAGGCTATTTCTTTTTTTATTCTACAATTTTCTTTTTCAAACTTTTAAAAACAAAAGACATTGTAAATGTTCGGGAAAATTTGATTTTTGTTAGATAAAAATACTTGCCTATTTTTTGTACCCGATTACAATATTTATAATGAATTACTTTCCTAAAAGTCTCCAGTAAAGAAATAATCCTTTAAATATTAGATTTATAGCTTTCTTTTAATTGCAGTTTATAAAAATTTTATCTGCACCTTATACAGCCCTGTTTTTTTTACCTGGGCAACGCCGTGCAATGTAGCTTGTATATATAGGTATATATGGGGAATATCACCTCGAAGTTGACCGGCCAATGCCCGATCTTTTCTTGATTTCGAACCTTGGTCAGACAGTTCGCGAAATGGCCATGGGCGATCGGCCAAACTCGGATTAAGAAGGTCGTGAGCAGATTTTGAGTGTTTGTATTACATAAGGCCTATATTGATTATTAATTGTACCAAATTACAAAACCAGTCAAATTAGTTTATCATTGTAAAGTATCAATATTTATTTATTCTAAATTACAAAATCAGTAATGTTCGTCTATTATAAAAAAAAATTCAATCTCTATCATCACTTGTTACAACAAGATAAACTTTTATGACATTTCTAATTACACAGCGGTTTGTTATTTTTACATTAGCATCGATGAGAAAAGAGTGGGTGGACTTTAAAGTTACATGTCTGTCTCCCATCCCTTTGTCCAAACATTCCGGTCGCTAGTGGCTTTGGGGGTCCGTCAATGGGGTGGGGATTGAGAGGGGGTTTTCCTGGTCGTCGGTGTGGGTCACGAGATCAATGGTGGCCCTGTACAGTATTGACAATCACTCGCTATCTCTTATCGTAAAATCAAACAAGCTCTTTGTCATTGCGACTGGCGGCCCCACCCATGTTTATACAACACATGAGACTAGACCGCACAGACAAAAGCTAAATAAAGATACGATCGTTCCTGAGCATCTTTGTGGCTTATCAAAGGTCAATCCTGGACTCGTATACACCATCCAGTCAATTTATAACTCAAATGGTGTTTTTATCCAGGTAGATAGTTCACTAAATCGTGTGATAATTAATTCCCTTGATAATTAGTGACCACTTCGGCAGAACTTTCTATGAAAAGCAGCAGATGAACAGAAAATTATCGTCACAGCGTACGTATCACTGTCCTTGCTACCATATGCAAGCCGCCATCACACCGGAACCAACAGCTGTGCCGTCTACCGAACATTCTTGCATCAGCACATTGAACATTGGTCAGGGATTTCCAGCCACTTCACTTCGCTCAATTGAGCACTCACCAAAAAGATCCGGATCCGTTTAACGGATCACTTCGTAATTACCCACCCCCCAGCTTCCGCAATTTTTTTGTTACATGTTGGCTGTCAATGGCAAGGGGAGAGAAAAACAACTTGGATCCCTTGTTATTGAAATACTGTTGTTTTTTTTAACAAATATAAATATAAATAAATAAATAATTATTCTCAATTGTCTAGTTGTAAGCAGTGGCGTAGCCAGGTTTTGACGCTAGGGGGAGCGACATTTTAGTAAAAAGGCCCCACTTTTAGCAGTATTTCCAGATTAATCCTTCCAGACCGACCTACTTCTATCTATGCTGCCTTCAGTTCCACTATATACGCGCTCGGGACTGTAAGGGTTAATAGAATAACTAAGAATTTGTACGTATCAAGTGTTATAAGAAAGGATACACACACTGTATAATAGTGCAGTTTATATTTAACCATTAACGATTCTTTTTCTAGCAACTGATAGTGCTGGGAATTTCTTCAAAATTGATTGCATCTACTGTTCATTTTTGGGATGAACATCTAGTAGGCCCTATCCAAAAGTATTTATAGAATCAACGCGATTTCTCTATAGCAGGCTGGGCCGTATTTATGATTGTGGGGGCACTGTTTCCAAATTTATGTGGGGGTCCCTCGTGGCCTCGCCCTGCCTTCCACATACTTCAGAAAAGTGCCGTTAATTAATGTTACATTCTTTAAAATCATAAATTGTATGTTGCGCTTAGCTTGGTTGGACTGGAGCGCTTAAAAATTGCAGGGGAATAAATGCATTTTATTTAACATTTTTAACTAAAAAATGTGGATGTCCTTAAAAAAATTATTTTTGTGATGTGTGCGAATTCCTTTTGTGTGGGGACTCCTTTTGTGTGAGGACCCCTGTTCCAATAGAACACGTGGAACATGCCTAAATACGCCACTGATAGCAGGGGTCGGCAACCTCCAAGAATATTGTTTAATGCAAGTGAAAACAACGTATGTCAGCATAATTAGTGGGTGCTGCATGGCGAACTACATGGGAATCACACTGGATGTCGACTGTTTTAGTTCAGAAATATTTGTATGCAAAGCTCACATCAGTGGACTTGCAATCTGTGATTGAATCTGTTGTTAAGATAGTCAATTTTATAGTTTCTCAGTTCTCTTCTATAAGAAAGTCGTACGGAGTATTGGTAAAGTCTTGGATAGACTATTTTCTTGTCTGGAAGCAATTAAGATGTATCTTAATGGTAAAAAAAATTTCGTTATTGAATGAGGATAACTGACTGTTGAAGCCAATGTTTCTGTATGACTTGGTGACACGTTTCAGTGAGTTAAGCTTACATTTACAAGACTGGGTCCAAAAACACTTGAAGTGTTGTGCCACTGGACTGAATTTGCATTAAAACTGGGCATATCTTTCCGTGAAATCAATCTCAAAACATTTAACTCTTTCCCTAATTTAAAGCAAATTAAGATAGATGAGCATTTTCAGAAGTACACTAGTTAGATCTATATTAAAACAATTAACTCGTTTGGTATCACTAACATCAAATTTGGAGAATTTAATTGAAGGGAGATAATTAACCCGTTTTCTTTACATTAATATTTCTAATATGTTTATTTTTTGTTTCCTTTTTTAAAAAAATAATGACTTACAATTTATAACTTTAAAATGATCAAATTACACAAGATAGTTGACAATTATATAAATATTTTATGACTAAAAATGTACATGTGCATTTTTAACATTAAAATAATTACCCATTTTGTTGATTATTAGGTATCTCTTCCTCTTAAATTGCAATTTGACGGGATTAATATAACATAATATGATAGAGCAAATCACAGTTATTCTGAGATCAGATATTAAAGACTATATATCTATTACACTAGTAATGTGTAAGTTGAGTAATGAAATTGTCTATTAGCTTTGAATATATTTTTTTTTAAAGCTGATAATGACAAACAGGTAAATTATTTTATTAAATATAAAACGCTTTAATGATTTTCTCTATAACGCTCCTTTTCTTTTGGTCTTGGTCTTGCTACGGCACTAAATAAATTGTCTTATAAAAAATAATATAGTTGATCAGTTTAACTTTCACGCTGTTGCCACGCTGAATGATTCAAAATGATTCTAATAAATTAAATTGTTGAGATGGAATTTAAAGAAAAAGAAATGAAACAGCATAAATTGTGCCTCGTGCTTGTTAAAATTATTATTTAATATTTAATATTATTTATTTTTTTCTAAAATGCCCCCCTGGCTACGCTACTGGTTGTAAGTTG
This sequence comes from Anisus vortex, assembly GCA_949126835.1. NCBI lineage: Eukaryota > Metazoa > Mollusca > Gastropoda > Planorbidae > Anisus > Anisus vortex. Next base: position 54,767,839 of record OX421495.1, read on the forward strand.
TAGGCTACTAAACTAATTATAATTAAACTATTGTTTTTAATTTAAGCGATAATTCCTTTTTTTTTCAACTAATAAGTAAAATTAAAGCGGAAATAAAAATACTGTAATCATATTGGCTAATTATAATGCAAAAATTGTATCAACAACATTATTTAAAACTATTAGCTATGCCCGTCAAAATGACGGAGAAACGAATGATTACAATGTGTTTTGTTAAAAGAGAGTGTGTAACTTTAAAAAAAACAACAACAGGGGCGTGAATAGGGAAAACCCGATACGACCTCGAGTTCAACATAGTAAATGAACGGTGTGAAAGCATTTTTAAACCCTTTGTTGCATGAAGTATGAAGGAGTCGAGATACAGAGTTGATTTTTGGTACACAGCCTTCAATCAACATAAAAATAGCTCTGAAAAAAACTTTTTGACCTATCGTGCCCGTGGGGGTGGGGTCAGAATGTCCAATATATTGGACGCCATGAACGCCAGGATCCATTTTGTCCTCATAAGACGAAATAGACAAATAATTTTATTTTTAGTAGTTTCTAAAGTATAATCATAATTTGACTACATATTTTGAAAGTTTTTATAATTAGCAATTAAACACATGTAAATATAGCATGTATCAGTTTGTAAATTATACATTTAATAATAAAAAGTGAGAAAAATTAGCAAAGCCAATAAAGTAATATATTTTTTAAACGTTTATTTTTAATTTATTGTATGCTTTTTCAAAGTTTTTAGGTTACATTTACATTATATTTTTAATATAAGTTTTCTTTTGAGCTTTGTACAATATAATAAAATAAACATTCTCCTCTTTTGTCATTCTATTTGATATCTACATACATACTACATTTTTTTTATATTCTACCAATACACTGTAAGAGTCCTCCTATGCATGGCGTCCAATATTTTGGACAACCCAATAAATAGTACTTCCTCCTTGTATGCATGGTGTCCAATAAACTGGACATGACACTAAAAATCATTCTATCAAAATATATACGCTAGAATATGTTTAGTTATGTAGCTGTAACATAAATACACACTTACAATAGATTTTTAAATTATTAGATGTATTGTGTTGAGTACAAAAAAATAAAATGTCCCTTTCCTCTTAAAGGCTTTGAACGTCTTCCATTGTAATTGTTATTGAAAAAAAAGTAGTCAAGAGTACCGGCTCTTGGCTATTAAAAAACATGGTCCATAGAAACATTGAGACACAGAACAAAATATCTTTTGCATAAAGCTAAAGGTATGGGAATTAAAAAATTCGAAAAAGTGTCCAATATATTGGACGCTATGCAACAAAGGGTTAAAGGGATATTATTCTGAAAAATGGCGCTCAGTAGAACCTTTACATACGGTGATTAGTAATAGGCCTACGTCTATTAAAAAGAAATTGACGAATTAGGCAATATTGTTTCTATAAATAAATATTTAAATAAACTCACGGTAATTATATAATTATGTCTATTGATTGATGATTGGTAGCAAATAGGAGATCACTCGCATTCGTCACAAACGGAAGAGAGCTTACGTGAGAGAGGCGGGTGCTGTGGATTCGGATCCAAAGTGATCTGTGGAACCCTAGGCGAGATCTGTTATTCGAATCTGACCCGGATCTGACCCGAATCAGACCCGGATCAGAACCGGATCCAAAGTGACCTATGAAAACCAGCATAAAATGGAAATGTAAAACGCGAACGGATCAGTACCGATCCAGGTCTTTTGGCAGTGATCGACTTTCGGATCTGTTCCTTTAAAAGACCAGGATCAGTCGATTAGTTCTTTAGTGAGTGACCCATCTCTAGTTTGAATGTCGCAATTAAAAAAACACACTAGCATATGACGTAATGTCATTCAAATGATGTGTTGTTTTTTTCATTATAAGTAGATGTCTGCTTTATCCTTTTAAGTTTAAATAACCAAATGTTTTAATTATTTAATGGTTTCACTTCGCTATCGAGAACATCCTTTAATAAGAGACTTTATACAATATATAAATTAAATGATACGAATTATAAAGGACAATCTATAAAATATTAGTTTTTAATACCAGAAGCTTGACAGCAACAATTTTAATGCATGTTCCAGGGCCAGAGAGACCGGACACAATAAAATAGAACAAAAAAACTAAATACCGAAAGAAACTTTCTCACTACTGTTTTTATTGTATTGAAATATTATTATCTACTTTTTCTTATTATTTACTTTTTTATAATTTGGTATCTGTGTTAGTTTTTTTTTCTTTGATAGTATTATTGTAAATTTAATCATATTAATAACAAGTCAAGTCAACATAACTGTTCGAAACATTTTAATACCAGAAGCTTGACAGCATCAATTAGTATGCATGTCCCCAGGGTCAGGGCGACCAGAAACCATAAAAAAGAACAAAAACTAAATACCAAAAGAAACTTTCTCACTCCAGTTTTATGGTAATTTTTTTTTCTTTCTCTCTTAACAAAACACATTTTAGTAATTTGTTTCTCAGTCATTTTGACGGGCATAACTGCTAGTTATTATTATAGTTAAATAAAATTAGTTATTTTCTAGGTCCTATATATTGCTCAAGATTTAACTAATTAATTGACTCTAGCCTTAACTCATAATACAATTCATTTATTAATCGTAGATAATAATTTGAATATAATAAAGTGAAATAATTTGTAATTATTTTACTCACCTAAACATCCAACAAAGAAAATGAAATAGACAAACGTTTTTATAAATGGACCAAGTAAAAGAAAATGAAATGAACATTGAAGTAAATTCGTAACGATTAAACACGGCAAGCTATTCAACTTATGATAAATGTTTTTTTTAGAAAGATTATACATTAAATCTCTTGGCTTAATGACAGCAGCGTTTTAGTTAATAACATCCAATTCAGTTTGAATCAAGTTGTCAATATTGTCTTTAATGCTCATACATCAACATGACTTGGTCTCTGAGCCAATTAGTGACTACGTTATTAAATCACATGTCTATTACAAAAAGATAATGTTATAAATGGCCGTGGGCTTTGAATTTATAACATTACGTTTGCAATTTGCATTGGTTGTTGCTGCATGTACACCAAATACCCCCCCCCCTTTTTTTTTTACCGAGATCTATTCTGAGGTTGAAATTTGAGCCTTGTGTCTTCGTAACCTAATTAGACCCCCCCTCCCTCCCTTTCCGCTATCATTCTGAAAAGACATACACTAGACAAAATGTTCTACTGAGAGGTGTAGAAATGGGGAACATGGAAGTTCCTCTACACAATATACAACTTGAATCAGAGTTACTATCTGGACCGGTTACTGTTTGTGTACAGCCTGCTTTGCCTTTTGAAGGAATATCTTTACTCATATGCAATGATTTAGCTGGGGGGAGAGTAAACCCTGAACCCATCATTGCTGGGGAAAGAGTAAAACTTGAACCCATCATTGCTGGGGGAAGAGTAAAACTTGAACCCATCATTGCTGTTTATGATTAAAGTACGATCCACCAGTTTTCTGGTGTTAATATATTATCACTTTCATACAATACGGATTAATAATTCTAATAATCAGCACTTTCAGTTTTCCATGACAACTTCAAACAGGAACGTATTGTGACATCTGTAGAATATTAAATCAATATTAAACTGTTAACTCTTTCAAAAGAATCACCTTTCAGCCAGGAAATACGATGGCTCAATAGCTGACTCCTAAATAATAGACCTACTTTTTTTCTTGTATGATAAATGGTATGATAGTGTGCGTGAATGTCTATTGTGTTTGAGTACAAATGGTTCTTTAATATTGTTTTAGGTATGCTGAAAAAACGGAATTTATGTAATCAAGTCAATTTTCCATTCATTTGGATCAATAAAGCAATCTTATCTTATCTTATCTTAACGAGATTTCGTTAATTCTGAAATATGAAAATATATATTTAGATAAGCTCTGTTTTTCTAATCGTACATCTTGCTGCTCATAATACAGACGCTCCTTCTATACAGAATATTATTTCGCGTTACAAATTTCATATTTACAATCATCCTTGGCATGAGTATGTTCTTGCATTTGAATAATTGAATTTTGTAATCCATCTCCATCTTTTGTTTACTTTCAGTATCTTTTACTGTCAATAAATTCTACAGTCTACTGCAAAACGCTTGACTTTTGTTTCTAACAAAAAAAAATTATGTTTATCTAGTTTATCTAGATATCAGGAACGAAGAAAGTATTTTTTTTATTTCATATCACAAATAACGGCAGCGGACATAAGGAACATAATGGCACCGGACATAAGGAACATAATGGCACCGGACATAAGGAACATAATGGCACCGGACATAATGAACATAATGGCAGCGGATATAAGGGACATAATAGCAGCGGACATAAGGAACATAATGGCAGAGGACATAAGGAACATAATGGCAGCGAACATAAGGAACATAATGGCAGCGGACATAAGGAACATAATGGCAGCGGAGCTAAGTAACATATGGCAGAGGACAGAATGAACATAATGACAGCTTACAGAAAGAATATCTTGGCGGCTTACATAAAGAACATAATGGCAGAGGAACTTAGGAACATAATGGCAGAGGACATAAGGCACATACTAAACATTGTATTTGTGTTCTATTAAACATTGTAGTTGTGTTTTACTAAACATTGTATTTGTGTTCTATTAAACATTGTATTTGTTTTCTACTAAACATTGTATTTGTGTTCTACTAAACATTGTATTTGTTTTCTACTAAACATTGTATTTGTTTTCTACTAAACATTGTATTTGTTTTCTACTAAACATTGTATTTGTGTTCTACTTATCATTGTATTTGTGTTCTACTAAACATTGTATTTGTGTTCTATTAAACATTGTATTTGTTTTCTACTAAACATTGTATTTGTGTTCTACTAAACATTGTATTTGTTTTCTACTAAACATTGTATTTGTTTTCTACTAAACATTGTATTTGTGTTTTACTAAACATTGTATTTGTTTTCTACTAAACATTGCATTTGTTTTCTACTAAACATTGTATTTGTTTATTACTAAACATTGTATTTGTGTTCTACTAAACATTGTATTTGTGTTCTACTTATCATTGTATTTGTGTTCTACTAAACATTGTATTTATGTTCTACTAATTATTGTATTTCTCTTCTACTAAACATTGTGTTTGTGTTCTACTAATCATTGTATTTGTGTTCTACTAAACATTATATTTCTGATCTACTAAACATTGTGTTTGTGTTGTATTAAACATTATATTTGTGTTTTACTAAGCATTGTATTTCTCTTCTACTAAACATTGTATTTGCGTTCTACTAATCATTGTATTTGTGTTATACTAAACATTGTATTTCTGATCTACTAAACATTGTGTTTGTGTTGTATTAAACATTGTATTTGTGTTCTACTAATCATTGTATTTGTGTTCTACTAAACATTGTATTTCTGATCTACTAAACATTGTAGTTGTGTTTTACTAAACATTGTATTTGTGTTCTATTAAACATTGTATTTGTGTTGTATTAAACATTGTATTTCTGTTCTACTAAACATAGTATTTGTGTTCTACTAAAAATTGTATTTCTGTTCCACTAAACATTGTATTTGTGTTCTACTAATCATTGTTTTTGTGTTCTATACAAAAATGTGTTTGTGTTCTACTAAACATTGTTTTTGTGTTCTACTAAACATTGAATTTGTGTAAAATTAAACATTGTATTTGTGTTCTATTAAACATTGTATTTGTGTTGTATTTAACATTGTATTTGTGTTCTACTAAACATTGTGTTTGTGTTCTACTAAACATTGTATTTGTGTTCTACTAAACATTGGATTTGTGTTCTACTAAACATTGTATTTGTGTTCTACAAAACATTGTATTTGTGTTCTACTAAACATTGTATTTGTGTTCTACTAAACATTGTATTTGTGTTCTACTAAACATTGTATTTGTGTTCTTCTAAACATTGTATTTGTGTTCTACTAAACATTGTATTTGTGTTTCAGACACTCCCTGAAGATATTTTGTGTACTTTACTTTTTTGTGATTTGAGCTTAGTCTTATGTGAGTGATGTTTGTTTTATTTCAGTGGTTAATAAAAAGAAAGATAACTCAGAACGTTGTTTAGCTAAATAATTGTTAGAGTGATTTTAAATGGTTTTATTAAAATATATTTTCGTTCAATTGTTTGGTTTTTGAGAGATTAAAAAATCGTTGATTTAGAGTTATCGTGTATCAGAGAGAGAAAGAGAATACAAAGGTTAGCTATGGGCTATTGTGGATGAACTAGTTGTTGTTTTAAATGACATGTTCATTCCTGTAAACTTTAGAAAGTTGTGTTAGTTGAGTTATTGCATGACATTCATATGATTTTATGTGTGTACTTGCCCTTGTAATAAAATACTGCGAATAGAAGATAGCCAATATTAATTATTATTTCAATCATTTGTTCGAATATTATAATTCATACGCTTGTAAAAATGATTTAATATAGAATAAAAGTAAATCTAAGATTACTTTAGTACACAATATTCTCCTATCAAAGTAATCAAAGAAAAACATAACAAAACATAACAAATGTTGGCAGCGAGAAAGTTTTTGAGAAAGTTTTTTTTTTTTAACGCTTAAAATTGAATTCCAGTCCATGTTTTTAAGATAGTTTAGAATGATTTCTGGACGATTTATTGTAAGAAGATTGTATTGGAGTAATTAACTAGACGTAATGTGGGTGGTAATATTTCATTGATGGAGAAGGTTACAGTCAAAAACAATAATAAAAGGTTTAAAAGAAAAATTCATTTAATTTGTGAAGTTTTCTGAAAAAGCCTTTTTGACAGTATAACATTTAATTTTCGAAAAACTTCCAATGTAGGGGTCTCAAACAATTCCAATGTAGGGGTTTCAAACAATTTTATCGTAGGGGTTTCAAACAATTCCAATATAGGGGTTTCAAACAATTCCAATGTAGGGGTTTCAAACATTTCCAACGAAGGGGTTTCAAACAATTCCAATGTAGGGGTTTCAAACAATTCTAATGTAGGGGTTTCAAACAATTCCAACGAAGGGGTTTCAAACAATTCCAATATAGGGGTTTCAAACAATTTCAATAAAGGGGTTTCAAACAGTTTTATCTATGGGTTTCAAACAATTGCAATGTAGGGGTTTCAAACAATTCCAATGTAGGGGTTTCAAACAATTTCAACGTAGGGGTTTCAAACAATTTCAACGTAGGGGTTTCAAACAATTCCAATGTAGGAGTTTCAAACAATTCCAATGAAGGGGTTTCAAACAATTCCAACGTAGGGGTTTCAAACAATTCCAATGTAGGGGTTTCAAACAATTCCAATGTAGGGGTTTCAAACAATTTCAACGTAGGGGTTTCAAACAATTCCAATGTAGGAGTTGCAAACAATTCCAATGTAGGGGTTTCAAACAATTCCAACGTAGGGGTTTCAAACAATTCCAATGTAGGAGTTTCAAACAATTCCAATGTAGGGGTTTCAAACAATTCCAAGGAAGGGGTTTCAAACAATTCGAGCGTAGGGTTTTTAAAATTCACCTTTTTTTCGCTGAGATTTTGATTAAGTCAGCAACGGAAGACACTTTTAATTTTGTTAAATTTTTTTTTCTTAACGTGACGTTACTCCCCTGAATGTCATTCTGATTAAATCCATCATGTTAAATTTTAATTATACACAACTAAATTTATGTTAATATATGCATTTGTTCGCACATAAGGGATTAATATTAATGTTTTTGTCCTTACGTTTATGTGAGCATTGTAACAGGTTGATATTGCGTTGTATTTCTAAATTAGAATTTAAAGCCTTATGTATTATTACTACTTTACCCTTTACCCATCTGTCCTCTAGTGTTTCTAGGTTTAGTGATTTGACTAATGATGTTACTCTTATCAGTTGTAAATATTCTAGAGTTATGAAACTTGCAGCTCTTTTCTGAATTTGTTCTAATTTTTTTTTTCAGTTGATGAGTTCTATCTATATTATAATTAGGTCAACCGAGACATTTCCAATAATCAACTTTTTTGTACCATTACAATAACTTTATACAAAATATTGTTTATGTACCCTTTACCTTCACCTATCCCATAACACGAGTGAGGGTCGTTGGGCACCATTTTTTGACAGTTGGATTATAAAAGAACATAATAGCAGCGTAAGAACATAATGTTTTTACCTCTGCTGCCATTATGTTCTTACCTCTGCTTGCCATTATGTTCGCTTCCAATGAGTTCCATGTGTCCGCCTCCATTATGTTCTTTATGTCTTCTGTCATTTTGTCTCCCATGTCCCCTGTCATATATTTCTTTTGAAAGTCTGTCCTTTTGTTTTTATGTCTGCTGCCACAATGTTCCTAATGTCTGCTGCTATCATGTACCTAATGTACAGCAGCCGTTATATGTAATATATAAAAGAAATCAAAGACTAGTTCTGATAACTTGTAAACTGGATGCACATAATTTATTGTTTATGTCAGGAACGAAAGAAAGTTTATTTACAGATGTATGTAGAATTTACTGGACAGTAAACGATACTGAAAGAATAGACAGAAATATCTATAAATTACAAAATGTAAGATTATACTCATTCCACTGACAATCATAGGACGCCATAGTTGTCTGTATAGAAGGAGCGTCTTTAATATATCCAATAAGATTTACGATTAGAAAGACAGCTGGCACAAATAAAAATTTATGTTTTATATTTGAGAATTGTTTATACAAAATAGTTGTCAACCGTTTACTATTCTTTTAATATTCTACAGTTGGCATGATAGCCTACTTTCTTGTTATAGAAAAAAAAATGAAAGCGCTGATTTATTTGACCTATTGATGTACATCGTATGAAAGTGATAATTTAATACTATTTAAAATCTTACACCATTAAATATCATAAATAGAAATGCGATTATTTAGAATTTATAGCTTTTAGAAAACTGTATGGAGAAAGGATTAAATTAGTAAGTCTATCTGACTCATGACAGCAAAAAGGTTTAATGATAACCTAAGCATCAGAATTCATTTTTCGTTGTATACTACCTGTCCATTTGGATGAATAGACTCTTAACAGAGCAATTTTATATCTGGCCATTTCTGATATTAACTAGGCTATTCTTCCTGTCTATCTCTATTCATTGACTCCTAAACATGTCCAGTCTATATCTGGTCATTTATGTTATTGTCTGGGCTATTCTCCCTGTCTATCTCTATTCATTGACTCCTAACATGTCTAGTCTTTATCTGGTCATTTCTGTTATTGTCCGGGCTATTCTACCAGTCTATCTTTACAGACATAACTAGTGTTGTGTTTTGCGCCAGCAGGCAGCAGTGTTTTGTTTCAGTCTCTGTTTTTGGACTGTTTTTGGACTTTTTCTGTGATTAAATCCTTGTTTATTTACTTAATTTGTGTACTAGTGCATTACTTGTGAATTTATCGATGACATTGTGTGTAATATTCTATTGATGGTCTTGTACCTGGTTAATTATCAACTGATTATCAATTGATTTTGGTGTTTCCATACACTCTAACTTGTGGTTTATAAGGTGAACTGTTCTCACAGTTCTGTACTGTGTTCCATCTTGCTATGCTCGATAACTCTACCGTCAACACTATTTGTAAACAAAGTGTACTGTGTTCCATCTCGCTACGCTTGATAACTCTACCGTCACCACTATTTGTAAACAAAGAGATGACGACTGCCACACTAGTTATTTTCTTATCTGCCTTTATTATATTGTCAACTATCAGGCACCATCTATCTGCTTATAATATTCTGCTTCAAGTGTTAGTACATACTACAAACAGTATTTATCCTTCTACTCGCCGGCTTGGTGTAGGGGTTCATATACCGAAAAGAAGAGGAACGAGAGCTGGTCGTTTGCATCGTATTTGGCATGGCAAACCGCTGTCGTGCTCCGAGGATGTCCTTTCCCTCTCACAAACATTACCCAAGCAGATAGAAGATGACATCCATACAATATCTACAGTTAGTAATGTCACGATAGGTATTCTAAATGCGCAGTCCTCAGTAAAGAAAGCTATCCTCATCAATGACCTTATCATTGACAAATCACTTGATATTATGATCATCACGGAGACTTGGAGGGGGGTGATGAACCAGCAATTAGAGAGATGACGTCTACTGGCTATGTCTTTTTTCAAAAGCCCCGCTCTACTGGTCAACGTGGTGGGGGCTTAGCAGTGATCAATCGATCTGCCTTGACTGTGAGGCTTTGTAACGATATGAACTACTTCTCATTTGAATGCATGAACTTCGTGATCTCCCAAGGCAAACAAACTGTTCAAATCATTGTTATATATAGACCTCCGCCTTCTGTCGCAAATCAGATAAAGGAAAGCAGTTTTCATGACGATTTTGGGAACCTTGTATCATCTATAAAAAAAAACAAGAGCTTACTGATCTTAGGTGACTTTAATTTCCACTGGGATGATCCAGAAAACAACCACACTCATCAGCTTAAGCAATTATTTGACTCTGCTGACTTAACTCAGCATGTTTCCAAACCAACGCACAGAGCTGGACACATCCTAGATTGGGTGGTCTCTAGATCTGACATACCGGTATTTGTCCACTCTGTGAGTGTTGAGGACCTCCTTCTGTCTGATCACTTCCTTGTGCGGTTAAAGACAAATATGAAAAGACCAGTTGCTGGGAGAAAAAAGATAAAGACGAGGAATCTTAAGAATATCGATATTTATTCTTTTCGCGATAGTCTTACTAAATCAGAATTGGTTAAGTCACAATCAAGTGATCCTGAAAACCTGGTCCTCCTGTACAACCAGACTCTCTCCACTTTACTGGATGACTACGCCCCAATGACGGAAAAACTTGTTGGTGACAGACCGGACTCCTATTGGTACTATCTTTAGTTCGGAAAGCGAAGTCAATCCGTCGTTTAGCTGAAAAGCGTTGGAGAAGAACTCGACTTGAATGTGACAAAAAAATATTTCGGAAAGAAAGAAATAGGTTCGCTCAAGTGATCAGGCATGAAAAGTCGGTTCATATTCAATCTCTTCTAAAGTCTGCAGGAACGGACTCACGCAAGATGTTCTCCATTGTCAATGATCTTCTTGGAAAAAGATCTGAAACCCCCGCTCTGCCTGACATGAGCAGTGAGAAAGCAGCGGAAACACTTAGCAAATTCTTCACTGAGAAAATTAGGAAAAGCTTTGAAGAGCGTGATTCTTTGCCCCTAGTGGATGATGTCTTCGCAGGTATCCCATTAGTGGAACTCATCCCTGTTTGTGAGGAAGGACTTAAACGTATTATTCTATCATCTAAACCTACATATTCCACTGTTGACCCCATCCCTACCAAAATTGTGCTGACATGCATGGACATTCTACTTCCTGTGTTTGTACGTATTATAAACACCTGCCTACTGTCTGCCAAAATTCCACGCCCATTCAAAACGGCGATCATTAAGCCCCTCCTGAAGAAAAATGGCTTAGATATGAATGACTGCAATAACTATCGCCCGGTCTCAAATCTCTCCTTTATTTCTAAAATACTTGAGAGAGTTGTGTCGCAACAACTTGTGCAGCATCTTAATGCTAATAATCTACTTGACCCGTTCCAATCTGCCTATCGTCATGGCCACAGTTGCGACACAGCACTTCTGCGAGTCCTAAATGATGTACTTTGTAGTGCTGATCGTGGCGAACTATCACTATTAGTGTTGCTTGACTTAAGTGCAGCTTTCGACGTAATTGACCATGAGCTTCTTCTAGCCAGGCTTAAAAAGGAGATGGGCATCACGGGTAATGCGCTGCGGTGGTTCACGTCTTATTTGGAGGATAGGACCCAATATGTTGTGGTAAAACAAGCTTCTTCGCAGAGCACACCACTGAGGTGCGGAGTACCACAAGGCTCTGTATTGGGACCTATACTATTCTCTATCTATACTAGTAAACTCGGCAAAATCATTAGTACCCATGGCGTAAATCGTAAGCTATTTGCTGACGACACGGAATTATACATTAGTTTCAATCCTGATCCTGCTTCCTATGCTGCGGCTGTAAAATCTCTTGAAGACTGCTGCCTGTCAGTGAAATCGTGGATGGTGGAAAATAGGCTAAAGCTAAATGATGATAAAACAGTGGCAATATTGTGTGGGTCTCATGCTAAACTTAAAACCTCTAAGCTAGAAGCAATAAAAGTTGGCACTGCTGAAATTACCTTATCTGACTATGTAAAAGATCTTGGCTTGTTTATTGACAGTAAACTTTCAATGACTACCCATGTCAGCTCTGTCGTCCGGGCATGCTCAATGCAATTACGAGCCTTAGGTCAATTGCGACCTCATCTAAACAAGAAAACAGCAAATGCTGTTGCCGTCTCTCTTATTCTCTCAAGACTTGATTACTGCAACAGCTGCTTATGGGGGATTCCAAAAAAGCAGATTGAGAGACTCCAGAAGGTGCAGAACAATGCTGCACGCATAGTATCTCTGGTCGAGAGGTCCGCTCACATCACCCCTATACTTAGGGATCTCCACTGGCTCCCCGTGCAAAAGCGAATTGAATTTAAGCTTCTTTCCCTGGCATTCAGCTGCTTGGATGGCACTGCACCTAGCTATCTTCAAAACATTCTTACAACATATGTTCCAGCAAGAGATCTCCGTTCAAGTGAAAAGTCATTACTTAGGACTCCCAGTCGTATTGGACATAGAAAGAAAACCTTTGGAGTGCGCGCCTTTGAGGCGGTGGCGCCCGTATTATGGAACAATTTGCCTATTTCACTAAGGCAAACTGAAGCAAAGTCTTTTAAAAAGAACCTAAAGTCCTATATGTTTATGTAATCATTGTCTAATTTGTGCTCTTGTATCTATGTCATGACAGCGCACTGAGCATGCTATTATAGCATGGATAGTTGCGCTATAAAAGTGCTCATTATTATTATTATTATATTATAACTAGTCATTTAAATTTTCTGAACCTAAAACTACAAGGATATAAAAATATAGTTTCTGATCTATACACCCACGTAAAAGCCTTCAGATCCAAACTTGTCTTGTTTTTGGAACAAGTACAGGCCAACAACTTGAACAGAAATGACCAGATATAGACTCGCCATGTTAGGAGTCACTGAATGAAACATTTGTAGCAGACGTGGTCAGAACTGCAGCTGGAGGTCATTGAGTTGCAAGCAAATGACCTCCTTGGGGATAAGTTCAAAGAAGGACTGATGGGTTTTTACCAGTTATTGCCCAAGGAAGACTTTCCTAATATCAAAACCTTTTTTCATCAAGGTACCTTTCAATCTTTGGAACAACATACCTGTGTGAACAAACATTTTCAAGAATTAAATACGTAAAGAACTATTATAACAAACTTGTCCGAAAATAATCTGAGGTCAATGTTGTTGACATTCAAATCTAAAGCCAGAAAAGTCTACTATTTTGGCATCCAAGAAACAATTTCACCATTCCCACTAATATAGAAGGAGAGTCTGTAATGTATAAGATAAGGTGTTCAAAAGTAGTGCACCAATGTGTTATTGAATAATAACTGAATACAATAATATTAAATAAATAATTAAAACAATATCAACGTTTTGATTCTTTTTTATGTGGCCCCCGAGCTGCTGTTTGATAGTTAATGCGGCCCTCGGGCTGAAAAGCTTGGAGACCCCTGATCTATATAATTAAATTATTATTATCAGAAATCCATAAAAAAAACAGGACATGCTTTGAAGAAAAGGTTTATACTCGATAATTACTGATTTTATATAACAATAGCCAGTATGGGGTCTAACCATAACAATATTTAAAACATTAATAAAAATGCAAGACTAGACTAGGACCACGGATGAGCGTTGGACGCAAAAATCTTCTTTATAGAAGGAGCGTCTGTAATGTATAAGATAAGACCAACAATTAGCATAGTTCAATATTATGGACATGTAATATTTATCAGTGCGTTGCAAGGGATTTGGGGGCCCGGGGGCTTGGCCCACAGAATAGGTATAGAACAGAATGCGCAATCGCATATTTTTCTGTTTCCGGAAGTAATACCGACGCCATACTGTTTAAACGAAGCGGTCCTGGTTACACTATATATTGATGCTTATTTACAATGTCTTTTTCTTCAAATCTACAAGTTCTAAAACCCAAAGCTAATGTTTCAGGCAAAGTTTACAAAAATTGTTGTGTAATAAACTGCAACAATGATGCGAAAACGATTGATTATCGTACCGAGCTACGCCTAGGCCTAGGCTATATATTCAAGTATCAGTACCGGGGGTAATACAATTTTACGTCATATAGGCCTAATCCTATAATGTTGAAAAGAAAATGGGTAATTAAGTCAAATTTATATAAAAGTAAGCCTATAATGAAATATAATATAGGCCCTATATAAAGGCTATTGTATATATTTATGGTACGCCTAGATATCCTTTCCCATTTTACTATAGTAACGTCTCTAGCGAACGCTGCCTTGCGTCGAAAAAAAATGGCGGAATCGAGCTTCACTTTTAGTCACTGCGCATACCGGGATTGCGAATACCTATTCTATGGCTTGGCCTCTTTAGGCGGGGGCGTGACCAGGAATGAATGTGGGGCTGGAAGGGCAGACTTCTTTTGTAGACCTACGAATATACTGTCATTTTACTCTTATAACCCGAATTGTTGCCTTGTTTTGTGGGCCTACGAATATACTGTTATTTTACTCTTATAACCCGAATTGTTGCCTTGTTTTGTAGACCTACGAATATACTGTAATTTTACTCTTATATTCCTCATTGTTGCCTTGTTTTGTAGGCCTACGAATATACTGTTATTTTACTCTTATATTCCTCATTGTTGCCTTGTTTTGTAGGCCTACGAATATACTGTTATTTTACTCTTATAACCCGCATTGTTACCTTGTTTGTTGAGTTTGAGTAAAATAGATATATTGTCTTGTTAACGCATCGCTTCACTGTGGACAACAAGCTACAGTACTACAGTCATGAGATACACTGCACTCACCGATCACCAGATGACAGGCTGAGTGAACACTGCCACTAAGATTGTAGCACAGTACCAATACATCCAATACAAAATACAATACGTAATATCATCTGATAAAATCCACGCCCACTAGTGCACGTTATTTCCAGAAACCATCGCTCATTGGCCCATAGACTCACTAGTGTTGATTTATAAACATCAGCTCACAAAGTGAACACTGACTTTTTTCAAACTTTATAAAATGGCCTGTTGTCTCTTCGTTTAGAGTTTAGATAGTTAACATTTAATTCAGCTATATAAACAATGAGTTCAACATCACAATATTTTTGGTAGAGTGCTATAAGTGTTTATTGAAAAAAAAATCATTATGTTCTTTACTGATACATTTAAGAAAATGTTTTTCTCTTGCAATTTACTTTTCTTGTGTTTTGGTGAGTATTTGAATTATTTTTTTCACTTAAAACATCAACGGTCAATGAGAGAAGCTATTGGACATTATCTGTTCATTAGTACTTTCATCTGTTCATTAGTACTTTCAGTGGGCTTGGTCAAGACGTAAATACGATGGTCTTGGCTTGGTGGTGGGCAGTGGATATTTTATTTCTGATTGTCCTCATCGTGGGTCGAACCCAGGATGTTAGCTTATGAGACAAGCTCACTGTCGACTTTGCTACCCAGACTTTGCTGACTTATTACCTTTTCTTATATTTAATATAAAGTTACGAATACTAATTGCGTTAGTTTTACAAGTTGACATTTATTCTAGAAAATGTTTTAAACAATGAATAAAGCCATTTTCCTCATTACAGAAAATGTACTATTTAATAAAATAATATTAAATAAAAGATTCATATATAGCCTATGTATATATATGTTTAATTACCGTGAGTTTGTTTATATGTTTGTTTATATATTTAATTATATATATATATATATATATATATTTGTTCGCTATAGGCTCCTAAGACGTTTGACTATTCGGGCCAAAAATTAAATGTATAAATTGGAAACGTCCTCCAAAAGATAATTTTATTTTATCACTCATAATCATAAATGTGTTGATTTAAAAAATTCAAAAGGTCATATCCATCTATGCAAATAAATATAACGGTACATAGCAAATGGCCATTTCCGTTCATTTACTATATTGAACGCGACATTCACTATGTTGAACGCGAGGGTCTTTCCGGCTTTTCCCAATTCTGCTGTTGTTTTTTTAATGTGGCGAGACCTTTTTTAAAAGTTACGCACCGCAATTTGGCTTGGAGAGTTTCAATGGTTTACTTTAAACAAAATACTAGCGTATGACGTAATGTCTATGAAATTATTTTTTTTCATTATTGATGAATGATGTTTGTTTGTATTATCCTTTTAAGTAAAAGTAACCATATGTTTTAATTATTTAATGGATTTACGTTGCTATTGAGAATATCCTTTAAAAGGCGACTGTATACACTCTATAAATTAAATGATACGAATTATAAAAAAACAAGTTAGGCTTATAAATGATTTCTTTCAAATACCGGGTACCATAAGCTTGACAGCAACAATATAAAAAAAAAACTAAATACCGAAAGAAACATTATCAAAACTATTTTATTGATACAATAAGCAAGAACAAAAATTAAATACCGAAAAAATCTTTCTCACTTTAGTTTTTATTGCATTGAAATATTATTTTCTATTTTGTTATATTTTTTACCTTTTTCATTGTTTTGTAATTATGTTTTTTTTCTTTTAGATATTATATTATTGTTAATTTAATATTATTAATAACAAGTTAAGTAAACACAACTGTTCGCAACTGTTCGCTACATTTTAATATCGAATTAAAATGTATCTTAAAAAAAAACAGACGAGACTTTCGGCTCTTGTGTCCAGAGCGTAACGCTTAGGATTGAGCAATCTCTTTCCGGGCTCCAGCCACCCAACGACACGCCGAAGACGTAGCGTGCCGTGTAACGGGGAAGGTTTCCGCAGCCCAGCGATTGTTCACTGCGGTTCCCCTAAGGATTATTATCGTGGTGGCTCGCCAGTATACCTGCACTGTCACCCGGTAACACAAATCCTATAGGCCTACTATAGGCACATGCATCCAGGCACCGGGTGGCTTTCGAGACGGGATTGCAGCGTCCATTGCTTTCTCCCCACCGAGACCAGTGGCCTCTCGGCAGTGTAATGGACCTCGGACCCGCTGCGGGGGCATTGCCCCATGCGTTCGCCCGCCAGTGTATTCTTAGTGGGAATGTATCGGCGGTTTACACACTACGCCAGTCCTTGAGGCTACAATTCTTATGCATATTCTAGAGTCAGGTCGACCAGAAATAATAAAAGAATAACAAAAACTAAATACCGAAAGAAAAATTCTCAACACGGTTTTATTAATACAATAAGCAAGAACACACATTAAATACCGAAACAAAATTGTTCTCACTTTAGTTTTTATGGTTTTGAAATATTATTTTCTACGCTTTTTTTTATTATTTACCTTTTTATTGTTTGGTTTGTGGTTTCTTTTTCTTTTAAATGTTGTGTTGACTTGACACAACTGTTCGCTACGTTTTAATACCAGAAGCTTATCAGTAACAATTATGCATATGCTAGGGTCAGGGCGACCAGAAACAATTAAAAAGAACAAAAACTAAATACCGAAAAGAAACGTTCATTGTCTTTATTGTAATAGTCTCTTTTCTTTCTCTCTCAACAAAACACATTGTAGTCATTCGTTTCTCCGTCAATTTGACGGGCATAACCACTAGTATATATATAATATAGCATCGTCTATCCTCAATGGATAGTGGCGCATTCTCCTTTTCCTCTGCCCCTCGCCTTTCTCCTGGCTCGCTTTTCTTCGCTCCTTTCTGTGAGGGTGGCTTCTGCGACTTGAGTGCCGTCGTGCTTCTTGGTTAGCAAGAGGGTGAGTTCCTCAGCAAGGCTCTCCCACGTTTTGCGGTCAATGTTTGCAAGTACCAAATCCTTTTCGCAGACATCTTTAAAACGAAGACAATGGTGGCCTCTTTTTCTTGTTCCAGCTGCCAGCTCTTGGGATACGTTCCGGGCCCATTCTGTGCACATGGCCTATCCATCGCAGGCGCCTCTCACTCAGGATTGAGTTCATACTTAGCATATAACTTCTCTTGAGCACCTCCACATGAGTGACTCTTTCCTGCCATTTGATGTGAAGGATCCAGCGCAAGCATTGCAAGTGAAAGCTGTTTAGCTTTATTTGCTTGGCGTAGGTAGCCCAGGTCTCGCTTCTCTAGAGGAGAGTGATGAGCACGCAGACCTGGTAGTCCTGTCAGTGAGTAGCGCATTGTCCAACACTCTTTGGTTAAGCCTTGTCATTAAGAATACCGCCTTACCAATTCTAGTATGTTTTTCTTTAATATAATATAGGCCTATAATATATATATATATATATATATATATATATATATATATATATTGTCACGTGCGAAATCAGCTACTGACGTTAGATGATATTTTTAGTAATAATGTAATATTATATATATATATTCTTTTGATTCATATCCATCTTGGATCTCACAAGGTTGTATAAGAACTTGTATTGATGTTATTCAATTAGATTTGATGTTTATTTTACTCGTTTGCTATGAATATTTTGTATGAAATGATTTAGATAAACTGTACCTTAATATATAGGAAATCCACAATCCTGTTTGAAATTGAACACAATTTTATTCCAACAAGTTGAGATGATAAAATATAACAATACCACAGAATACATGTACCAGTATTATATAATGAAACTTAATCAGTTGAGATTCTTCTATAACGAACTAAGCCGTAATTCTATCTTTAAGACAGTGGTCAAAAACAGTCCTCCCACATTAGCGCCCAAACTAGAACTAAACTAACGGTATTCAACCCTCGTGCATATGACGTATTTTATTGCTATGACGTAGTGTCTAGACATATGCATGTTTTATTCCTAACACGGAAACATTTCGGGTTTAAGATTATTTCATTTTAACTTTAGTTAATAATAATAGAACCAATCTAACTATTGAAATAAACTACTCGTAACACTCGCCCCCCCCCCTTAAGACACAAAGGAATTACAGACAGCGTTAAGTATGGAATTCTTTGTAGAGTACCCATAAAATAAACCGAATTCCCAATTTATTCGTAAGATTTAATTGACTATTGGACAATCTTTTTAAGATTAAAAATGAACCATATATTACATATCCCCTTAATAACGCTATTATGGAATCCCTTATCACATTATCTTAACAATGATTATTAATTAAACATTTATTTATCAAATAATATTTACAATTATGATTATTGTGTGTACAACGTTGACCATAAAACTATTACCACCAATAACCAATTCCCATAGAATTTATATGAATTACCCAAATAAGTGGAACCGATTAATAATTGATAGATAATTCTTTAGAAAGTTTAATTTTTTTATAACCGATCACTGTATCATTAACTAATGTTTTTCAGTTATTATATTATTATGATGTCTAAATTATGACATCAAGAATATTTTTAAAAAAATGTTATAATCTCAGCTGATTTAGCTTTTACATAGCATAAATAAGACATCCAATTTATAACATGACGACATAGAAACAAACAATTTGCAAAACACATCAATAATCAATTGAACAAACACAAGTGTGGATGTATTCAAGTTAAATACCGGTGTGTGTGCAATTGATGTATGCAATAGTTGCCTTTTACCTTACAACGTATGATTGTTTCTAGTAGAATTTGAAGTTTTGTTCTGTAATGTTTCATATTGTAATATTTCAAAACATAGTTTATTTATTGTCATATTTACATTAATATATATGTTAATCAATACAATGAATGACATAAAAGAAAACATTTAATGAGAAACTGACTTTATCTTCTTGTTCAATCAGTCTTGTTCTATTGCGTACATCTGCAAATAGATTTATATTAATATGTTCATTAATTTGACCTTTGATAGCGGATTGTTCGCAGGCGGGTAAATGTGCCAATTTTTCATTAAGGGTTTTTAAAACTTTGGTGATTTGTAATTTGCTTTCTGCCAATTCACGTTCAATTTCGGGTGAATTATTCCCGACTTTAATAACAGTGTTTACCGAGGCAACAACTTTTTGTTCTTCTCTGGTAATGTATGGTTTCAACATATTGATATGGCACACTCGTTGCGATTTCCGTCTATCAGGGGTCTTTACAAGATAGTTAACCTCACTAAGCTTAGCCATAACCTCATAGGGTCCTGTAAACTTGGCACTCAGGGGTTGACCAGACAGTGGCGTCAGCATGAGAACTTTATCACCAGGTTGGAAGATACGGGTTCTTGCGTTGACGTCATAATAGACCTTCATCTTGTCTTGTGCCTGCAAAAGATTAGATCTGACAACTTTTAATGCATTATACAGTCTATTTTTAAAATTTTCCACGTATGTCAGTAGACCAGTGTCTTCAGTGGATGACAACCATGTCTCTTGTAACAGCTTTAGTGGTCCACGAACTGTGTGTCCGAATACCAGTTCAAAGGGACTGAAACCAAGAGATTCTTGTACAGCCTCTCTGGTTGCGAAGAGTGCGAAGGGAATACCACGATCCCAGTCGTCGTTATGCTCGAAACAGAAAGTACGGAGCATATTCTTCAATGTTTGGTGGTATCGTTCCAGTGCGCCTTGACTCTGTGGTTGATTTGCACTCGATACTGCATGACGAATACCCAGCCGTTCTAAGACTTGGCGAAATAACTTCGATGTGAAATTTGAACCTTGATCTGACTGCACGGTTTTCGGAAGACCATATCGGGTGAAGAATCCGATAAGTGCATCAGATATTTTGTCGGCATTGATGCTACGTAGAGGAATAGCCTCTGGAAATCTCGTTGCCGAACACATTATAGTGAACAGATACTGGTGGCCAGCCTTAGTTTTAGGCAACGGACCGACGCAGTCTATAATGATGTGACTGAAGGGTTCTGAGAATGCTGGTATGGGTCGTAGAGGAGCTACCGGAATGGTCTGATTCGGTTTGCCGACCATCTGGCAGACATGACATGATCTGCAAAACGATGTGACGTCACGACGTAGGCCAGGCCAGAAGAAATATGGAAGAATCCTATCGAAGGTTTTCTGAATCCCTAGGTGACCAGCATACGGTGAATCATGGGCCATATGTAGTATGTCCTTGCGGTAAACATTGGGTACCACGATTTGATGTACTTCGCTGCATGTTTCATCGTCGTTTTCTTTCCCTCTCCATTTCCTCATCAACAACTCGTCCCTCAGGTAATAACCTGCGGCCATTGTTTCTAACTCTCCTTCATTCTTTGCTTCCTCTTTTAGCTTCCCGATCTCTGGATCTTTGCCTTGAGCAAGAATGAGTAGTTGTCTAGGCGACAAATTATTTTGATCAGTATGACTTGAGTGACCACCTAGATTATCCGCCATGAAGGTTGCTTGCAAGTCAATCTCTGGTGTTGGTTCTGGTTTCTTTGTCGATTCATTAGTCATCTGCTGTTTCTCCATAGCTCTGGTGATAACACATACTGAATTTTCAGTATTCCTACACTGAACAGAGTCTTTGGTTTCTTTAAGTACAGGATGTACCTGATTCTTGGCAATGTCACTTCCTAAAAGTAATGAAATGCCTCTGTATGGAAATTTCTTCACTATCCCAACAATAACAGATCCAGTGAAGTAATTACTCTTCAACTGTATACGATGTAACGGTGCCGTGAGTGTTCCAGCCATAGTACTGATTAAGGCATACTGGCCTGTATGAGTCAATTTCGACGTTGGTACAGTATTCTTCAACAGTAGAGATATATCAGCACCGGAGTCACGTAGAATTTTAATCTTCCGTTCTCTAGCTTGATTACCTATAGGTGACACTTAGCCCTCGCTAACATCCGATAGCATGCACTCGGGTAGTTCTCTGCCTACTGAGTTTCTTGCTACACTACTGCCTCCATAAGTAAACGTTTTATTTACTGATTGTTCATCTGTCACACTCCCTTTGGAGTTGAAACTAGAATGTTCAATAGCCTCGGTCTTCATTTCAAAGACTTTTTCCGACTTTGAGCAACTTGGACATGCGTGTTTCGCCATCTCTTCATGACTAACATCAGATGTCTTTCTTTCAGCTTTAATTCTTTTGTGGGCAGTTTTATTTATGTGAGTTTCAGTTTGTACGGCGATGTGTGATAAAACCACGTTGTTCTTGTTTTTAATGGGTCTTTTCTCTTTATGTAGACTCCAACAATTCTCTTTTATATGTCCATCTTTCTTACAGAATGTACAGGTAATTCTCTTTTGTACAAAACTTGAATTCTCTTGTTTATCGGCTTTTTGTTTACTTTTATCCTCTGTCGATCTTAACTTCCTCTCTGTATTACTGTTTTGAGTCCTCAAACTTGTTCTGTCATTTTGAAAATAATGGCTATTGTCAAGGAGTTGTTTTATTCGAGGCTTGGTATCACGGCATCACAACAACATAACAGAAACATAGATCGACTTAGGAATGTTTGGCAAGGACGATCTATAGGTTTAGAGACAAGTTTAGTGTGTAGGTGTAGGCTAGTATGGACTGTAAACACCGAGACTGGAGCTAGTGATACTTGATACTGGTGCGACAGTGAGGGGGACTCTGCATGGACAAAGAGAGACAGAATCCAGCACGATAATAAATCTAGTTAGACACTGACAGGTGTGGGACTTGGTGGGTTCGATGCAAAACTATTTAACGCAGAGACACTGAGGGTTTGGGTACAGGACTTGGACTTGTGGTCTGATGTTTGGATCACACCCAAGCCAAGTCAACTGTCCACAGACATATGAGTGTTTTCTGACACGGGTGACGGCCCGTACCCAGGCCCGTACCCAGGCACGTGCTGAGGCTGGGGACCCATAGTTTGATAGCGGTGGTGACCGTAGCAACATGGCCGAGAGCGGTGGCCAGCTGGTGGCAAAGTGGCTGACTACTGGTGGCAAAAGGTCGGTGGCTAGCGGTGGTTGACGTGGCAGTGGCTTAGTAGTGACGTGTAGACGGCCGCGGTGTAGACTGGTTGCTGATGGCAGTTTGGTGCATCAGTACGTCAGTAGTGCGTCCGGTGGTGCGTCAGAGGAGAGGCAGTGTGATGCCGTTGAGGACCAAGCCAGTGGAGACGTGTGGCGTAGGCTATGATAATGTAACGGTTGTGTTTTGATAACATTCTTTTATATATTACGTTTCATATGCTTGTAATAACCATTTAGTATAGATAGAATGTTTTCCTTTGTGTTTACTATATATATCAATTTGATATTATTTAATTTTATATTATCTCTATCCTTAAAATCACTATTAATAAAATTAGAATAGTTTATAGTTCTCATAATCAAACATCATGTGTTTGTTGTTTCATTTACGTATGTGTAAATGTTTTAATTACATTGTTTTTCTATGTAATTATTAAGATCTGGGACCTTCCTAATTAAGCGAGCCCATGACTATAGAAGTAAAGTAGTCATTTAAATGTAATTGTAATTAAGTATAGGAAGGTCCTGACAAAGGGGGCCTGTCCAAAAGAAATGGGTTTGCATAGTATATTTTTACATGTAGGCCTATTTTACATAATAAGAAGGTTGTTTTATTCTAGGATATCGTCTCACATTTTTTTAGCAAGTATTATTTTTTTCTCTCTCTATTACACAATAATATTTAATATTGTGCCATTTTTGACCTGTTTAAAAGAAAGATTGTATTGCGAAGCATATTTGAACTATTATTTGCAATAATTAGTTGTTGTTGTTTGCATTTTGTTGAAATTTTATTTGGTAATTTTTTTTTTCTCCCTTAAAGATTTTTTCCCAGCTGTGTTTTTTTTTCTCGTCAAACGTGAATTCCTGTCTTCTGCAAGCGGGCTGTGCTTTTCCAGGTTACCTGGTGTCACATGGTTATTGATGGGTGCTGGACGCTGGAGGTTGAATGAAAGTTGATACCATCCCTACACACGGGGGAGGCTAAGTCTGTTTTCCTTTTCTCTGTGTGTGTGTTTGTTGCGGGGTGCTACCAATACAATAAAGGGGGTGGAGAGTGTCCCTTAACGGTATTTAGGGTCACTTTAGTACACAGCGTTTGTTTGGGTGGAAAAGTTTTTTTTTTCTGGGCCGTCACCGGTGTGTCAGTTTGTCTGTGTTGGAGTTGTTAGTTCTGCCTCTGAACACTGCATTGTGGTATCAGTGAGTGTTGGGTATAAAGAGTGTTGAGTATCTTGTGAGAGTTGGGTTTCCACCACTAGATTATACAGCATCGTACATTTTGTTGTAGCCAGTGTTGGTATAGCTAGAGGGTGAAGATATCTCTGTTTTGACTTGCTTTTAACCAGGGGTGTTAAGTTTGCAAGGTTGATTAGAGATATAACTATAACTACGAGTATTGAGATAATTTGAATCATATTTGATGTTTGGCGGTGTATTTTCCCGTCACTTGAACAAAAGAACACATAATAATAATACACGGAAGCCCTATTTGAATTGGGAAATAGATTTTTTTGTTGTAAACGAAGATCGGAGTTTAGATTTACAAAACCGTTTTTGTTAGTAGGCCTACTATTTCGGTTGAATATAATAATGATAGTGATGACAGTGTACCATTTTGGTTAGAAAAGCTCGAGTCCGTTCAGTAGGCCTATAAGTAAGTCCCATATATAGTATGGGTTCGATTAGTTTGTCGGGTCGCATTTTGTTTGTTTGTTTGTTTCAAAGCGTTAGTAGTAAGTATATGTCTAGCAACTATGTTCCAAGTCAGTTAAAGTCTACAATAAGAACGTGCATTACATATGGATTTAGTGGTAGGAATAGAGCTTTAGATAGTATCTGGCGCGTTTAGTCAGTTTATAGTCGATAGTACAGTGTGGGCTGACAAACATGTAGAATATAAATATTTTTGTTTTCTTTACGAATTAGTTTGTCCTACAGGAAGTTGGTATAGACGAAGTTGTGAGTACAGACATAGGCCATAGGGTGATGCGATTTTGTGTGTCCAGTGGTTGAGTGTTTTGGGGCTGAGTGTATCCACGGACGCATGTGACAGAGTGTTTGTACCTGTTTACGGCGCCTGCCTTGGTACCTAGCTGGGATGAACTTCAATACTTGGAGCACAGACCGCTTCTCTATATACTATTGTCTTTGATATGAACATTAATTAGTTCGGTTTGAAATATTAATCTTTTGACTTTAGCTGAAATTTGTAGCTTTTGATTTTAGATGATATTTGCATTCTTTATTTTTGAATTTGTATTAGGTGCTACTTAGGATTGAATTTAGACATTCACCACTTTCTGTTTTAGACTTAGAAACTCAATATCGTACATAGGATGATGATGTACAATGTAGATTTATAATTCAATTGTTTGTTTTTGTTTTAGTTGCATGTGTGACTATTTTTGGATACCAAAAATAGTCAAAGCGAAGGGAGATGATGTCAAGGAGTTGTTTTATTCGAGGCTTGGTATCACGGCATCACAACAACATAACAGAAACATAGATCGACTTAGGAATGTTTGGCAAGGACGATCTATAGGTTTAGAGACAAGTTTAGTGTGTAGGTGTAGGCTAGTATGGACTGTAAACACCGAGACTGGAGCTAGTGATACTTGATACTGGTGCGACAGTGAGGGGGACTCTGCATGGACAAAGAGAGACAGAATCCAGCACGATAATAAATCTAGTTAGACACTGACAGGTGTGGGACTTGGTGGGTTCGATGCAAAACTATTTAACGCAGAGACACTGAGGGTTTGGGTACAGGACTTGGACTTGTGGTCTGATGTTTGGATCACACCCAAGCCAAGTCAACTGTCCACAGACATATGAGTGTTTTCTGACACGGGTGACGGCCCGTACCCAGGCCCGTACCCAGGCACGTGCTGAGGCTGGGGACCCATAGTTTGATAGCGGTGGTGACCGTAGCAACATGGCCGAGAGCGGTGGCCAGCTGGTGGCAAAGTGGCTGACTACTGGTGGCAAAAGGTCGGTGGCTAGCGGTGGTTGACGTGGCAGTGGCTTAGTAGTGACGTGTAGACGGCCGCGGTGTAGACTGGTTGCTGATGGCAGTTTGGTGCATCAGTACGTCAGTAGTGCGTCCGGTGGTGCGTCAGAGGAGAGGCAGTGTGATGCCGTTGAGGACCAAGCCAGTGGAGACGTGTGGCGTAGGCTATGATAATGTAACGGTTGTGTTTTGATAACATTCTTTTATATATTACGTTTCATATGCTTGTAATAACCATTTAGTATAGATAGAATGTTTTCCTTTGTGTTTACTATATATATCAATTTGATATTATTTAATTTTATATTATCTCTATTCTTAAAATCACTATTAATAAAATTAGAATAGTTTATAGTTCTCATAATCAAACATCATGTGTTTGTTGTTTCATTTACGTATGTGTAAATGTTTTAATTACATTGTTTTTCTATGTAATTATTAAGATCTGGGACCTTCCTAATTAAGCGAGCCCATGACTATAGAAGTAAAGTAGTCATTTAAATGTAATTGTAATTAAGTATAGGGAGGTTCTTGACAGCTATGCGGGTGAATAATGACGTATTCATCGGCTTTAACTGCTGCTTGTTCTGCTATTTCAATACCACGATCAGCCAAATGAACTTTTATATCAGTGCGAATCTTCTCAGTAAAATCCTCCATCAGTATGAGATTATATAGTTTCTCATAATCTTTATTCACATTCTTAGAACGTAACCATCGATCAAAATACTTTTTCTCTAATCTCAGGAAGTCAACATGTGAAACTTCTGGTTCCTTCTTGTACTCACGATATAACTTTCGATACTTTTCTGGAGTTAGAACATAACTCAATAGTACTCTGCTCTTTATTAGTTCATAATCATTGCATTCCTCTGGAGTCAAATTCAATACAACATCTAGAGCCTTGCCTTTTGTTAGAGCTGAACGTAAAAGTACTGCTTTCTTATCTTCAGGAAATTTATAATCGATCGAGTTTCTATCAAAGACCATAAAGAACTCATCAATGTCCATGTTCTCCATGCTTGGGACATGCTTTTTAAACTTATATAGTTCTACATTATTTGTTTCCTGAATCGTATGAGTTGACGAACGAGACTTTGCCAATTCAATCCTTTCATTACTAGCGATTCTTTCTTTTTCCAATTCTTTCCCTTTCAATTGTACTTCTATTCTTTTACCCTCTAATTGTAATTGTACCTGTAATTCTAACTTCTTCATTTCTAACTGGAATTTCATGTCCGCACTTAGTTCATTTACATTCATTTTAAATTCATGGTTATTTATGTCTGTTTTCATGGTTTCTGATACATTGAGAACCACTGATTCTTCATTATTCATAGTATTTTCTTCAAGCATTCTACCATGTCTTTTCAAACAGTCCTTAATATCTTGAATCAATTTACTCCTAACTGGTGTAACTTCAGTAATGTCTATTCCCAGAGAGTTTGCCATCTCTTTTAACTGGGTTAGTGACATGCTAGTTAACTGTTCTGACGTGATAGCAAAAATATTCAATTGCTCCAACGTAAGATTAGCTTCCGCCATGTTTTATATTAATGACGTAAATAGAAGATAAAAAATTTCAACTTTACCTTTTATAAAGTCCTTTGAAATATTTTTACACCACTTAATATTTGTAGAAGATAAATTTTAAAGATGATTGTTTACAAAGCTGAAAACAGTATGTCCGAACACAGACAGTGCCTCCCACGTAGACAGAATTTGAATAAATATTTGTTGTAAATCGTTTTCACTAAAACAGTTGTATATTCTCAATTTCTTATACATACAAACTTTAGATCCAGGACTTGAGCCCCAAATCTTTTGTCACGTGCGAAATCAGCTACTGACGTTAGATGATATTTTTAGTAATGTATTATTATATATTTATATTCTTTTGATTCATATCCATCTTGGATCTCACAAGGTTGTATAAGAACTTGTATTGATGTTATTCAATTAGATTTGATGTTTATTTTACTCGTTTGCTATGAATATTTTGTATGAAATGATTTAGATAAACTGTACCTTAATATATAGGAAATCCACAATCCTGTTTGAAATTGAACACAATTTTATTCCAACAAGTTGAGATGATAAAATATAACAATACCACAGAATACATGTACCAGTATTATATAATGAAACTTAATCAGTTGAGATTCTTCTATAACGAACTAAGCCGTAATTCTATCTTTAAGACAGTGGTCAAAAACAGTCCTCCCACATTAGCGCCCAAACTAGAACTAAACTAACGGTATTCAACCCTCGTGCATATGACGTATTTTATTGCTATGACGTAGTGTCTAGACATATGCATGTTTTATTCCTAACACGGAAACATTTCGGGTTTAAGATTATTTCATTTTCACTTTAGTTAATAATAATAGAACCAATCTAACTATTGAAATAAACTACTCGTAACACTATATATATATATATATATATATATATATATATATATATATATATATATATATATATATATATATATATATATATATATATATATATATATATATATATATATATATATATACTTGTGTTATGTATGAAATATAAATTAAGAATTTCATTCAATGGTTGTTGAAGATTTTAAACTGTGTAGCTTAGCAAATAAATGGGCCACAATGAAATTTATGGAATTTTTATCAACGTATTTATGTACCGTTTTTTTTAAAACTACTCGATTGCAGTATTTAGTCATGTGTAAATGTTAACGAGTTATAACAAAAAAAAATTTAAAATATAAATATATATTGTATTTGCATTGACAGAGTCTGCCAGTTTGTTTCCTGTACAAAACTGCAATACACAAAATAAAAGACTTTTAGCAGTACTGGATTATGAAGGTGAAATTGAAGAGCAAAGAGATTTCATGCAAACATTCTTGGACTTTTTGAATAACAACACCCAGAGAAATGGCATGTTTGAGATGGCAATGATGCATGCATTAAGTAAGGAATTTAAATACAATGAAACTCTACCACTTTATTCAGTACTGAAAGCCACTCAACAATGGAAGGAAAATGAACCAAACACTTGTCAATATTTGTCTGTATCATTTATTTTTTTGTTTGACTCTGTAGATATGAATAACGACAATGATCCGATAATCCAAACTATTGTTGATATTGAAGATGAAAATAGAGCTTACAATAGATTTTTTATAATACAATCTTTTGAAGAGCCAAACCATATCCTTAGTACATTTGATTTTATTCACTTTACATCATCATTTAAACAATTAAATATTAAAGACATTTTCAACAAGATTTGTGATATGAAAACTGATAATACATTATCATACAGTGGCAGAAATTCTGTAAAATCAGATTATCACATTGTCAATGAATTATCAGAAATAAGTTTTGATAATGTCTTCTGTTTTTGTCTTAAAAAGTTTGGAACTACTTTACTTTCTCTTGAGACTTATGACGAGTTTGTTGATATAATTCAATATGTAAATAGTTTATCAATAGCGACTAGCACTAGTGAAATGAATCTATATCTTGGCTTTAGGAAGGGTGCAGAATATAAGGCAGAATGGCCAAGTAAAAATCCCTATACATTTTCTAACTCTTCACGAATAACGTTTAACATTGGGGATTGGCAATGTTTTTATTTGAATTTGTCAACCTACACAAACACCATACTTTTCCATGACAAGAATCTTTATAATTTAGGTAAATATATGGTAGAAATAGACTGTGATAAACCATTGCCAAATTCATTAGTAATTTGTGAAGGTGATAGTTTTATTCCCGAAATATATTATGAACGACTAAATACACAAACAAACACTATTACCGACAAAGTAACATTAACTAGTGACCACATGCAAGACATTTTTATGAATTTTTATTGGAAAGTTTCTGAAATGACTACATTAGAATGCAATTCAAAACAACATAATCTTCGTTTAACGTATGAGAAAAATATTTGTAGCAGCTATATTACCTATTCAAAACTGAAAACTGAAGTCAGTAATGCTCAAAATAATTTTATTTCTCTTTTAAATAATAGGCCTAAACATAATATACAAATTAGTAATACATTTTATACTCTTAATAATGTTGATATTTCTAAATGTGAAATGTATAATGAATGTCAAACTATGTCGTACAATGAAACAGATTACAAACTCTCTAATTCAAATGTTGATATTTTCTGTGTTGATGACAAAAACAACAATACATTTAATGACACATGCTCGATTCGTACAGTGAATTTAAACTTTACTCTTGAATATTTTCACTGTGAATCAAATAAAAATCAATATTCTCTTAAATGTATTAAAGCTTATGAAAGCCAATGTGAAGATAATTCTAATTTACAAAATTGTGAAAACTTTATTTGCCCACAATCTTTTATTAAGTGTTTTAATTCTTACTGCATTTTCCCTGAAATGATCAGAAACGGCTATAATGATTGTCCATATGGTGAAGATGAGATTGAGATTTTAAGGTTTAAAGTGGACGTTAAAAAACATACTTGCCAAGGATATTTGATACTTGAACTCAAAGACATATGTATTCATTTACATAGTGTTCCAGATATTTTACCATTAGAATTAATAAATACACACTATATATGTGATAATGTATGTCCAAAGCACTACAAATGTATTTCTAGTAAAATAGTAGAATACATTTACAATAATACATTTAGCAAAATAAATTACAAACGATTTCACATAAGGTCCCAATTAATGTTAAAATCTATATTGTATCCTTTAGTGGGTGATTCAATAGAGAATTCCCATTTCTTATCAATTATTTCATTTGAAGGAAGAAGTTGCAGATTCACAAATTTTGATTTTCAATTACAACATTGGAAATTTAAAGATCTTATCGAGTTAGATGTTAGTTCTAATAACATAAACCATAGCAATTATTTAAAATCTGTAGAACAATTTTCACAATTAAAACTATTGAATCTTTCACACAATGAAAATCTCATAATAGATCAATTGTTTAATTTTCCAAGATCTTTAGAAATAATTGATTTATCCTACACTAAAATAAAAGCTCTCAGAAATCAAGTCTTTGGTGATTTAAAGAATCTAAAGCATTTAAATTTAAGTCATACATTAATTTCAAAATTTAAAGATATGGGATTACCAGAATACTTTACACTAGATACTTTGTATATTCAACATATGAAAATGAAACATATTGACAAGAACTTTTTTAGAGGATTAACCATAAATTCGGAGTTAATGGCTAGTGACTATGTAATTTGTTTACCACAAATTTTAAATGCAAATATATCAGTTGACAAATGTCATGCACCTGTTGAAGTTGATGTCATATCTTCATGTAGTGACAAATTCATGAGAATCGTCATCTGGATAGTTGGATTCTTGACTATAGTTATGTATATAGTATAGCATATAGTTTTGTATTTGAGACCGTTATTATTTTTTAGATAATTATTTCTGATGCCTAATCTCGGGGTAGATCACATTTTTACGTAGAATATATTAAAACAAACGCGGTCTTGTAGTAAACAATGATCGAACTTTTAATCAAGTAGAACAAAATCCAACCACGTATATACAGTATAGACTTAATTAATACAACCAACTTCAAGAGCCTAATCTAATCACGTCTTGTCACTACCAAAGTCTAAGGTCGTCTAACGTTCTTACAATATCTAGACGACGTCAAAATAACTCACGCGTCATCGTTTCTATCGTCCTACGTCACACGTTTATTTAATAAATATACACTGTGTTAGAGATTTTAAAATTCCGTCCTACTAAAGCTAAGAGATATATTTAAATCCTAACAGTATTGGTCTATAGAATTGGTTGGGACAGAGACACATTTTTTAAAAGTCTATCGACATTGTATAACTGGCTTATCCATTTCATATCTTTTTAGGGAGTTTTTTAATATATATATTGCTTGTGTAGATGTTTACTATAAAGATGTTTACGTCATAGAAGATTTTCAATGGATTAATAGTTTTATATGTAATTTTTGTGGATTTCTTTCATCGCTTTCCAGTGAGGCTTCTACGTTCTTTGTTTGTTTGATAACTCTAGATCGTTTCTTATGTATCACTTACCCATTTGGTCAACATAGATTTTCTAACACTAGTAAACTTTTATCATTGACATATGTTTGGTTTGTTGGTTGTGTATTGGCCTTAATTCCATTTGTCTTATCAGATTGGGAGATTTATTCATCTAACGGACTTTGTCTGGCTCTACCATTTAGTCCTATACAAAACAAAGGATGGATCTTTTCTTTCGTTGTCTTTGTTGGTCTAAATTTTATATTATTTTTGCTAATAGCGTTTGGTCAATTGATAATTTTTATTAACTTGAGAAAAGTAAAGAAATCTATATCAAGTATTACACAAAATCATCAAAGGAGATCAGAAGAATTGTCTGTGGCCACAAAACTGGCTTTTGTTGCATTTACAAATTTTTGTTGCTGGTTTCCCATTGGGATACTTGGATTCCTTTCATTTAATGGCTACATCTTTAACCGTGAAGTCTATGCTTGGATTGCTGTATTTGTATTACCAATAAACTCTGCATTGAATCCAATTATTTACACTATACCATCTGTGTACAGTAAATGTAAGACATTCATCAATGCTAAACTCAATATATTTAAAACTAGTGAAACGTAAACTAAAATTTAATGCTTACTGGTAAAAGATATACATTTGTAAGTGGATAAAGTATTCAGGAAACCTATTATCCAATTATTTACACTACACCAGATGTGGACAGTAAAAATAAAACGTTTATCACTTTTAAACTTAATAATATATTACGCACGTAAATGAAATATTGTATATAATATATGATAGTTATGTAGGCCTGCATCTATTATTTTACCTTTTAAATAAAAATATAATTGGAATTGTACTGCTTTAAAAGAGTAGATATTAAAATGTATATATTTTAATAATGGAATTAGTAATTATGTTCCTAATTTGAAGCTTCATAGTATGTCATATACATTTGTAAGTGTATATAGCATTTAGGGAATTAAATGGCACATTAAACCATTGTATGACAGTAGCCTACTTCTTAAACTTTTTAGAATGGCGGACTGGCAAAACCTTTTCTGTTTGCAGCACTGTCAGTGTCCATTTTTTTTTTGCTTTTTATACTTGATGATATCGGTTAAATTTTTTATGTTACAATTGTTTTAATGTATAAAGAGATGTTTTAATAAGATTGATATTTTTCTTCGAAGATACTATAAAAATAGAAAACACAACTTAGAACTTTTCAGCATATAAATGAGTGTAGTACTCTTCGAATGGCCTGCTATTGTTATAAACATCACAAATATGTCTAAAATAATTGCTGAAATAAAATTATAACTAATTCATAGATTGTCTACCCATATAAACTATAACAACGTCACCTAGTCAGTTTTCTTGCAAGAGTCTTACGAGACACCGTCCGAATGTTATGCAGACCAAGGGTTGAGGAAGTCATCATATCTCCAACTTCTGCCCTCAATAGAAAAAGGACTAGGACAAAAATTTTCATTTTCCAAAAGTTCAGGTTTACTGTAGCGTATTTTATAATTATATATTATAGTTATTAATATTTATGGTTGTTAAAAGGCCTATTATATATATATATTTAATATTTAGTTTATTGATTATTGTATTTGTGTTGTATTTATGTTATGTAAGCCTATAATCGAATTATTATGATTTGCCTGTATTTAAATTAATATGATAAGTTTTAGAAAAATAACCTTTCAATAAATTCATACGCTCTGTGGGTAAACATACAACCTCATTGTGTGCAGCATAACTTTTTTTTCATTTTAATATCACTAGGCCTTGCTTTATTATATTAAAGCCCCCCGCCCTTTATAGATCAATTAGATATATTACGCCTTTGTGTGATTTAGTATAAAAAAAACTAGATTATATCCAAAGCGTATTTAATGTATTCAATATTTAAATGTATTATTTTTTCTTAAATATCTTATGTTCCATTTCCATTACCGTGTGTTTTTTTTATTATTTTTTTTAATATTAGAAAAGTCTACAAATCTATAATTTATTGCAGTGTTTAAATTTTATTTGAGAAATTCGTAAAGAACCAGGCTATGAAATAGACTAAGTTAGCAGACTACATTACAACTGAGTGTATGTGTGTATATATACAAATAAAATGTATATGTTTAAAATAATATTGTGTGATCCATTAAAGTCTATTACTTTGTTCTGTTTTTTTACAATATCAAAAAGTTGTGTCAAAGTTTTATTTATTTAAATATATGAAAAGTATAAATGTAAAAGGTTTTAATTTATTGCTATGTTTAAGCATATGCTATATTTCTGACTATTGTTTGCTTATTACAAAAATTCCTTCCAGGAGAATGTACATGAGTCTACCCAGCCCTGATAGGTACCTGGCCTTAGTTGGGGTAAAATAAAGATAGCTGTAATTAGTGCAAGCCACACAATCACCTAGTATGCCGTGGTCACAGACACTTATGAACGCTGCTTTACCGGCCCTATGTTGTTTAAAGTGATGCATACATACAATTATTAAAATCGTACCGGTACAATCAAAGTGTTTAAAGTGTTGTATACATTCAGTCGTACAGTTACAATGCAGGTGTTTAAAGTGTTGTATATATTCAGTCGTACAGTTACAATGCAGGTGTTTAAAGTGTTGTATACATTTAGTCGTACCGGTACATCATGTAGTCGTAGCGGTACAAGCAAAGCGTTTTAAGTCTTGTATACATTCAGCCGTACAGTTACAATCAAGGTGTTTAAAGTGTTGTATACATTCAGATATCGACTTGCATTTAAAAAACATAAGTGAGCAATGGCACAATACAGAGACAAATTGATGAAATGACAGGTAATGAAGATAATACATATGTGATTACCTAAAACAGGGGTCGGTAACCTTTTGATAGTAGTGTTACTAAGAATAGTTTTAATTCATTCAGCGTGCCAACATTCTAAAAGTCAACATGTGCCACCAATCAATTTCTTATATAAAAGACTCAAATTGCATTTTTGTTATGCGTACCGTAGGTTGCCGACCCCTGACCTAAAACATTCCAGTTTTCATTTACAACTTCATGGATCCACATCAAGCTACCAGACAAGCAAGCTTTACTTTTATTATATAAAGGGATAATTTGCCAAATTCGGTTAAAAATGAAATAAAATAAACCAGAGGTCGCAGAGCGAGTTTTAGTGACACGTGGAAGACCACTTAAAAGACTATTCAAGTATTTTCTACAAGAAAATAGCAGGATGACTTGTATGCTGTTGGCACGCTGAATGAATGAGAAGTCCTTTTTTGACACACTATAATCAAAAGGTTCCCGCCACTTGAAATAAAGGTCATTTCCCTTAGACCACATATTATTTGAAGATAGTACCTTATCAACACTAAAGGCAAATATATATTATTTGATCTAGAATAGTTTTAAAGGAATAAGAAAAATCTTCCATCAACGATGGTTGGGTACTTATGTGGATTGACATAGGCCTAATTAAGAAAGCATGTCCCAGATGTATTAGCTGTGTGATTCATCGACAACTTTTAGTTTCTAATATCTCAGTTATCGTCTGCATCGCTCAGTACAAAAGGTGTGGCGTTTTGGGATCTCTAACAAAGATTAACGCCACATGAAATTAAGGAAGATTTCATATATAATCTACTCTGATCAAGAATAGTCTCCGCTTAGCCATCGCCTGTACAAATTTGCTTACAATTATAGCCACTACTGAGTGAATGATTGAATGCACATATCTACCTATCATTATCTCAACTTAATCACTTAATCATTTAGCTCTTACACATGAAACATATTTTATGTATTTTTACATTGCGTATTCGTTGTCAGTATTCATTTTATGCTTATATCAATGTTCTCATATGATATTGCTATT
Organism: Anisus vortex; assembly: GCA_949126835.1. Classification (NCBI taxonomy): domain Eukaryota; kingdom Metazoa; phylum Mollusca; class Gastropoda; family Planorbidae; genus Anisus; species Anisus vortex. Next base: position 54,803,773 of record OX421495.1, read on the forward strand.
ATCCTTACTAATGCTATCATTTATTGTTATCATGTTATGCTTGCATTACACTGGTTTATATAATATCAATTATCATCTTGCTCCCCCTTGCCTCGAACACGTGGCGAGCAAGCCAAGGTCGATCGTCATGCTATCCGGCTGGATCTGATCCTACCTTCGGCCCTCCCCTCTCCCCGTCTCCCCCCCTCCACTTGACCACCCCTCGCTCACACACAAATGATTTAACATGTACATGAAAATAAAAATGGGACGAGACGAGTGTTCCCCTGGTCAAGAGTCCCTTTTGACTCGTAATCCTAAACTGCCAGTGGCCAGCAAGAAAGGAACATTTGAAGCGGCCGCCAGGTACACCCACCCCCTCCCCACTACCCCGCTACTTGGTACTTCACATGCCAATCAAATGCTGAAGTGAAGAGCATGTTGACCAATCAGATACGCTATCAAGACGTCAATCTTACCACTGCCCCACCCCCCTTACAATCACGTGAAGAATTGAAACCTTCGAAATTGTTTTTTTAACATGTAATGTAAGTTAGTCATAGGTCAGTTTTGGCGGTAGACGGCTAAGAGGAGGATCGCGCCCCTGAATGGCTGCCTCCGGCCCTACTCAGGTTTAATTATAGTCTAAGCCTACCGCTAGATTTACACTATGTATGATATCACTATTCATCACTTGTATTTGGACGGTATGATTTGTTTGCTCACGTCATTAATGATTTAATACGGACTTTCAAGTGAATAAAATATTCGTTGTTACAATACGCCTTGCTTATCGATTGATAGAATACCTATTTGTGTGACGTTTAGTGAAAAGTGTCAATTAGTGAACAGTTTAACTCAACCTACGTATTAACGAGCCAGAAACCTGTTTATAAATTTTGTCTTAAAAAATAACCTAGAAATCATCAGCACATTTCGGAGCAACATACCACCTAGATAACCTGCCATTTTCACCCCTCCCCATCACCTGAGTACCTGCTGAGTTATCCACTAAGTCTGCACTGATAGCCTATGTTAATTAATGGCTCTGTCACGCATCAACTTAGACCAGCACGTCACAATACGTAATTACCGCAGATAACAAATCTGAACCAATGCATTCAATGATAGATTGTTCAGACAGTTTTGCATTGAAAATAACGAGGGTTACAAATGGTTTGTTAGGCCTACTGTACTCATGCTGGTCATCAATAATTTAAATAGATTGTATGAGTCTTTGATTCGATGTTAGCATTTTTGGAAAGCAAAAACGATTCTTTGAGAGAATGAAATTGAAAACTGATAGATTCTATCACTGATATAATTGATTTATATAAGTTTAAAAAAAAAGTAATTTCAGGGTGATCACCCAATTTACTTAAATAGAAGAAGTCTGTTGTTTTGTTGTTGGCATTTCAAAACTTCGATTTTACAAACACAACTTTGGAGGTGGAGATCTTGCATTTGAAGCGAAAAGTGACGAATGAAATACTTACTTATTGTCAACACCTTGAAGCACTTAATGATGACTTCAACCGTCACCCGTCAATTTTTAGACATCATTATAAACATGAAAACTTCCCGATTGGTTTTTAGACCCTTTTTTCTAATGCAGAAGTATTTAAATCAGTCCTTCCTTCACAACTGCAAGAAGAATTGATTGAATTAACAACCAATTAAGAATTAAAATTGAAATTTGTAAGAAATGAGTTATAATCACAACTTTTAGCTGCAATTGGACATTTATCAATTTCAAAAGGTCTTTTGGTTTCGGCAACAATTTTGAATTGCCTGTCCAGCACCATATTTAATGGAAAGTGGCTTAGGTGATGTAAATAAAGAGAATCAGCTTGCAAGTTATGGAGGGTGAAAACCCATGAATTTTGGTAATGGAAGTTGAACCGAACATAGTCAAACTGTTAGCAACATACCAGGCACAAGCTTTATTTATTTAAATATTTATATATATATATATATATATATATATATATATATATATATTATATTTATTTTTTTTAAAACCTCGTGAGCAGTAATTTTTTTACATTTTTTTTTAAACAACAATAAAACATCACCCTCCAACTGAAAGTATGTTTATTTAAAAAAGTCAAAATAATATCCTTCAAAACTTGGACCTAATGCAACGAAGCTATTAATATATTTATAAAACAAACCTAATGAATGTGTTATAAAAATAAATTCAAATGGAGCTAATTTGTGAAAACTTAAAATTATATGTGATCTCCCGGTTACTTCCCTCAATTCATAAATTTAAGCACAATCAGTAGCCCTAAACCCATTTGTAGGATTTGATAGAATGTAGCCGTGTGTGCTTGAGAGATTAGCTCCGGGGAGGTCTAGATTTGATAGAATGGAGCCGTGTTGTGCTTGAGAGATTAGCTCTGGGGAGGTCTAGATTTGATAGAATGGAGCCGTGTTGTGCTTGAGAGATTAGCTCTGGGGAGGTCTAGATTTGATAGAATGGAGCCGTGTTGTGCTTGAGAGAAGATCTAGATCATAGGTTCTCAACCATTTTCGGCTCGCCGCCCCAAACGATGGCTAATGCACACAGAAGGTTAGCAAAAGATGACTCTTTAAATACAATGTATGAGACTTGGATTCGGTGCTCGAGTTGAAAAGCAAATGCGATTCTTTTGGAGAAAATCAATCAATTTTTCTAGGTCTGTGAGTTTTGGCAATAATTTTGTATTGCATTGTTATCAACCTCTTTTGTGAAAGGTATTAAATCAATTTTAAACTGTTAACGTGATTTTGAAGTATTAACCCATATTATCTTGCTAGTGTCCTTTTTTAAGGTCACTTCGTAAAATGCAATTTAAGGCATTACATTTAAGTTAATAGTTTGCCTTTTTTTCAATGAATGTAAAGAATATATACTGATCTATCTAATTATTATCTTTATTTGTCTGCTTTTAGATTTTTTGCGCTCGAAACAAATTTATATCGTGAGTTTGATAAAATTGACGAAAAAAGGTCAAGTCTGAAAAAGTGAGACTTTTTTTAAAAGAAAATGATACAAATTTACTTAAGCTTTAACATAACTTTGTCAATTAATGTTCTTAAAGGGCATAAACATAGATATTAAGTTTAAAACAATAATAATAATTACACAGAGGTGTTAAAACGAACTGTCCTTTTTTAAGGACGTCAGCAACAAATGATACCGTGACATGAAATTTAGTTTTTTAGTGTTTTCTTTGCTAAAACATAGAACAACTTTTTTTTGTTTTCTTTTAGAATATATTTGGGAGTCTTTAACATTTGAAGCAAGTTGAGTAGGAATGATATTATTTTTTTCCATATTAACTAGTTTTAAAACAAAATTGTACATTTATATACATAAATATACATTATTAGTCTACTTCTAGGATAAATTTCAATTATATTCTCATAATCTGTCACAACCTTTACTCCATTCAACATGCTATTACTTAAATAGAAGACGAAGATTATATAATACACTCAATATATGGATTCAGCCGCCATGTATGTAATAAATATGATGTAACTAAAGACATTCTAGTGAATTTCTAGATTCTAACTCTCCTAATTATGTAAAAACAAATACAAATATTGTTGAATCTGAGATAAGACTATTCAGCTTTGAAGATTGTTTTAAGCAAATTTATGTTGACCAAATTCTAGAATACATCATACAGCCGGCAAAGAAAGGGTTCTCCTGTTCTTAAGCTGGCTACTCTTTTTCCATTACAATAGGATATACACAAACCTTTCTTGCTTTTTTTTTGTCTTCTGCTGGCTCCGATACATTGCCCAAAAGACAAAAAATGCTTATAAGATTATTCGCCACAAATGAGACCAATATAATGTCCAAAGGGACAATTGTTGCCCATAAAATCTGTCAAATGCCCTGAACACAAATCCTTTTCCAAGAAGACATATCAGCTGCCCAAAATACAAATATGATGCCCTAAAGACGAATGCGCCGTCGTTAAACCCATCCTCTACACATAAGACCAATCCAGTGCCCATTAGACCTATCTGATGCCCATAACATCAATATGTTGCCCACAAGGCATCTGCTTCCCAGAAGACGAATCAGCTCCCCAAACAACGAATCTGCTGCCCAGAAGACCTGTCTGCTACACGGAAGACAAATCTGTGGTGTAGAAACTGCATGGAGGCGTTGGAGACGGTCGAACCTGTGCTTGTTGAGTGCCCCGCTCTGCAGGGGCTCAGAGTGGAGGGGGGAGGCCAACCGTTTGTGCCGACCCATTATGGGGATTATCACATCTGCGTGATACTGCAAATTTCGTTCTCCGGGCCCTAAGAGAGTAAATCTCGGTCCGCTTTATCGTCGAGAATAGGGGTTCAGGTCTGGTGCCCAGAAGAGCACTTTGTTGCCCAGCAAACCAATTCGTTGCCCTGAAGATCTATCCGATGCCCAAAATACAAATCCGCTGCCCAGAATACCAATCGGTTGCCCAGAAGACCTATCCGACTCCCAGAATACCAATACGAAATAGGATATTTACAATGCAACAAGATGAAAACAATTCGAGGAGACGCCATCATAGAATATATTTCTTTGTACCATATAATTCATTATCAGAAAGAATATCAGATATTGTTATAAGTAATGAGTGATATCAACTATATATATACTGTTGGCTCATCTGCCTAATATATATATATATATATCGAGGTGCTTACGCCGAGTATCACAATATCTACAGCATATTATGCAAACAACAAATATATTATTTTATAAAGCATACCTTAAAACAAGAAAACCATAAAAACGAAGTTTTCATTATACTCCCTTTATTTGCAAACTAAGTTAACCATCATGTAATTAAATAATTGATTGACTACTGGAAATGAAACCCCAAAGAAAAATATCTGTGTTGCAAATCTCAAAAATATGTCCTTACTCAGTATGAATTGTTCTAAAAATAATCTAAGCGCATAATTTTTGTTTCTAGCTTTGCGCCGAAAAACTATAAAAAGTTGCACAGGCATTTTTAACGCGAAATTAAAATATTTCTTATACTTTCCTTTTAAGAAATGAATATTGTCATAAGTGTAGTATTATTAAGTTGTTTTTTTAATTTGATAGGATGTATTGTTAGGCGCCACAAATCTGCTGTCTAAATTTCAGCTCGATCGGACCACGGGAAGTGGTCCCAAAATCGAAGCCAATTTTTTGCTCCCACGACGATTGCAGACAGACAGAAAATGCAACTTAAAATAAAGGGAGTAAAAATTAAATATGATTGATATATTCTTATATTATATTATATTACACACGCTACTTCTGTAAACAAATTTATTGCGTCCTACGCTTATCTGTGGTCAGATTATAATCTTGCATTTTTATTAGTGTTTTAAATGATGTTAGTGGTTTTTCTGGTTTGTTCTGTTAACCCATTCCGTGCCCGGATGCCACTTGAATGCCAATGTTTTATTACACTACTTTCTTATCTTATTGTTTTAAAAAGCTATAAAATAAGAATTCTAACTTAAACTGTTAAAAAATATGTATTGATCCTTGAAATAAGAGGGCCTGTTTCTATTGCAAACATGCAATGTCACGGTATCATTTGTTGCTGGCGTCCTTTTTTAAAGGCACTTCAAAAAATTTCAATATTTTAATAAAAAAATAAAATTTTCACAAAATAACTTTCATTTGTTTATTACATCATCACTTTATATTACATATGTAAAAATCACGAACAAATAAAACCTCAGCAAGATATGGGTTAATTCTGAAATATAATAAAAATATTTAGATAAGCTCTGTCTTTCAAGTGGTACATCTTGTCGTTCATATTTCAGATTCTTCTTCTATACAGAATATTATTTCGCGTTACAAATTACATATTTACGATCATCCTTGACATGAGTATGTTCTTGCATTTGAATAATGGAATTTTGTAATTCATCTCTATCTTTTTGTATGCTTTAAGAATATTTTACTGTCAATAAATTCTACAGTCTAATGCAAAACGCTTGGCTTTTGTTTCTAACATAAAAAATAAATTTTGTTTATCTAGTTTATCTAGATATCAGAAAGGAAGAAAATATTTTATTTATTTCATATCATATATAACGGTGAAGGACATAAGGAATATATTGGCAGAGGACATAATGAAGTTAAGGAACATAATGGCAGGGGTGCTAAGGAACATATTGGCAGAGGACATAAGGAACATAATTACAGCTTACATAAGGAACATAATGGTAGATGAGCTAAGGAATATAATGGTAGAGGGGCTAAGGAACATAATGGTAGAGGAGCTAAGGAACATAATGGTAGAGGAGCTAAGGAACATAATGACAGCTTACACAAGGAACATAATTGCGGCTTACATAAGGAACATAGTGGTGGAGGAGCTAAGGATCATTATGACAGCTTACATAATGAACATAATGGCGTCTTACATAAGGAAGATAATGACAGCTTACGAAAGAGACATAATGGTAGAGGAGCTAAGGAACATAATGACAGCTTACACAAGGAACATAATTGCGGCTTACATAAGGAACATAATGGTAGATGAGCTAAGGAACATAATCGTAGAGGAGCTAAGGAACATAATGACAGCTTACATAAGGAACATAATTGCGGCTTACATAAGGAACATAATGGTAAAGGAGCTAAGGAACATAATGGTAGAGACGCTAAGGAACATAATGGTAGAGAAGCTAAGGAACATAATCACAGCTTACACAAGGAACATAATTGCGGCTTACATAAAGAACATAATGGTAGAGGAGCTAAGGAACAAAATGGTAGAGGAGCTATGGAACATAAACACAGCTTACATAAGGAACATAATTGCGGCTTACGCAAGGAACATAATGCTAGAGGAGCTAAGGAACATAATGGTAGAGGAGCTAAGGAACATAATGACAGCTTACGCAAGGAACATAATGGTAGAGGAGCTAAGGAACATAATGACAGCTTACGCAAGGAACGTAATGGTAGAGGAGCTAAGGAACATAATGACAGCTTACGCAAGGAACATAATGGTAGAGGAGCTAAGGAATATAATGGTAGAGGAGCTAAGGAACAAAATGGTAGAGGAGCTATGGAACATAAACACAGCTTACATAAGGAACATAATTGCGGCTTACGCAAGGAACATAATGCTAGAGGAGCTAAGGAACATAATGGTAGAGGAGCTAAGGAACATAATGACAGCTTACGCAAGGAACATAATGGTAGAGGAGCTAAGGAACATAATGACAGCTTACGCAAGGAACGTAATGGTAGAGGAGCTAAGGAACATAATGACAGCTTACGCAAGGAACATAATGGTAGAGGAGCTAAGGAATATAATGGTAGAGGAGCTAAGGAACATAATGACAGCTTACGCAAGGGACATAATGGTAGAGGAGCTAAGGAACATAATAGTAGAGGGGCTAAGGAACTAAATGGTATAGGAGCTAAGGAACGTAATGTCAGCTTACATAAGGAATATAATGGTAGAGGAGCTAAGGAACATAATGGTAGAGGAGCTAAGGAACATAATGGTAGAGGAGCTAAGGAACATAGTGGTAGAGGAGCTAAGAAACATAATGGTAGACGAGCTAAGGAACATAATGGTAGAGGAGCTAAGGAACACAATGAAAGCTTACGCAAGGAACATAATGGTAGAGGAGCTAACGAACATAAAGGTAGAGGAGCTAAGGAACATAATGGTAGAGGAGCTAATGAACATAATGACAGCTAACACAAGGAACATAATGGTAGAGAGGCTAAGGAACATAATGGTAGAGGAGCTAAGGAACATAATGACAGCTTACATAAGGAATATAATGGTAGAGGAGCTAAGGAACATAATGGTAGAGGAGCTAAGGAACAAAAAGGTAGAGGAGCTAAGGAACATAATGACAGCTTACGCAAGGAACATAATGTTAGAGGAGCTAAGGAACATAACGGTAGAGGAGCTAAGGAACATAAAGGTAGAGGAGCTAAGGAACATAATGACAGCTTACGCAAGGAACATAATGGTAGATGAGCTAAGGAACATATTGGTAGAGGAACTAAGGAACATAATGACAGCTTACATAAGGAACATAATGAAAGCTTACACAAGGAACATAATGGTAGAGTACATAAGGAACATAATGGCAGCTTACATAAGGAACATAATGACAGCTTACACAAGGAACATAATAGTAGAGTACATAAGGAACATACTAAACATTGTTACAGACACCCCCTGAAGATTTTGTGTCCTTTATTTTTCTGTGATTTGAGCTTAGTCTTTTGTGAATCATGTTTGTTTGTTTTTCAGTGGCTAATAGAAAGAAAGACAACTCAGAACGTTGTTGAGCTAAATAATTGTTAGAGTTATCTAATTAAATGGTTTTATTAAAATCTCCTTTGTTCTATGGTTTGGTTTTTGAGAGAGAAAAAATCGTTGATTTAGAGTTTGAGTGATTAATGGTGGTGGAGGGAAAAAGATTAGATATATTGTGGATGATGAAGTTTTTTTTTTATTAATGACATGTTTATTCTTGTACCGGTAAAATTAATAAAGTCGAGTTTTTGCTTGACAATGATTTATGTATGTACTTGCACAATGTGTTATAAAATATTTCGAACAGAAAAAAGCCGATATAAGTCAAAATATAAAAATTCATACGCTTGTAAAAGTGATTTAATATAGAAATGAAATTAAATCTTAGATTACTTTATGTCACACTATTCTCATGTAAAAGAAAAACATTACAATACATAGCAAATGGTGGCAGCGAAAAAGTTTTTTTTTCAAGGCTTAAAATAATTTCCCATGGTGATTGTTACGTCTTGTCTTCCCTATTTAACTTGTAATATCATATAGAGGTATTCTTCTATCTAAACTCGGCAAGCTCTCTTTCGCTCAGGGTGCGTAACAGTAAATCAGATGAGAACACGCAATATGTAGTAAACAACAAGTGGAGCTTTAATCAATAAATAATATACAAGGATGTATATAATATTACTACTAACGGCCACACCATTAAACTCTTAAGATCGCTCTCTGTCTAAGCACAACCTGCCTCAACAAGCTACCAGCCTCTTCTCCCTACCGTTGTTATCCCTCATAACCAAAACATGTGTTCCCACAAAACACCTGACGTCATCATTATTGCGTTCACAATGTGCAGTCTTTTGCGCACCAATTACTATATCCACATTTACGCTACAGTGATACAAAATGGAAACAAAATGTCGGAAATTTCTTCAAAAATTTCACTTCCTAGCCTGATCTAGTCTTTTTATAGATCAGTGGTTACTTCTAACATGGGTTCTAAAAGAATGAGTCATTACACATTGTAGTCATTCGTTTCTCCATAATTTTGACAGGCATAACCACTAGTCTATATAATATTATCCAAAAGAAATCATTTAATCAGTCAGTCTGTAGGAACGCTTAGCAACTTGGTTTAGAGAGTAAAGACATCTGACGTAATATCAAAGACTATAAAAAAAAAAACTAGCCCATAAAAAACAAGTTTTATTATGATCCCTTTCTTTGTAAACTAAGTTTACCATGATGTAATTAAGACGAATTGAAACAAATAACATTAAATTAAACTTACCAGAAATTGATGTATTTCTAAAATGTTATGCTTAATTGGTGGACAAAATTCAGTTTTCCTTACTGTTGCAAGTTACATATTGAAATTTTGTATCATACCTGCACACGATTTGAAACAAACGAGTTTTTCATAAGCAAATTCTTGTCGATTTGGCTTTCCAATGTTTAGATGTTCTCTGGTAGTTATTTGAAAGGGATACTGTGCATGATATAGATTTTAATGAGGTTATTGACAAGTTTGCAGTTTTGAAGAGTAGGAAAGGAAAAAATTTAAATGAAGTAATTTTAATGTAACAATAACTAATTTTAATGCAACAATAACTAACCGTACGGTTGGTTTTAGTTGTTATTTGCTTTTACATTCTAATATAAAATTAATATTGTTATTGTTTTTGTCATATTTGAATTTTAGGCTTGTTTTAAGAAAACAAAAACTATGGTGAAAGTCGTGGGCGGGGAGGGGGTGTGACACCCAAAGTTTACCGCACCGGGTGACACCAGCCCTCGGTACGCCTCTGGTCTCCACTACACTCAGAATAAATACCAATGAGCTTCAGAAAACAACCTCAGTACAGTAAATATGATCTGTCAATTATATTCTCTCCCTGTGTAAAATAGGTTTTTTCTTCCTAAGATCCGTGTCAAGTTTTTCAGTGTCCATACAACCAATCCAAAGTACTTCCGTAATATTATCTGTTCTAAGCCACGCCCACAAAAGACATTCCTTAGTTGTAGTAAACTAGTGATTTAATGACATCATCGCCCATTGGTTCAGAGATTCTCTCACGAGTTTATTTATAGGCATTAGCGTACACCACCACTTGATTCAAACGGAAAGGAACGATTATTAAGTGTTCATGTCTTTAAGTACATAGATTTAACTAATGCTTGTTACATAAAGTATATCAGCTCAGACTTTAAGTTTCTAAGAGGTTGTAAATGTTATACAATGTTCTATACTGATCAATTTAAGAAAATGTTTTTCTATTGCATTTTAATTTTCGTGTGTTTTGGTGAGTACATTATATAAAAACAAAATGTTTCTTTTAATTTAGGTTAGATTGAGTTTGTTATATAGTCTACCAACTGGACAGGGCCGAATAAATTTGATATAATTATTTTTAACGTTTCTATTTCTAGTAATATTAAACGAGAAAAAATTGTGGGTATATTTGTTTCTTTGTTTGTGTCATCGTTCTCGAAAACGGGCCCAACGATTTTCTTGAAAACTGTCCTGTTGATGTATTCTGGTGAGAAAATGCGTTTTAGATCGATATCATTTCTTATAAGCCTCTGCTTGACCCTCAACTTTTGGAAAAACCACTGACCATTTTTAAAAATAGCTTTTAAATTGGGTCAAAAGAAAAAAAAACGTGTCATTAGGTTTTCTATCTAGCGCGATCGCGTTCAATACAACTTTTTTGAAGTCATAGAAGACGACATTTATTTAGTGTCGGCGTTTCGGTAATTCCCGTTTTAAAGCATATAAAGCGTTACCATTTTCGCCGCGCAATTAAATAAAATCAGCATAACATTGTGTCATCAATAAAAACAAAAGTAAAGATATGTTTCAACTTTTTATTTTGCGCTCCAGTTAGTTTATAATAAAAATATGATTTTCTTGAACTGGAAGTGAGCTTTCATAAACATCTTTTAACCACATGCTTTATACACCACGTGTTTACTTTTTGTGACGAAACATTCTTATACACAGATGTTATTATTTCTATTCATGGATATACTTGATAGTTTATGTTTCTGAGACGAGTAAGATCATAAAGCTATCGCCAATATATTTTTCTATCATTTAAATGTGTATTTAATTTATGTTTAAAACTAATTTCTTTTTGCACTGGTTGATTGTAGTGTAAATAAATAGATGGGGTAAGATTAGTTTAATAGTTTATTTTATGTTTGAGAGAGTCCAAGTTTATTTAGCCCTTACCAATACATTAAAGCTGTGGAATGCATTAAAACTTGTATTGCTAATTGCATAGTTGTTATGGTAAGTAATTTTAAAGTCTTTAAAGTTATAATATTTACAACTTTAAGAAAACGCCTGGCGGACAAAAGAAATTAACCTATTTTAAACTTGATGAAGAGAAAGGCATAGACTGAAGTGATAGTGCAGAAGCAGACAGTATTTTAAAAAAGTATTTCTTGCAGGACTTCAGATATAAATGATTCAGTTGGTACAATTATAAAGCCAAACAGAGCAGCAAAGCCTATGTGCATTAACAAAAATTAAAGAATAAACAAATGTGTAGATTACAGCAACTAGAAAATGAAACTATAGATGGGACAGAAACGAGATTGGATTATCAAAGAAAGCGTAGGACAAAACAATTAGAGGAGGAAACTGCAGATGAAGGAAAAATACGATTAGAAGAACAAAGATAAAGAAACTGCAGATGTAAAAAAAAGACGATTGGATTAGGAACTTAAATTCATGTGTCGCATTGGCTTCGTTTAACGTAGATGACTATCGGACAATCAATAGTCATGGAATATACAGCTTCATAGCTGCAGGACAAGTCTACCATAAGATGAATATGGTAGTACATCCAACACAAAATGTTAAGGGTAAATTTGAAAGTCCACAATACGAACAAATGTACTTCTTAGATTCCGATGACGCCGTCACAGAGAAACTAAAACATCCACTAAATCATAAAATCAGTCAATCTCTAATTAATTTATTGGAACAAATCGTTTAACCAAGCAACCATTTTGCACTAGCTTTCATGATGAAGTGGAAGAAGAGGTCAACCGTCGTGCTACTGACAAAGGAAATGCACCACAATGCTGCTTATATTCACATGAACAGACGGCTACGACTACAAAAAATGCACCTTTATCCGGCGAAATATTTGCTGTCCTTACATTATATTCGGATCAAACAATCCAGATAACGAAATGGTGGATCATCAGCGTGGCAAATAATTGTCATTTTGAAGAATATAGACAGCCGCGTTATTTTCCAAAAGGGAGATTAGGCTTCTCTGTTGACATGCCGATAAAAACGCCATATGCGAGCCGACAGCACCCTACACGCAATGAAATGGCCTGGTACTGTAATGCTTTTCGACACCATCTTACAAAAAAACTACATTCTCAAGCTGGCTGTGGATCTATGCGCGAAATAAATTTCAACGCCCTGTATTTTGGAGGCCGGCTTTTTCAGCAGTATTTCTTCGATACTTACGTTCGAGTGGAACAAGAACAATTAAAAAAAGATAAATGCTGACAAATACATAGGAGTCACCCGTTTTCTTCAAGATCTGGAAGAAAATAATAATGCTGATATTTGTGAAAGTATTACTCTACCCTCATCGTTTCTAGGCTCGAAAAGAGACAACGTCGAACACTTTAAAGATGCTATGGGTATTAATCGCCGTTATGGTCTGCAATTTTGATTAGTCATAAAGAATCTCATTGAAGATGGAGTTGTTCAACTGTTAACAGCTTATCAATCGGCATTTATTAAATGATATAAATAAGTAATTGTTCTTTTGAAAACCCTTAAAGCAGATTACAATAGATATTGAGATGACTACAAAATAAATTTGTAGGTCTACAACTGATTAAATATGTTCCCTGTAAAAAGCAAAATATGTGCATGTATCTTATTTTTTACAATTTTTCTATTGTTTTAAAAATATTTGATTTTGAAGAAATGAATCATATATTCTAACAATATTATTATGATAATACAAAACATTTCTATTATTAATTTCAGCCTATAAAGACCAATCTCAGATCGGTCACCCCGATATTATATATATTATGGGACAATTAGATTATCAAATAATATAATTTGTAAACATTTACATTTCTTTAACATTGTAATACGGTAAATATTTTTAAAACATTTTTTATAAATATATAATTTATTCTCAGATTTTGCCAGTTTATTTCCTGTACAAAACTGCAATACAGAATTTAAAAGATTTTTGGCAGTACTGGATTGTCGAGGTGAAATTGAGGAACAAAGAAATATTATGAAAACTTTCATTGACTACATGAAGAGTAACACCCAGAAAAGTAGAGTTCGTTTTGAGTTAAATTTGACCATGATGATAGGAAACACTTGTTCCAAAAATTTAAACATTGACTTCATAAATGGGCAATTTAAATATAATGAAACTTTACCAATTGAATCAGTCATAGAAGCCACTCAACAATGGAATGAAAAAACGGAATACTATTGTGGCTTTTTGTCTGTATCATTTATTTTTATACTTAATATTGTAGATATTAATAACAACAATAATCCAATAATTAAAGATATTGTTGATATTAAAGACGAAAATAGAGCTTACAATAGATTTTTTATAATCCAATCTTCTGAAAAGCCAGACGATATCTTTAGTTCATTAGATTTTATTCACTTTACTGCATCATTTAAAAAATTAAATATTAAAGAAATTTTTAACAAGATTTGTGACATGAACACTGAGAATACTTTATCATACAATGGCAGAAATTCTGCAAAATCAGATTATCGTATTGTGAAACAATTGAGAGAAAAAAGTGTAAGTTCACTCCAGTGTTTTTGTCTTGAAAAGTTTGGAATGAATTTACTTTCTCTTGAGACTTATGACGAGTTTGTTGATATAATTCAATATGTAAATAATTTATCAATAGCGACTATCACCAGTGAAATTAATCTACATCTTGCCTTTAGGAATGTTAAAAATAAGGCACAATGGGAAAGTGAAAATCCCTACACATTTTCTAACTCTTCACGAATAACGTTTAATATTGAGGTTAGGCAATGTTTTTATTTGAATTTGTCAACCTACACAAACACCATACTTTTCCATGACAAGAATCTTTATAATTTAGGTAAATATATGGTAGAAATAGACTGTGATAAACCATTGCCAAATTCATTATCAATTTGTGAAGGTGATAGTTTTATTCCCGAAATATTGTATGAACGACTAAATAAACAACTAAACACTATTACCGACAAAGTAACATTAACTAGTGACCACATGCATTATATTTTTAATATTTTTTCTGGGCAATTTGTTGAAATGAGTTCATTAGAATGCAATTCAATAAAAGACGATCTTAGTTTAAAGAATAACAACCATTTTTTTATTTGTAGCAGCGATATTATCAATTCAAAAGTTAAAGTTGAAGTCAGTAATGCTAAAAATAATTTTATTTCCCTTGTTAATAATAGGCCTATACATAATATACATAAATATAATACAGTTTATACTCTTAATAATGTTGATATTTCTAAATGTGAAATGTATAATGAATGTCATACTATGTCGTACAATGAAACAGATTACAAACTCTCTAATCCAAATGTTGATATTTTCTGTGTTGATGACATAAACAACAAAACATTTAATGACACATGCTCGATTCGTACAGTGAATTTAAACTTTACTCTTGAATATTTTCAATGTGAATCAAATAAAAGTCAATATTCTCTTAAATGTATTAAAGATTATGATAGCCAATGTGAAGATAATTCAAATTTACAAAATTGTGAAGACTTTATTTGCCCTGAACCTTTAATGAAATGTTTTAATTCTTACTGCATTGTCCAAGAAATGATCATAAACGGCTATTATGATTGTCCACATGGTGAAGATGAGATTTTAAATTCTCAAGTGCAAGTTAAAACACATACTTGCCAAGGATATTTGATACTTGAACTCAGAGACATATGTCTTAATTTAAATAGTGTTCAAGATATTTTACCATTAGAAATGATTAATACACATTATTTATGTGATAATCTATGTCCCAAGCACTACAATTGTATTTCTAGTAAAATAGTAGAAACAATTTACAATAACACATTAAGCAAAATAAAATACAAACAACTTCACATAAGATCAACATTAAGCTTAAAATATACATTGCAGACTTCAATGGATGAAGGTTGGAAGAATTCACATTTGTTGTCTATTATTTCATTTGAAGGAAGAAGTTGCAGTTTGACAAATTTTGATTATGAATTGCAACATTGGAAATTTAAAGATCTTATCGAGTTAGATATTAGTTCTAATAAAATAAATCATAGCAATTATTTAAAATCGGTAGAACAATTTTCACAATTAAAACTATTGAACCTTTCACACAATGAAAATCTCATAATAGATCAATTGTTTAATTTTCCAAGATCTTTAGAAATAATTGATTTATCCTACACTAAAATAAAAGCTCTCAGAAATCAAGTCTTTGGTGATTTAAAGAATCTAAAGCATTTAAATTTAAGTCATACATTAATTACAAAATTTAAAGATATGGGATTACCAGAATACTTTACACTAGATACTTTGTATATTCAACATATGAAAATACAACATATTGACAAGAATTTTTTTAAAGGATTAACTATAAATTCTGAGTTAATGGCTAGTGACTATGTAATCTGTTGTCCACAAATTTTAAATGCAAATATATCAGGTGACAAATGTCATGCACCTGTTGATGTCATATCTTCGTGTAAACAACTTGTTGGTGACACATTCAAGAAAATCATCATCTGGATAGTTGGATTATTGACTTTAGTTGGAAATGGAATTGTATTGGTCTATAGAATTGGTTGGGACAGAGAAATATTTAAGAAAGCTTATGGGCATTTTATAACTGGCTTAGCTATATCAGATCTTTTTATGGGAGTTTATTTAATAATTATTGCTTTCGTAGATGTTTACTATAGAGATAATTATGTAACAGAAGATTTTCAATGGAGAAATAGTTTTATATGTAATTTTTGTGGGTTTCTTTCAACACTTTCCAGTGAGGCTTCTACGTTCTTTGTTTGTTTGATAACTCTAGATCGTTTCTTATGTATCACTTACCCATTTGGTCAACATAGATTTTCTAACACAGGTAAACTATTATCATTGACATTAGTTTGGTTTGTTGGTTGTGTATTGTCCTTAATTCCAGTTGTCTTATCAGATTGGGAGATTTATTCATCTAACGGACTTTGTCTGGCTCTACCACTGAGTCCTATACAAAACAAAGGATGGATCTTTTCTTTCGTTGTCTTTGTTGGTCTAAATTTTGTATTATTTTTGTTTATAGCTTTTGGTCAATTAACAATTTTTATTAACTTGATAAAAGTTAAGAATTCTATATCAAGTTTTACACAAAATCATCAAAGAAGATCAGAAGATTTGTCTGTGGCCACAAAACTGGCTTTTGTTGCATTTACCAATTTTTGTTGCTGGTTTCCTATTGGGATACTAGGATTCCTTTCACTTAATGGCTACATCTTTACCCGTGAAGTCTATGCTTGGATTGCTGTATTTGTATTACCAATAAACTCTGCATTGAATCCAATTATGTACACTATACCAGCTGTGTACAGTAAATGTAAGACATTCATCAATGCTAAACTCAATATTTTTACAACTAGTGAAACGTAAACTAAAATTTAATGTTTACTAGTAAGACGCCTACATTTGTATTCAGGAAACCTATTATCAAATTATTTACACTATACCAGCTGTGTACAGTAAATGTCAAACGTTTATCACTGTTAAACTTAATAATATATTACGCACGTAAATGAAATATTGTATATAATATATGATAGTTATGTAGGCCTACATCTATTATCTTACCTTTTAAATAAAAATATAATTGGAATTGTACTGCTTTAATTAAAAGAGTAGATATTAAAATGTATATATTTTAATAATGGAATTATTAATTATGTTCCTAATTTGAAGCTCTATAGTATGTCATATACATTTGTAAGTGTATATAGCATTAAGGGAATTAAATGACACATTAAACAATTGTATGACAGTAGCCTACTTCTTAAACTTTTTAGAATGGCGGACTGGCAAAACCTTTTCTGTTTGCAGCACTGTCAGTGTCCATTTTTGTTTTTGCTTTTTGTACTTGATGATATCGGTTAAATATTTTATGTTAGAACTGTTTTAATGTATAAAGAGATGTTTTAATAAGATTGATATTATTTTTTAAAGATAATATAAAAATAGAAAACACAACTTAGAACTTTTCAGCAAGTAAATGCGTGTAGTACTCTTCCAAGTGACTGCTATTTTTATAAACATTACAAATATGTCTAAAATAATTTGCTGCAATTAAATTATAACTAATTCAAAGATTGGCTATCCATATAAACTATATTCACGTCACCCAGTCAGTTATCTTGCAAGAGTCTTACGAGACACCGTCCGGGAGTCAACTGAAATTCTGAAAGTTTCATCATGACTGAAAAAGTTCTCTTATAGTTGGTTTTAAGATATTATGGTGCAGGCCACGAATGTTATGCAGACCAAGGGTTGAGGACGTCTTCATATTTCCAACCTCTGTCCTCAATAGAAAAAGGACTTGGACAAAAATGTTCATTTTCCGAATAGTTCAGGTTTACTGTAGCCTATTTTATAATTATATATTATAGTTAATAATATTTATGGTTGTTAATATGCCTATTATATATATATATTTATTTATAATATTTAGATTGTTGATTATTTTATTTTTATTGTATTTATGGTATGTAAGCCTATACTCTAATTTGTATGATTTACCTGAACTTAAATTAATATCATAACTTAACAAAAAATGACCTTTCCATGAATTCATACCCTCTGTGTGTAAACATACAACCTCATTGTGTGCAGCATAACTTTTTTTTTTCATTTTAATATCACTAGACCTTGCTTTATTATATTAAAGCCTTCCGTCCTTTATAGTTCAATTAGATATATTACACCTTTGTATGATTTAGTAAAAAAAAACTAGATTATATCCAAAGCGTATGTATATAATAATCCAATGTATTTTTTTTTTCATAAATATCTTATGTTCTATTACCATTACAGTGTTGTAATTGTTTTGTTTTGGTTTTTTATATTAGAAAAGTCTACAAATCTATAATGTATTGTGGTGTTTAAATTGTATTTGAGAAAAATTGTAAGGAACCAGGCTATGAAACAGACTGAATTTGCAGACTAAATTACAACTGAGTGTCTATGTGTATATATACAAATAAAATGTATATGCTTAAAATAATATTGTTTGTTCCATTAAAGTCTATTACTTGGTTTTATATTTGCTTACAATATCACAAATTTGTGTCAAAGTTTTATTTATTTTAATATATGAAAAGTCTAAATGTAAAAGGCCTTAATTTATTTCTATGTTTAAGGTTATACTATATTTTAGACACTTTTTTGCTTATTAGAATAATTTCTTCCCGGAGGGTGTACATGAGTCTACCCTGCTCGGATGGTTACCTGGCCTTAATTGGGGTAAAAAGGGTAGCTGTAATTAGTGCTGGCAACACAATCACCTAGTATAACGTGATCACAGAAACATATGAACGCTGCTTCAGCAGCCCTGTGATGTTTACAGTGCTGCATACACGAAGGCGTACCGGTAAAATCAGGGTGTTTAAAGTTTTGTATGCATAAAGTTATACCGTTACAATCAAAGTGTTTAAAGTGTTGTATGCATTCAGTCGAGCAGGTAAAATCAAGGTGTTTAAAATGTTGCATACATGCTGTCGTACAGGTAAAATCAAGGTATTTAAAATGTTGCATACATGCTGTCGTACAGGTAAAATCAAGGTATTTAAAATGTTGCATACATGCTGTCGTACAGGTAAAATCAAGGTATTTAAAATGTTGCATACATGCTGTCGTACAGGTAAAATCAAGGTATTTAAAATGTTGCATACATGCATTCGTACAGGTAAAATCAAGGTATTTAAAATGTAGCATACATGCATTCGTACAGGTAAAATCAAGGTATTTAAAATGTTGCATACATGCTGTCGGACAGGTAAAATCAAGGTGTTTAAAATGTTGCATACATGCGGTCGTACACGTAAAATCAAGGTGTCTAAAGTGTTGTATACATGCTGTCGTACAGGTAAAATCAAAGTGTTTAAAATGTTGCATACATGCATTCGTACAGGTAAAATGCTGTCGTACAGGTAAAATCAAGGTGTCTAAAATGTTGCATACATGCTGTCGTACAGGTAAAATCAAGGTGTCTAAAGTGTTGTATACATGCTGTCGTACAGGTGAAATCAAGGTGTTTAAAATGTTGCATACATGCTGTCGTACAGGTAAAATCAAGGTGTCTAAAGTGTTGCATACATGCTGTCGTACAGGTAAAATCAAGGTGTTTAAAGTGTTGTATACATGCTGTCGTACAGGTAAAATCAAGGTGTTTAAAGTGTTGCATACATGCTGTCGTACAGGTAAAATCAAGGTGTTTAAAATGTTGCATACATGCTGTCGTACAGGTAAAATCAAGGTGTTTAAAGTGTTGCATACATGCTGTCGTACAGGTAAAACCAAGGTTTTTAAAGTGTTGCATACATGATGTCGTACAGGTTAAATCAAGATATTTAAAATGTAGCATACATGCTGTCGTACAGGTAAAATGCTGTCGTACAGGTAAAATCAAGGTGTCTAAAATGTTGCATACATGCTGTCGTACAGGTAAAATCAAGGTGTCTAAAGTGTTGTATACATGCTGTCGTACAGGTGAAATCAAGGTGTTTAAAATGTTGCATACATGCTGTCGTACAGGTAAAATCAAGGTGTTTAATGTGTTGCATACATGCAGTCGTACAGGTAAAATCAAGGTGTTTAAAATGTTGTATACATGTTGTCGTACAGGTAAAATCAAGGTGTTTAAAATGTTGCATAGTATATGGCTTCTAATGTTTCCGCATTTGCTTGTTTTTTTCTTCTTAATGTCAATTTTCCAGTGCCATAAAAGGAAAACCCAGAATAACAATGTCAATGTGTCTGACATTGACCGCAAGAGAGCAAACTGTTCCGCAATATGGCTAGTAAAAGAAGAAAAAGAACCAATCCAAAGTACTTCCGTAATATTATCTGTTCAAAGCCACGCCCACACAATACATTTCTTAGTTGTAGTAGACTTTTGACTTAATAACGTCATCGCTCATTGGTTCAGAGATTCTCTCACGAGTTGATTTATGAGTATTAGCAAAATGAAAATATTGGCAATTAGAATTGAGTGGTCTAGATGTGCTGATGTCCTTAAATTAAATGGTTTTGCCTATAATCTTTTTTGAACTTGCCATAAGTTTATCAGCGCTGTGTTTAAGTTTATGATATTGTAGTCAACGGTCTTTCATTTTTCTTTATGGATTCATTTGAAAAAAATGTTTTTCTATTTGACTTTTCATTTTGTCGTGTTTTGATGAGTTCAACAAATTATTTCTTTTAGCTGTGAATAATACACGAATCTTCTTCTGAGTTCAGGGAAGATTCAATAGATGAACAATACGTGAGTGATACCATTTTTACAGTTGGACGATTGTATACCATTTGTCTCGGTCCTGCGACGCCCTCTGGGAATCCCCAAGAGACAAGCCGGTCCACTCCCTGATGTCATCCTGCCATCGTCTCTTCTGCCTGCTCTCTTTCTTCCACCCTGCACTGTGCCCTGCGGGGTGGTTTTCGTCAGGCCTTCGGATCTTGCCACATGGCCGTATCATCGGATTTTTTTCAACAGTATCAGCATTGTTAAATATATTATAGTTTATGGAATATCTGTAAAATAGAAATAGCTTATACCTAGTAGATTCCACGACAACTCGTCTTCAGAAAATAGGTATACCGACACTTCGTCTAATACAACTGTACGTCTACCGACACTTCGTCTACTGCGACATTTGGTCTACCAGACAATTCGTCTACCACGACAGCTAGTCTACCGGGCAATTTATCAAGAGCGACAGTTCGTTATCAGGACAATTTGTCTAGCGCGAGAGATCGTCTAGCACATAGGTTCTCAACGGGGGCGATATCGCCCCCCGGGGGGGGCGGTGAGAAGCTTTAGAGGGGCAATGACATTCCCGGGGGCGATTGGGGGGCGGTGAAGGGCAAGTGGGCGGTACAAACGTACCTGATATAATTTGAACACCTCAGCTATTTGAATCGATTAGTTTTTGGATGAAATGTAATGCAAACGCAGTTGCTGCTAAATATCTGATATTCACATCGATATCCCCCAATAGTATGCCTACATATTATTATATTAATAAGAAATAGGAATCGCAATGACTTGTCGATGAAGAAGGGGTCAGTATTTGGCAAATATGGTGTGCGGCCGGTTGGTCCTGTGGTTCGTTCACCGGAATGTCAACCCTGCTGACCGATCACTGTCGCTCTAATATCTGCTAATAATAATGATATTATGGTATGTTTTACCGAGATGATTTTGAAACTTTCCAAGATATTGCACAACTAGAGTTAAGCGGTATAGATAAGTTGTAATCATACAAACTGGGTAGTTATTGTAATGCTTGAAAATATACATTAACAATTCTTTAGTCATATAATATTTATATAATTTTCAAATATTTTTTACAGTTTGATCATTTCAAAGTTATAAATTGTAAGCCATTTATTTTTTATAAAAGAAAAAAAATATAAATATTTGCTCAAATAAAACGAACTATTTATCTCCCTTTAATTAAAAAATGTTTCCACATTTGATTCAATAATGATGCCGAACAAGTTATGTTTTGGAATATAACAAATATCACTGATTATTAGACCTAAGGCTTTTGCAACCAATATTGAAACAAAAAAAGACAAATTGCATACCAATCAGTGCCAGCAACACACCGGCCAAACGATTCACATTAATATTGATTTATTAAACTTTAAACCTTTTGATTAGGCAATTTTTTGATCTATTAATTCTTACAATATGTTTCCTTTTCAGTTTTTTTTAAAGATAATTAAGCGAACAAAAAGTCTAGTCCGCCTAAACAAATTGCGGAAATTATAGTACAGACGGGCGGAAAGGGGGGGGGGGGGTGGGCGCTAAAAGAAATTGAGTGAGCGGAAAAAAATTATAAAAGGGGGCGGTGAGCCGAAAAAGGTTGAGAACCTATGGGAGTCTAGCAGATATTTCGTCAGCCTCGACAAGTCGACTACCAGACAATTTGTCTACCGCGACAGTTCGTCTAAGTGACGATTTGTCTACGGCGACGGTTCGTCTAGCGGACGATTGGTCTACCGCGACCGTTCGTCTACCGCGACAGTTCGTCACCACGACAGTTCGTCTACCACGACAGTCTCAAGCTACGTTGGTCTCCTTCATCATCCAACATTTTGCCACCCACCAATTAAAGTTCGTCTATCGAAGAAACCAAATGGGAATTTCGTTACTTCGTCTCTCGAAAAATGATCTATCAATAATTAGAACATTATTCAATTTACTGTCTGTTGATAGTGCACCGAGTAATAATCATCATAATTTACTGTCTGTTGATAGTGCACCGAGTAATAATCACCATAATTTACTGTCTGTTGATAGTGCACCGAGTAATAATCATCATAATTGACTGTCTGTTGATAGTGCACTGAGTAATAATCATCATAATTTACTGTCTGTTGATATTCCACCTAGTAATAATCATCATAATTTACTGTCTGTTGATAGTGCACCGAGTAATAATCATCATAATTTACTGTCTGTTGATAGTGCACCGAGTAATAATCATCACAATTTACTGTCTGTTGATAGTGCACCGAGTAATAATCATCACAATTTACTGTCTGTTAATAGTGCACCAAGTAATAATCATCATAATTTACTGTCTGTTGATAGTGCACCGAGTAATAATCATCACTATTTACTGTCTGTTGATAGTGCACCGAGTAATAATCATCATAATTTACTGTCTGTTGATAGTGCACCGAGTAATAATCACCATAATTTACTGTCTGTTGATAGTGCACCGAGTAATAATCATCACAATTTACTGTCTGTTGATAATGCACCGAGTAATAATCATCATAATTTACTGTCTGTTGATAGTGCACCGAGTAATAATCATCATAATTTACTGTCTGTTGATAGTGCACCGAGTAATAATCATCACTATTTACTGTCTGTTGATAGTGCACCGAGTAATAATCATCATAATTTACTGTCTGTTGATAGTGCACCGAGTAATAATCACCATAATTTACTGTCTGTTGATAGTGCACCGAGTAATAATCATCATAATTGACTGTCTGTTGATAGTGCACTGAGTAATAATCATCATAATTTACTGTCTGTTGATATTCCACCTAGTAATAATCATCATAATTTACTGTCTGTTGATAGTGCACCGAGTAATAATCATCATAATTTACTGTCTGTTGATAGTGCACCGAGTAATAATCATCATAATTTACTGTCTGTTGATAGTGCACCTAGTAATAATCATCACTATTTACTGTCTGTTGATAGTGCACCGAGTAATAATCATCATAATTTACTGTCTGTTGATAGTGCACCGAGTAATAATCATCATAATTTACTGTCTGTTGATAGTGCACCTAGTAATAATCATCATAATTTACTGTCTGTTGATAGTGCACCGAGTAATAATCATCATAATTTACTGTCTGTTGATAGTGCACCGAGTAATAATCATCATAATTTACTGTCTGTTGATAGTGCACCGAGTAATAATCATCATAATTTACTGTCTGTTGATAGTACACCAAGTAATAATCATCATAATTTACTGTCTGTTGATAGTGCACCTAGTAATAATCATCATAATTTACTGTCTGTTGATAGTGCACCGAGTAATAATCATCATAATTTACTGTCTGTTGATAGTGCACCGAGTAATAATCATCATAATTTGCTGTCTGTTGATAGTGCACAGTGTAAAAACCATCATAGTTTACTGTCTGTTGATAGTGCACCGAGTAATAATCATCATAATTTACTGTCTGTTGATAGTGCACCGAGTAATAATCATCACAATTTAGTGTCTGTTGATAATGCACCGAGTAATAATCATCATAATTTACTGTCTGTTGATAGTGCACCGAGTAATAATCATCATAATTTACTGTCTGTTGATAGTGCACCGAGTAAAAATCATCATAATTTACTGTCTGTTGATAGTGCACCGAGTAATAATCATCATAATTTACTGTCTGTTGATAGTGCACCGAGTAATAATCATCATAATTTACTGTCTGTTGATAGTGCACCGAGTAATAATCATCATAATTTACTGTCTGTTGATAGTGCGCCGAGTAATAATCATCATAATTTACTGTCTGTTGATAGTGCACCGAGTAATAATCATCATAATTTACTGTCTGTTGATAGTGCACCGAGTAATAATCATCATAATTTACTGTCTGTTGATAGTGCACCGAGTAATAATCATCATAATTTACTGTCTGTTGATAGTGCACCGAGTAATAATCATCATAATTTACTGTCTGTTGATAGTGCACCGAGTAATAATCATCATAATTTTCTGTCTGTTGATAGTGCACCGAGTAATAATCATCATAATTTACTGTCTGTTAATAGTGCACCGAGTAATAATCATCATAATTTACTGTCTGTTGATAGTGCACCGAGTAATAATCATCATAATTTACTGTATGTTGATAGTGCACCGAGTAATAATCATCATAATTTACTGTCTGTTGATAGTGCACCGAGTAATAATCATCATAATTTACTGTCTGTTGATAGTGCACCGAGTAATAATCATCATAATTTACTTTCTGTTGATAGTGCACCGAGTAATAATCATCACTATTTACTGTCTGTTGATAGTGCACCGAGTAATAATCATCACAATTTACTGTCTGTTGATAATGCACCGAGTAATAATCATCATAATTTACTGTCTGTTGATAGTGCACCGAGTAATAATCATCATAATTTACTGTCTGTTGATAGTGCACCGAGTAATAATCATCACTATTTACTGTCTGTTGATAGTGCACCGAGTAATAATCATCATAATTTACTGTCTGTTGATAATGCACCGAGTAATAATCATCATAATTTACTGTCTGTTGATAATGCACCGAGTAATAATCATCATAATTTACTGTCTGTTGATAGTGCACCGAGTAATAATCATCATAATTTACTGTCTGTTGATAGTGCACCGAGTAATAATCATCATAATTTACTGTCTGTTGATAGTGCACCGAGTAATAATCATCATAATTTACTGTCTGTTGATAGTGCACCGAGTAATAATCATCATAATTTACTGTCTGTTGATAGTGCACCGAGTAATAATCATCATAATTTACTGTCTGTTGATAGTGCACTGAGTAATAATCATCATAATTTACTGTCTGTTGATATTGCACCTAGTAATAATCATCATAATTTACTGTCTGTTGATAGTGCACCGAGTAATAATCATCATAATTTACTGTCTGTTGATAGTGCACCGAGTGATAATCATCATAATTTACTGTCTGTTGATAGTGCACCTAGTAATAATCATCATAATTTACTGTCTGTTGATAGTGCACCGAGTAATAATCATCATAATTTACTGTCTGTTGATAGTACACCAAGTAATAATCATCATAATTTACTGTCTGTTGATAGTGCACCTAGTAATAATCATCATAATTTACTGTCTGTTGATAGTGCACCGAGTAATAATCATCATAATTTACTGTCTGTTGATAGTGCACCGAGTAATAATCATCATAATTTGCTGTCTGTTGATAGTGCACCGAGTAATAATCATCATAATTTACTGTCTGTTGATAGTGCACCGAGTAATAATCATCATAATTTACTGTCTGTTGATAGTGCACCGAGTAAAAATCATCATAATTTACTGTCTGTTGATAGTGCACCGAGTAATAATCATCATAATTTACTGTCTGTTGATAGTGCACCGAGTAATAATCATCATAATTTACTGTCTGTTGATAGTGCACCGAGTCATAATCATCATAATTTACTGTCTGTTGATAGTGCACCGAGTAATAATCATCATAATTTACTGTCTGTTGATAGTGCACCGAGTAATAATCATCATAATTTACTGTATGTTGATAGTGCACCGAGTAATAATCATCATAATTTACTGTCTGTTGATAGTGCACCGAGTAATAATCATCATAATTTTCTGTCTGTTGATAGTGCACCGAGTAATAATCATCATAATTTACTGTCTGTTGATAGTGCACCGAGTAATAATCATCATAATTTACTGTCTGTTGATAGTGCACCTAGTAATAATCATCATAATTTACTGTCTGTTGATAGTGCACCGAGTAATAATCATCATAATTTACTGTATGTTGATAGTGCACCGAGTAATAATCATCATAATTTACTGTCTGTTGATAGTGTACCGAGTAATAATCATCATAATTTACTGTCTGTTGATAGTGCACCGAGTAATAATCATCATAATTTACTTTCTGTTGATAGTGCACCGAGTAATAATTATCACAATTTACTGTCTGTTGATAGTGCACCGAGTAATAATCATCATAATTTACTGTCTGTTGATAGTGCACCGAGTAATAATCATCATAATTTACTGTCTGTTGATAGTGCACCGAGTAATAATCATCATAATTTACTGTCTGTTGATAGTGCACCGAGTAATAATCATCATAATTTACTTTCTGTTGATAGTGCACCGAGTAATAATCATCACAATTTACTGTCTGTTGATAGTGCACCGTGTAATAATCATCATAATTTACTGTCTGTTGATAGTGCACCGAGTAATAATCACCATAATGGAACCCGCAATGATACTATTTATATAATTTGGTCAACACGAAATAATACGATGTGATATTTTTTTATATTTTGGTATAGATCTAGTCCCTGTTGCTTATGTTGTAATTTGTTATGACATTAGGGCTTTACCCACTATTAGCTTTTTGACGTCTGATTTAGTTGCTGACCTACATCGGTATATATATTTTAAATGACCGTCACCGCTATTACTAAGTGGTTGAATTATAAAATATTCTATAGGTTGACTAAATAAAGCAACATTGCACAGTTGGATGTAAATTATGCTAGAAATCTGGAGTCGCTCCAGCAATTTAGCTCAATTTTTCAGCTCTAATATTTGCTCTGCAACGAATGGTAAAGAAAGGACTGTACTAATACACAGTTGGCTGAGGCAAGAGTATTCTTGCGAAACGTAAATATTACGAATTCTTAGTTCTTAATTCTAAATATTTTGGGTCTTTTTCTTTAAAGTTCGCTCCCCATAGCAGCAAAACCTGTCTACTCCACTGCTGGTGTAACGATTAGGACTTCCACATCAACTATCTGATGCACAGCATTTAGTTCTATTCGTCTCCGCCTCTTATATGAAACATTCACTATAATGATATTTACACCACGTAGAGGCGCTCTGTTGGCCAGCAAATAATTTTTTTCCTAATTCTCAAGGACTTATTTTTAGTTTATCACACGAGCAGGTCGTGGCAAGGGCGTTGGGTTCAGGGGGGAGGGTTACACCGCCGCATAACTAATCGCGATCCTGCATTTACATTTATGTTAAAGCTCAAGTCAATTTTTATCATTTTCATTTTTTTTTTAAAGTATAGCTTTTTCAGACTTGACTTTTTTTCGCAATTTTATTAAACTCACGACATAATTTTTTTTCTAGCGCAAAAAAAAATCTAATTAACAGAAGAAAGGAAAATAGTCAAAGTGCTAATTCATGTTAAACCTGGAATTGAAATTAAAATTGAAATTTCTTTCAGACCAAGTTATCTATAAGGCAAGTTTGGAATCCTCGAACTGTTTATTTGGCCACAACATAAGAAACGATTTTGTGGCCAGCACAGTGCCTTACCTATCACAAACTAGTGTCAGAGATGGGTATACTCAGGGACATCCTCAAGACACAGGAACAGATCCTTGCCTCCCGACCATCTGTTTGACAGTCAAGCTTGAAGACGCTAGTCCACTGTCCCATCAAAGTGCTAAAAATAAGATTGTAATTGATGAACACTTAACTTGTTATGCTTTAACTAATACTACTAATACTACTAATACTACTAATACTAATAGGTGTCCATCAGTTGTACCAATGACATAAGTGTAATATATAACAAATAATTTTATATATGTGCTAATCCTGCTCTTATACCTTTTAACTGCAAATTTTTACATTAGCCATAATGTTTGTTTTAAAATTACATTTTGAACCATTTTTTATACACCATCAAACTCGTCAGGGACATACATAGTGTAATAATCTTCTCTATATAATAATTACCCAAAGAAATGTATCTGTCATTCTGGAACGCTTAGCGACTTGGTTTTGAGAGTGTAGTCAGATGACGTAATATCAAAGACTATAATAAGAGGACTGCGTGCGCTTTTTTTAGAGCTCAATGAATCGTGTTTTTTTTCGTGCGCAGCAAATAAAGCGTGATCCAAAAGTCTTCTGCTGTAAACTTATACAACTTTCGATTTAAATCTTAATTATATTTCTAAACTTATAATATATTACAGAAGCGTCTAATATATTACAGACGATCCTCCTATAAAGTATTATTCTACAATTTCTCAATGAGACGTAATGAAACGAAGAAATTGAAAAATTAAAACATTTACTTTAACAAATACATTATTGAATAGTTTTAATTTACATCTATGCGTCGGCATTTTACGTCTCAAATATTCCTTTAAATTCTTCGCAATAACAGACAACTGGGATAAGTAGGCCTATAGTTTATAGTTTTCCATTCATAAAATCATAGCAAATTACTAAACCCTAGGTCTATAATTCCGTTTGTATTCGTAAATATCAAAGCAAGCGGTCCATCTTATTTTAGACTTTGGAAATATCTAAAGAATATTAATATGCCCCTAGGGCCTACATGTCTGTCTGCCTCACTTACAAATACATACACACAATAACATAATAAACTCTTTTTAATTGTCTTTAGAATGAGCAACTTATTATCATTATCCCCACTTTCCCTACATTGAACAAAAATTGATTATTTAAACAAAAACGGGTGTATGGGATAATGACTTGACTTACTTGACTTAATCCTGTATATCCCCATAGGAGCATAGGGCCGCAACTACACTTTTCCATCGGTCTCGGTCTTGGGAGGCTCCCTTTATTTGTGTCCATGTGAGGCCAACAGCCTTTGCCTCACCTACGACCGATCTCCTCCAAGTTTGTCTGGGTCTGCCTACTTTCCTTTTGCCCTGGGGATTCCAGTCAAGTGCTTGTCTTGCCACATTGTCTTCTGTTCTTCTTAAAGTGTGACCAATCCACTTCCATCTACGGCTTTTGATGCTGTTGTCGATGGGTTTTTGTCCGGTCTTTTCCCATAAGTTGACGCATGAAATGGTTTCCGGCCATCGAATTTTCAGCAGGCGCCTCAGGCATCTGTTAACAAAAGTCTGGAGTCTGCTTGTATTTGCCTTAGTAACTCTCCAGGTCTCTGAGCCATATAGGAGGACTGCCTTAACATTTGTGTTAAATAGTCTTACTTTGTTCTTTAAGGACAGCGCACTTGAGCTCCACATAGGGCGCAGGGCATTGAAAGCAAGCCTGGCCTTGTTGATCCTGCTCTTTATGTCTTCATCTGTTCCTCCATCTCTACTCATCACACTTCTTAGGTAGACAAATTTGTCTGTGTCTATTATTTCTTCATCATCTAGCCGTATTGACCTGTCCTGTTCATTATTTATCCTCATGACTTCTGTTTTCCTTTTATTTATTTTTAGGCCAACCTTTCTCGCCTCTTCGGACAGTCGGTTTAGTTTAGATTGTGTGTCTTGCTGTCTGTGTGAGAGGAGGGCGACATCGTCTGAAAAGTCCAAGTCTTCTAGCTTCTTTGTGAAAGTCCATTGGGATAATGAGTACAGATAATTTAAAACATTTATAAAAGAAACACAACAGTTTAGGTACAGTAACTTGATATTAAAATGAATACAGTGGCGTAGCTAGGGGAGGGAGAGGGGGCCCAAATTCGAAAGTCCCCCCGGTCCTTACTTGAAGGGGGCCCCCAAAGGAGTGTCCGAATTGTTTTTTTCTCATGTTATAATGTCGAATGTCAAAATGCAGGGGCCACCAAAGAGGCCAAGCCCCCCGGGTCCCCAAATCCCTAGCAACGGCACTGAATGAATATTGCTTTTCGTGGACACATTTTAGCCTATATATTAGGCTATCACCAATTTCACTATGGCTATAATGTCTGGCCTCACACGAGTTGTGGTAAAATATCCATTCCCTTTAGACCAATTTGATCCACAAGGAACATGAAGTAGTGTTCACAAGTTTCCGTGGCCACAATACCCAGCCCCCGATATTTTTTCTAACGAATGGCAGGTACCCATCAGAGCTTGGTAGGCTCAGATACACTTTTTAGAGCCAGGAACAAACCCTACTCAGGTACGCTAGGCGAACGCTCGATTTCACAAACAGTTATGATAATGTCTGGTATCAAACTAATTGTGATAAATATGATAACAATTATTTTTTTAAAGTATCCCGTCGGACCAAATTGATCCATAGGGCCAGTGAAGCAGCGTTCGCCAGATCTGGGTTCACGGTCTACTAGGTGATTGTGTGGCCAGCACTATGCACAGCCCCCTTTACTTTACCCCAACTAAGGTCAGGTACCCATCAGAACTGGGTAGACTCAGGGACACCCACCAGACCCGGGAAAAAATCCTACCCTGCACCAGAATTCGAAATGTAATCATTATGCTTTTGAGAAATCTCAATTCATAAATTGTCTTTGCAACGGCTGTTGATTCATCGCAATTTGAACACTTTAGAAATCTTCTCATAATGCAATAGCTAAAAGCCTTTAAATCCAAATTTATCAACTTGGTTCCTGAACATTACCCTATTATCTATGACGTCAACAATTGCCAATAATTCTGGCTTTAGTGATAGCCATTATCAAATTTTTATAACAGACATCCGATCATGTCGAAGTTTTCATCTATAGTCAACTTTTATCACTTTTTAAGGAAAAATGTCCCAAACATGTAGAAAATAAACACTCAACAGACAACAAGACCCTATTCATGGTGAACAAGAAATTACACATAATATTGCTTTTAATAAGGAAAAGTTTATCTGAATTTATTACACTAAAAAAATACAGTTTAAGCAAACTATGTTTACGTTTTATTTATCTCAGTAATTCTATACCAATTTAAATATCACCAATTAGAATCGTCATTTCTTAAATTTAAAACCATGACTTAGGGCTACTTTACTTCCAGCCCCTGTTTCCCAGACTTTTGAAAAAGTATACCAAATATAAAAACACATAAAACTAAATTCTTTACTCCCGTGGTTTCCCCACGGGCTATTTCTAGTTACTATATATTAAATCAAAGTTCATATTGTTGTTTTATGATTCTTTCAAAGTTTGAAATATCAAAATTAAAATATTATTTTACACAGATGCATGTTACATATTTTGATGATTCAATTTTAAAAGTTAAATTGTAAACATTTCCACACTAGGCTAATCCTGCACTTAGTTCACTGGACTATCAATCGACTTGTCGCGGGTTCTATCCTTTCCGCCGACCGATCCCTGCCGCTCTGCGGGAGTTTTTGGCCTAGTGGACATATTAATCTTCTATCTAGAAGGAACGTCTGTAAACTTATAAATTTAAACTTTTTTGTAATTGTTAGTGCTTATATTTATTTGTTATTATTGGTAGCGTGGTAATTTGTATAAGCAACTTAACATTTTATTCAGATTCAACTCAGCCGACATTCATTCTATTCAGCATATTATAAAACGTAGACTTGAGAAATGATCAAGTGACAATTATAGTTTCTAATCTCTTCAAATTTTATTCAGAACATAAGACACAGATATAGATATATTCTTCCATGAATAAAATATATAGGAATTGTAGGCACATATTATTTTTTATGATATACTTTACTTAAACAACTTTACAATGGAGATATTAAATCAGTTCCCACTTGGGTCCTACATAAGCCATTCATCCCTTACAAAAATTAGCAGAAGACGACCTTCACCTTTCTAACAAAAACTTAATCTTTTTTATCGAAGATATTTGTACAATATTATTAAAATTTAGTGCACTGACATATTATATATAATATTTAATAACTGATACTAAATAATTAATATAACAAAATGCAATAGTCTTAATATAATTATCAAATCAACCAACCAATTAATATAATTATTATCTTGGGAAAGGCAATATCTACAGTAATGTGTTACCAAAATCATGTGTATTAAAATATGTTTTCTGTTGTTTTATATTCAAACAATAAATTGAGTCAATAGGCAATGATACGATTTTTCAAAGATAAGATTTTTTAATATTTATTTAGACAATGTACATGTTCATAATATTTTTATTTTTAAATCGCCTTATCCTTAACCTGGAACAGGGCCTCTTGCCAGAAAGACGAGGTACCGCAGATGTGATATTTGCCGCCCATCAGGTCTAGTAGAAATGCCAAGAAAAATTCAGCAGCCTCTACATAACTTTTGTCGATCTGACTAAGGCATTCGATACGGTCAGCAGAGATGGTAAATAATGGGAAAGTTCGGCTGCCGACCAAAATCTATTAACATCGTCAAACATATTCACAATGGCATGATGGCCAAAGTAATGGCAAATGGTGAAGATTCAAGAGCTTTTCCTGCAACAAATGGGGTAAAACAAGGATGTGTTCTTGCACCTACCTTCTTTAGTATGGTATTTTCAGCAATGCTAACAGATGCCTTCCATGGTTGCAACTAGGGCATACATATACGCCAGGGGTCTCCAAACTTTTCAGCCCGAGGGCCGCATTAACTATCAAACAGCATCTCGGGGGCCAACTACACACTCGAGGTCCAAATAAAAAAAGAATCAAAACATAGATGTTGTTTTTAATTATTTATTTAATATTATTGTATTCATTAATAACACATTGTGCACTACACTTGAACACCTGAATTGGTGGGAATGGTGAAATTGTTTCTTGGATGCCAAAATAGCAGACATTTCTGGCTTTAGATTTGATGTCCCTAACATCAACATTGACCTCAGATTATCATCGGACAAGTTTGTTTTCAAATTGTTCTTTACGTATTTCATTCTTGAAAACGTTTGTTCACACAGGTATGTTGTTCCAAAGATTGAAAGGTATCTTGATGCAAAAGTTTTGATATTAGGGAAGTCTTCCTTGGGCAAAAACTGGTAAAAAACCCTCAGTCCTTCTTTGAACTTATCCCTAAGGAGGTCATTTGCTTGCAACTCAATGACCTCCAGCTGTAGTTCATCTGGGCAACTGGCCACGTCTGCTTCAAATGGGTTTTGAAACAGTCTCAATTCTTCTGCTTTTGAATCCAAATCAGAAAACCGCTCCTGAAACTGCAGCTGGAGGTCTTTGATGATCTCGCATGCAAATGACGTTGGGAACTCAGCTGTTGCTTCAGCCATGAATACCTTGCATTGCTGAAAGTGCGTCAAGTTGTTGGCCTGTACTTGTTCCAAAAACAAGACAAGTTTGGATCTGAAGGCCTTGACGTGGGTGTATAGATCAGAAACTAGATTTGTTTCTCCTTGTAGTTTTAGGTTCAGAAAATTTAAATGACTAGTTATGTCTGTAGCAAAGGCCAATTTCCATACCCACTCTTCATCAGACAGTAATGGCTGTGGCTTGCCTTTACTTTCCAGGAACTCACCTATTTCCTTTCTTAACGTAAATACTCTGCTCAGAACTTTTTCACAACTTAACCATCTTACTGCTGTGTAATATGGTAAATCTTTCGATTCTGTGTCTGTATCTTTCAACATGTCTCTGAACTGTCTATGACTGAGCCCATGTGACCTTATTAAATTGACCATCTTCACCACAGGATTCAGTACACTGCTAATGTCCATATATTTAGCACACAAAGCTTGCTGGTGAATAATACAATGCAGGAACATTGGTTGTGGAATGTTTTTTTCATTACACATCTGCTTCACTTGTCCAACCAAGCCTTTCTTTATGCCACTCATGTTCTTTCCTCCATCAACAGTCAGGCAACTGAGGTTAGTCCAGTCCAAGTTATAATCAGTAAATGTTTTTTTCAACTCATTGAATATATCCTCTCCGGTAACAGTGTCATACATGCTGTGTAGGGAAGCCAGCTCTTGTGTTATGTCATGTCTTCATCCACACCTCTAATGAACACAAGCATTTGAGAGGTGGAACAGTTGTCCAGCGATTCATCCATTTGAATTGAAAAATGGCGAAACTTGCTTGCATTCTTCGATATTTGATTCACAATGTTTTCACCCATATCTGCAACACGGCGGGCAATGGTATTTGCACCCAAAGCTACATTTTTAAATTGTTTTGACTTCTCTGGGCAAAGTTCCTCAGCCACCTCCAACAAACATTCCTTCACTACTTCACCATCTGTAAACGGTTTGCCACTTTTAGCCAGGGCGTAAGAAACTTTATAACTGGCCTTAGTTAAAGATTCGTTTTCATTTGAGGATTTACTGAACAATGTCCTCTGAGATGTGAGTTGATTTTGTAATTTAGCAAATTTTTCTGCACGGACTTCACCCTCCAAATGTGCATATTTCTCCTGATGTTTGCTTTGATGATGGCGGCGCAGGTTGTATTCTTTCATCACAGCCACAGTTTCGTTGCAAATCACACACAATGCTTTCTCGCCGGATCGGATGAAGAAATATTTCAAACTCCATTCTTCTTGAAACTGTATCCACGTGCACCTTTTCCCTTCCATACCTCTTTTTTTGTTGTTGTTGCACAAACAAGAATTGAAAAATAAAATAACAATGAATTATTTTGTATTCTTGGTTATGAAAACAATGTAGTAGTAGGCCAACAATGCTTCGCGCCAAGGATAGCCAATTTAATTGGTGCAACGAAGGAGTAATGTAACTCTACAGCGCGGAAACTTTAGACCGCTCTTAATTTCAAAGTAGTTTATTCATCATCATCATCATCGATCCTTGGGTTCCTTGTGGAACATAGGGCCTCTGTCAAAGCACGCCACTCTGCACGGTCTCGCAAATCTTCTTGGTGGTAAGAAAAGGCGTGCATGCGTGGCCTTGAACTAAAATCATTGATCGCTTTTAATAAGTGTGCCCAATTTGAGAGTGGGGGAAACAACTTTTCATCCCTTCACCATTTCCCGCTTTATACTATTTGCTTACCATTTGTCTCCCTTCAGCCCTTCCTACTTTACAATACATTTATTTGTCTTTCCTCCCAACTCGCATTGTTTTTGTCTCAACCCTTTCCAGTTCAAAAGTGAAATAGTAAGCAGCTAATAAGGTTTTGCATTGTAGTGATCGGTTGGAAAACATGACGCGTCTCAATTTTAATTCGGTAAGAACAAAACGTCCACGTAAGCGGCGGCTGAACTTGTCAGGATACAGGTAAAAGTCCGTAATTTTTTTTCAGTAGATGAAAAAAGACTCCACGGGCCGCATGAGAGGGCCTCGCGGGCCGCATGCGGCCCGCGGGCCGTAGTTTGGAGACCCCTGATATACGCTATAGAACAGACATGTCCTAATTAACCAACAACGCATGCATGCAGTTACAAAGGTCAAAGATACCCTGGTTCGTGACCTCCTGTTTGCGGACGATTGCACCCTAAATGCTAATTCAGAAAGCAAAATGCAAAATCTCATGGATTGCTTCACTGCAATGATTGCTTAACTACAGCCTGTGGTAAATTTGGTCTTACCATAAACACAAAGAAAACAGAGGTTCTGCATCAGCCCGCACCAGAAACACTGCAAACAGATCCAGAAATCACAGTTAATGGCCAGAAACTCAAGATTGTCGACAAATTTATCTACCTCGTTAGCACACTAGCGCACACTGCCAATATAGACGACGAGGATTGCAATAGAATAGCAAAAGCAAGCATCACCTTTTTTGCGCCTTCGGAAAAACGTCTGGGACAGAAAGGGACTCCGTCTAGACACTAAGCTAAAAGTATATAACGCCACAATACTACCAACATTGCTGTATGCGAGCGAAACATGGACAGTGTACAGCAGGCATGCAAAGCAACTAAATCACTTCCATGTCAGTCGCCTCCGCAAGTTACTAAAATATGTTGGCAAGATAGGGTCCCTGACACAGACGTGCTTCTCAGAGCAGGCACGTCCAGCATCCACGTCCAGCATCCAGACACAGCTTATGAAATCCCAAGCGCGATGGACTGGCCATCTAGTTAGAATGCCGGACCACATACTGCCAAAAAAGCTCCTATTAGGCAAGCTAGCACACGAGAAAAGAAGAACCGGCGGCCAAAAAAAAGAGATTCAAAGACAGTTTGAAAGCAACCTTGAAAGCACTTGAAGTAGACCCAGATAAATGGGACGAACTGGCGACCGATAGAAGCAGGTGGCGCAATGTCGTGTCGTCCGAGACACAGTTGGCAGAATATAACAGAATCTTCAGGGTCAAACAGAAACGAGCAGAAAGAAAAGCCAAGCAGAACTGCAAGGCGCTGCCAGACCCCACGACCGCATCTTTTGTCTGCAGTACCTGCAACAGATCCTTCAGGGCTCGCATAGGACTGATAGGCCGACAAAGAGGCCACAGAGCGATTGGTAGACGTGGTCATCCTCGGAAATGAAGCCAATATTTTTTTGTTATTTTGGTATGTGTGAAGTTAAATAATTTGTATAGTATCATATAAGCTTATGTGCTGTATAGTCTATCCTCTCTGAAAGAATTTGTCATTTGATTAATAATTGTGGAAATATTATATTATAGAATGAGTTTCTTTCTAATAAATAAAATTAAACTACTAGCATTCATTAGATAGACAATTTATATAACTGACAAAATGCATAACATACAAAAGTACAAAATAAAATTAATAGTGTCAATTAAAATTTTATTCTATCAAAACCTTAAGTTTAGTACACCGGATTGTCAACCAAAAACCAACTGACACGACGCGGGTTTTATCCCTGCCACCAACGGATCCCGGTCGCCTATCATTATCACAACATATTCTATTAAAAAGTATAACAACCAAATCCTTAACCTGTGTATCTTCAACAACAACAACATAAGCTCAATTTGTAAATTACTATTGTGATATTTTATCTCTCTCATTATATTTATTTTTTTAACCCGAGTTAGGGGATTAAGCATCAGTAGCGTAGCCGGGGGGGGGGGGGCGCTCCCCTTACACCCATTTTCCAATAAGTGGGGCCTTTTTAAGAATAAACATTTTTGTTTTTCCAATGACAAAGTGTGGTGCTTTTTTTTTTCATTTTCTAAGAATACAAATGTTAAGAGGGACCTTTCCGATAACAAAAGCGTTGGTCTTTTTAATGAATAAAACGGTTGACATATTTAGGAATTTTCTAAAGTGGGACATTTTAAATGCTAAGAAGTGGGACCTTTTTAATACTGAAAAGGGGGGTCCTTCTAAGAAAAAAATGGGGCCTTTTCAAGAAAAAAAACTAGAGGAGGTGAGTAACGATGATGTGCAAAGTAAAGCCTCTCAAGCTTAGAGGCAGTGACCGCCCGTAGGGGCCAAATGCTACCTCATTTGCATTCAGGGATACTAATGAAATCTGGCCTCTCATACGTAAATGTTTCTGAATGGACACTTTCACGTATATGTACTTTTTTTCAGGGTTATGGTCTCCCTGTTTCTGATCTTATCTTAGCCTATATATTACAGACGCTCCTACTCTAAAGAAGATTATTGCGTCCTACGCTCATCTGTGGTCTGAGTCTAGTCTTGCATTTTTATTAGTGGCATGAATGATATTAGGTTGATGGTTTTCCCTGGTTTGTTCACGAAACCCATTTCATGCCTGGATGCCACTCTGAAAGAAAGAGTACTTATATGCATTTTTTCGTCTATAAGGAAAGTGTTTTTGTCATTATGTTTATCTAAGCATTGCAACAGGTTGTTATTGTGTTGTATTTCTAAATAAGAGTTCCATGCCTTATTAATTATTACTACTTTGACCTTCTGTCCTCTAGAGCAGGAGTTGGCAACAGTTGCGTAGCCAGGTATATAATATAAATATATATATATAATTCCTAAGTTTTTTATTTTTTATAAAGGAAAAAAAGAAAACATTTAGAATAATTAACGCAAATAAAATCGGGTTAATTATCACCTTTTAAATAAATGAAAGTTTTAAATCGATTCTATAGTGAAACCTATAGTGCTAAAAGTGGGGCCTTTTTCTTAACAGTTCGCTCCCCCTTGCACCAAAACCTGTCTAAGCCACTGCCCTATGCCTGAAGTCAAATGTTTATGTCTGCTGTCTTATGACCCTATGCCTGCTGTCAAATGTTCCTTATGTCTGCTGTCTTATGACCCTATGCCTGCTGTCAAATGTTCCTTTTGTCTGCTGCCTTATGATCCTATGCCTACTGTCAAATGTTCCTTATGTCTGCTGTCTTATGAGCCCTATGACTTCTGTCAAATGTTTCTTATGTCTACTGTCTTATGAGCCCTATGTCTGCTGTCAAATTTTCTTTATGTATGCTGTCTTATGAGCCCTATGCCTGTGTCAAATGTTTCTTATGTTTGCTGTCAAATGTTCCCTTAGTCTCCTGTCAAATGTTTCTTATGTCTGCTGTCATATGTTCCTTATGTCTGCTGTTTTATGAGCCCTATGTCTGCTCTTATACATTTCTTTTGTCTGCTGTCATAATTATGTACCTTTTGTCCCCAGTCTTATAATATATTTCTTTTGTCTGCTGTCATAATTATGTACCTTTTGCCCCCAGTCGTATATATTTCTTTGTTTGCTGTCATAATTATGTACCTTTTGTCCCCAGTCGTATATATTTCTTTTGTCTGCTGTCATAATTATGTACCTTTTGTCCCCAGTCTTATATATTTCTTTGTTTGCTGTCATAATTATGTACCTTTTGTCCCCAGTCGTATATATTTCTTTTGTCTGCTGTCATAATTATTTACCTTTTGTCCCAAGTCGTATATATTTCTTTTGTCTGCTGTCGTAATTATGTACCTTTTGTCCCCAGTCTTATAATATATTTCTTTTGTCTGCTGTCATAATTATGTACCTTTTGTCCCCAGTCTTATATATTTCTTTGTTTGCTGTCATAATTATGTACCTTTTGTCCCCAGTCGTATATATTTCTTTTGTCTGCTGTCGTAATTATGTACCTTTTGTCCCTAGTTTTATAATATATTTCTTTTGTCTGCTGTCATAATTATGCACCTTTTGTCCCCAGTCTTTTATATTATATAATTAGCAGAATTCAGTCTTCGTTTCACACTACTTGTCCATTCTATTTAGTGACTACTATCATGTTCAGTCTGTATCTGGTCATTTCTGTTATTGTCTGGGCTACTCTAACTGTCCATTTATATTCAGTGACTCCTAACAAGCGAGTCTATAACAATTAGGCCTACACCTGGAGTTAACTAGTTTTAATATAAATAGCATGTAATAAAAAATTCTCAGTTGTATTTGAGATTGTATAGCTAGTTCATGTACAGTTTGAGATTGTATAGCTAGTTCATGTACAGTTTAAGATTGTATAGCTAGTTCATGTACAGTTTGAGATTGTATAGCTAGTTCATGTACAGTTTGAGATTGTATAACTAGTTCATGTACAGTTTGAGATTGTATAGCTAGTTCATGTACAGTTTGAGATTGTATAACTAGTTCATGTACAGTTTGAGATTGTATAGCTAGTTCATGTACAGTTTGAGATTGTATAACTAGTTCATGTACAGTTTGAGATTGTATAACTAGTTCATGTACAGTTTGAGATTGTATAACTAGTTCATGTACAGTTTGAGATTGTATAACTAGTTCATGTACAGTTTGAGATTGTATAGCTAGTTCATGTACAGTTTGAGATTGTATAACTAGTTCATGTACAGTTTGAGATTGTATAACTAGTTCATGTACAGTTTGAGATTGTATAACTAGTTCATGTACAGTTTGAGATTGTATAGCTAGTTCATGTACAGTTTGAGAGTGTATAACTAGTTCATGTACAGTTTGAGATTGTATAGCTAGTTCATGTACAGTTTGAGATTGTATAGCTATTTCATGTACAGTTTGAGATTGTATAGCTAGTTCATGTACAGTTTGAGATTGTATAACTAGTTCATGTACAGTTTGAGATTGTATAGCTAGTTCATGTACAGTTTGAGATTGTATAACTAGTTCATGTACAGTTTGAGATTGTATAGCTAGTTCATGTACAGTTTGAGATTGTATAACTAGTTCATGTACAGTTTGAGATTGTATAACTAGTTCATGTACAGTTTGAGATTGTATAACTAGTTCATGTACAGTTTGAGATTGTATAACTAGTTCATGTACAGTTTGAGATTGTATAGCTAGTTCATGTACAGTTTGAGATTGTATAACTAGTTCATGTACAGTTTGAGATTGTATAACTAGTTCATGTACAGTTTGAGATTGTATAACTAGTTCATGTACAGTTTGAGATTGTATAGCTAGTTCATGTACAGTTTGAGATTGTATAACTAGTTCATGTACAGTTTGAGATTGTATAGCTAGTTCATGTACAGTTTGAGATTGTATAGCTAGTTCATGTACAGTTTGAGATTGTATAGCTAGTTCATGTACAGTTTGAGATTGTATAACTAGTTCATGTACAGTTTGAGATTGTATAGCTAGTTCATGTACAGTTTGAGATTGTATAACTAGTTCATGTACAGTTTGAGATTGTATAGCTAGTTCATGTACAGTTTGAGATTGTATAACTAGTTCATGTACAGTTTGAGATTGTATAACTAGTTCATGTACAGTTTGAGATTGTATAACTAGTTCATGTACAGTTTGAGATTGTATAACTAGTTCATGTACAGTTTGAGATTGTATAGCTAGTTCATGTACAGTTTGAGATTGTATAACTAGTTCATGTACAGTTTGAGATTGTATAACTAGTTCATGTACAGTTTGAGATTGTATAGCTAGTTCATGTACAGTTTGAGATTGTATAACTAGTTCATGTACAGTTTGAGATTGTATAGCTAGTTCATGTACAGTTTGAGATTGTATAGCTAGTTCATGTACAGTTTGAGATTGTATAGCTAGTTCATGTACAGTTTGAGATTGTATAACTAGTTCATGTACAGTTTGAGATTGTATAGCTAGTTCATGTACAGTTTGAGATTGTATAACTAGTTCATGTACAGTTTGAGATTGTATAACTAGTTCATGTACAGTTTGAGATTGTATAACTAGTTCATGTACAGTTTGAGATTGTATAGCTAGTTCATGTACAGTCTGAGATTGTATAACTAGATTATGTACAGTTTGAGATTGTATAGCTAGTTCATGTACAGTTTGAGATTGTATAGCTAGTTCATGTACAGTTTGAGATTGTATAACTAGTTCATGTACAGTTTGAGATTGTATAGCTAGTTCATGTACAGTTTGAGATTGTATAACTAGTTCATGTACAGTTTGAGATTGTATAGCTAGTTCATGTACAGTTTGAGATTGTATAACTAGTTCATGTACAGTTTGAGATTGTATAACTAGTTCATGTACAGTTTGAGATTGTATAACTAGTTCATGTACAGTTTGAGATTGTATAACTAGTTCATGTACAGTTTGAGATTGTATAGCTAGTTCATGTACAGTTTAAGATTGTATAACTAGTTCATGTACAGTTTGAGATTGTATAACTAGTTCATGTACAGTTTGAGATTGTATAACTAGTTCATGTACAGTTTGAGATTGTATAACTAGTTCATGTACAGTTTGAGATTGTATAACTAGTTCATGTACAGTTTGAGATTGTATAACTAGTTCATGTACAGTTTGAGATTGTATAGCTAGTTCATGTACAGTTTGAGATTGTATAACTAGTTCATGTACAGTTTGAGATTGTATAACTAGTTCATGTACAGTTTGAGATTGTATAACTAGTTCATGTACAGTTTGAGATTGTATAACTAGTTCATGTACAGTTTGAGATTGTATAGCTAGTTCATGTACAGTTTAAGATTGTATAACTAGTTCATGTACAGTTTTAGATTGTATAACTAGTTCATGTACAGTTTGAGATTGTATAGCTAGTTCCTGTACAGTTATCGGTATTTGATTTATTTGCAGAGAGTAAAAGTATTTATTATGACGTAATACAATTATTATTCTTTCTCGTACATTTTCAACTTTCTAGTACGCATTTCATTTTGCATTTGAAAAGCTTTGGGAAAATCCATTTCTTTTTTTTTCTGCACCAAAATCTTTTATTAGTTCGATTTATGTTG
The DNA here is from genome assembly GCA_949126835.1 of Anisus vortex. Classification (NCBI taxonomy): domain Eukaryota; kingdom Metazoa; phylum Mollusca; class Gastropoda; family Planorbidae; genus Anisus; species Anisus vortex. The sequence continues at coordinate 54,846,386 of OX421495.1, forward strand.
TACTTTATTTTCTTCTAGTTTGATTTCAGGATAGCTACCAATGATGTTATTAATATTGTTATTATGAGCAATAACTTAGACAGACAACAGAGGAGCCATGAAGTTGAAACAATATAGTTTTTTTTTACTTGATATATAACTTAATTTATTAAATTTAACACAAGCCAGACAACAAAATGATAGGAAAAATTGTAGGTCTAGACTTTAATATAATATAGATAAAATATAATGAAAATTATACAAACAAGCATATATTTAAATACTGTACAATCAAAATACAAAAGAAAACGTACAAACAATAAGCAATATGGTTTATAATTTTTTTTTTTTAAAGTTCATAATAAATTTTAAACATTTAAATGCTGCTTAAAAGATAACTAACGACAAATGTTTGAACTAGCAGCTCATAAATGTTTTTACAAAGGCCTGACCAACATTTGAACTAACAGCTGACAAATGTTTTAATAAACAGGTAACAAATATTGGAACTAACAGCTGACAAATGTTTTAATAAACAGGTAACAAATATTGGAACTAACAGCTGACAAATGTTTTAATAAACAGGTAACAAATATTGGAACTAACAGCTGACAAATGTTTTAATAAACAGGTAACAAATATTGGTACTAACAGCTGACAAATGTTTTAATAAACAGGTAACAAATATTGGAACTAACAGCTGACAAATGTTTTAATAAACAGGTAACAAATATTGGAACTAACAGCTGACAAATGTTTTAATAAACAGGTAACAAATATTGGAACTAACAGCTGACAAATGTTTTAATAAACAGATAACAAATATTGGAACTAACAGCTGACAAATGTTTTAATAAACAGGTAACAAATATTGGAACTAACAGCTGACAAATGTTTTAATAAACAGGTAACAAATATTGGAACTAACAGCTGACAAATGTTTTAATAAACAGGTAACAAATATTGGAACTAACAGCTGACAAATGTTTTAATAAACAGGTAACAAATATTGGAACTAACAGCTGACAAATGTTTTAATAAACAGGTAACAAATATTGGAACTAACAGCTGACAAATGTTTTAATAAACAGGTAACAAATATTGGAACTAACAGCTGACAAATGTTTTAATAAACAGGTAACAAATATTGGAACTAACAGCTGACAAATGTTTTAATAAACAGAGAAGAAATTACAGATATTTCTGCAAGCATTTGATTGTTTAAAAGTTCTACGTTGAGTTTTCTAATTTAATATTTAATTTAATATTTAATTTAAGATTTAATTTAATATTTAATTTAATATTTAATTTAATATTTAATTTAATATTTAATTTAATATTTAATTTAATATTATCTTTACAAATATATCAATTAGAAAAAAAAAACTAAAAAATAAGGAAACATGTTAACGCTGCAAATCGAAAAGCTTTTGCAAGTTTGAAATACTAATGTGTCAGAAAACCACTGCCAAACATTCGTTTTATGTGTCCTTTAGTTTCAATAATATTTTATCCACTTAAAAATGTATATGTCTTACCAGTAAGCGTTAAATTTTAGTTTACATTTCATTAGTTGTAAATATATTGAGTTTAGCATTGATGGATGTCTTACATTTAATGTACACAGCTGGTATAGTGTAAATAATTGGATTCAATGCAGAGTTTATTGGTAATACAAATACAGCAATCCAAGCATAGACTTCACGGGTAAAGATGTAGCCATTAAATGAAAGGAATCCAAGTATCCCAATAGGAAACCAGCAACAAAGATTTGTAAATGCAACAAAAGCCAGTTTTGTGGCCACAGACAAGTCTGCTGATCTTCTTTGATGATGTTGTGTAACACTTGAAATGGATTTCTTAACCTTTATCAAGTTAGTAAAAATTGTCACTTGACCTAAGGCTATAAACAAAAATAATACAAAATTCAGGCCAACAAAGACAACGAAAGAAAAGATCCAGCCTTTGTTTTGTGTGGGACTAAATGGTAGAGCCAGACAAAGTCCGTTAGATGAATAAATCTCCCAATCTGATAAGACAACTGGAATTAAGGCCAATACACAGCCAACAAACCAAACTAATGTCAATGATAATAGTTTACCAGTGTTAGAAAATCTATGTTGACCAAATGGGTAAGTGATATATAAGAAACGATCTAGAGTTATCAAACAAACAAAGAACGTAGAAGCCTCACTGGAAAGCGTTGAAAGAAACCCACAAAAATTGCATACAAAACTATTTCTCCATTGAAAATCTTCTATTACATAACCATCTCTATAGTAAACATCTACACAAGCAATACTTATTAAATAAAATCCCATAAAAATATCTGAGATAGCTAAGCCAGTTATAAAATGTCCATAAGCTTTCTTAAATATTTCTCTGTCCCAACTAATTCTATAGACCAATACAATACCATTTCCTACTAAAGTCAATAATCCAACTATCCAGATAACGATTCTCTTGAATGTGTCACCAACAAGATGTTTACATGAGGATATGAAATCAACAGGTGCATGACATTTGTCACCTGATATATTTGCATTTAAAATTTGTGGACAACAGATTACATAGTCACTAGCCATTAACTCAGAATTTATGGTTAATCCTCTAAAAAAGTCCTTGTCAATATGTTGTATTTTCATATGTTGAATATACAAAGTATCTAGTGTAAAGTATTCTGGTAATCCCATATCTTTAAATTTTGTAATTAATGTATGACTTAAATTTAAATGCTTTAGATTCTTTAAATCACCAAAGACTTGATTTCTGAGAGTTTTTATTTTAGTGTAGGATAAATCAATTATTTCTAAAGATCTTGGAAAATTAAACAATTGATCTATTATGAGATTTTCATTGTGTGAAAGGTTCAATAGTTTTAATTGTGAAAATTGATCTACAGATTTTAAATAATTGCTATGATTTATTTTATTAAAACTAACATCTAACTCGATAAGATCTTTAAATTTCCAATATTGTAATTCATAATCAAAATTTGTCAAACTACAATTTCTTCCTTTAAATGAAAGAATAGAAACCAAATGTGAATTGATTAAAGAATCATTCACTGAAGGATACAATATAGATCTTAACATTAATATTGGCATTATGTGCAATTGGTTGTATTTTATTTTGCTAATTTTGTTATTGTAAAAGTATTCTACTATTTTACTAGAAATACATGTGTAGCGCTTTGGACATACATTATGACATAAAAATATTATTTTGCTTATTTCTGGAAGTAAAAGATTGTTAACATTTTTTAAATTAAGACATATGTCTTTGAGTTCAAGTATCAAATATCCTTGGCATGTATGTTTTATAACTTCCAATTTAGACTTATCAATCTCCTCCTCACCATGTGGACAATCAAAACGGCCGTTTCCTATCATTTCAGGGAGAATGCAGTAAGAATTAAAACATTTTATAAAAGGTTCTGGGCAAATAAAATTTTCACAATTTTGTAAATTAGAATTATCTTCGCATCGGCTATGTAAATCTTTAATACATTTAAAAGAATGTTGACTTTTATCTTCACATGGAAAATGTTTAAGAGTAAAGTTTAAATTCACTGTACGAATCGAGCATGTGTCATTTAATGTTTTGTTGTTTATGTCATCAACACAGAAAATATCAACATTTGGATTAGAGAGTTTGTAAGCTATTCCATTGTAAGACGTAGTTTGACATTCATTATACATTTCACATTTAGAAATATCAACTTTTTTAAAAGTAAAAAATGTATCGGTACCTTTATTTAAGAGATTAATATATTTTGTTCTAGCATTATTGATATCAATGTCAGTGCTCATATTTATATAGCTGCTACAACTATATTTTTCAAACGTTTTACTAATTATAAGATTATGTTTTTTTGAAAAGCATTCTAATGTATTCTTTTCAGTAATATCCCAATAAAAAGTTTTTACAATAAAATTGGTATGGTGATGTGTTAATGTTACTACGTCGAAAATAGTTTTTATTTGTTTATTTAGTTGCTCATAAAATATTTCGGGAATAAAACCATCACCTTCACAAATTACTAATAAATGTGGCAATGGTCTTTTACAGTCTATTTTTACCATATATTTACCTAAATTATACAGATTCTTGTCATGAAAAAGTATGGTGTTTGTGTAGGTTGACAAATTCAAAAAAAAACATTGCCAATCCCCAAACTTAGTTATTCGTGAAGAGTTAGAAAATGTATAGGGATTTCCACTTGTCCATTGCGCCCCGTTTTTTCCTTTTCGAAAGAAAAGAAATAGATTCATTTCGCTGGAGCTATTAGCTATTGATAAATTATTTACATATTGAATTATATCAACAAACTCGTCATAAGACTCAAGAGAAAGTAAAGTCATTCCATGCCTTTTATTGCATAAACAGATGACATCACTTAAACTTTTTTCAGACAATTGATTGAAAATACGATATTCTGATTTTACAGAACTTTTGCCATTGTATGATAAAGTATTCTCAAAGTTCATATCACAAATCTTGTTGAAAATTTCTTTCATATTTAATTTTTTAAATGATGATGTAAAGTGTATAAAATCTAATGTACTAAAGATACTGTTTGGTTTTTCAGAAGATTGTATTATAAAAAATCTATTGTAAGTTCTTCCATTTTTACTATCAACAATATTTTGAATTATTGGATTTTTGTTGCTATTAATATCGACAATATTAAACAAAAAAATAAATGATACAGTTAAATAGTAGCAGGTGGCTATTTCATGTAACTTCCAAATTTTAGTGGCTTTCAGTACTGAATCAATTGGTAGAGTTTCATTATATTTAAATTGCCCATTTATTAAGTCAATGTTTACATTTTTAGAACATTTGTTTCCTATCATCATGGTCAAATTTAACGCAAACCGGCCATTTTTCTGGGTGTTGCTCTTCATATAGTCAATAAAAGTTTCCATGAAATTTCTTTGCTCCTCTATTTCACCTCGACAATCCAGTACTGCCAAAAATCTTTTAGTTCCAGTATTGCAGTTTTGTACAGGAAACATACTGGCGTAATCTGAAAATGAATTATATAATTATGATAAACAAATTACAAAACATGTTAACAATAATACTATGTAAGACAAATGTTAATACTTTTAGATTGTATTATATTGTAAACTAGTTCTTTATGAAATTCATTGATGAAAACGTTGTCACAGAATTTCTAGTAAAGGCATTCTGGCACGTTAGAATGGTAAATCACACAATTAAAAATACTTAGCAAACACGAAACAATTTCAAATGTGCAGTTTTACTTAAAGATGTATTAATGTAGACAAATGTGTTTTTTCTACCAAGATTTTATGGATATTTATTTACCTTACTATAATATACAGGGAGAGAATCATTGACAACTGTTTTCTGAAGGTCAATGGTTTTAACTCTGATTATAGTGTAGACAGAGCTTTTACAAGCTTATGTAGCGCCCCAGAGGCCCAAAAATTCTATTCAATTCTTGTGTACATGTACAAGAAATTTAGTGCCACAACGGGATGACTTTTAGGCTGTTCGCTCGCTGAATGAATTAGAAATCCTACTTAGGCCACACTGTTATCAAAATGTTGCCGACCCCTGGTGTAGATTGTGTATCAATGTAAATTGGGTAACAAGAATTAAAACTTTGGAAATGTTTTTAAAATTTATAAGAAATATTTTGTATTAAGAAATGTGTCTGTTGTTTTTTCCTTGGTTCCTTTTCTGTTTTTTTTTATTTTGTACTGTTTAATTTTTTTTCTTACTTGTAGATCTAATTAGGCTGGTAAACATTTTATAAATAATAAAGTTAAATAATATCATAGCAGCTTACAAATATTAACACAATACAAATTCACATTCGAATAAAAAAATATATCTGTGAGTATGTATGGTGCGTAGATTTTATGTTCAATAGAAGTGATGAAAAGTAGTAACCAGGAAGTGTGAGTTGTGTGTGACGTGTGACGTGTGACGTAATGTTGTTGTTTACTAGGTAACAGAGATTCAGCATAGAAGTTAGTATAAGATTTACAACTGTGGAATGAGGTTGGTCTTGAGAGACGATAGAGTTTATAAGTATAAGATTTACAACTGTGGAATGAGGTTGGTCTTGAGAGACGATAGAGTTTATAAGTATAAGATTTACAACTGTGGAATGAGGTTGGTCTTGAGAGACGATAGAGTTTATAAGTATAAGATTTACAACTGTGGAATGAAGTTGGTCTTGAGAGACGATAGAGTTTATAAGTATAAGATTTACAACTGTGGAATGAGGTTGGTCTTGAGAGACGATAGAGTTTATAAGTATACAATTTACAACTGTGGAATGAGGTTGGTCTTGAGAGACGATAGAGTTTATAAGTATAAGATTTACAACTGTGGAATGAGGTTGGTCTTGAGAGACGATATAGTTTATAAGTATAAGATTTACAACTGTGGAATGAGGTTGGTCTTGAGAGACGATAGAGTTTATAAGTATAAGATTTACAACTGTGGAATGAGGTTGGTCTTGAGAGACGATAGAGTTTATAAGTATAAGATTTACAACTGTGGAATGAAGTTGGTCTTGAGAGACGATAGAGTTTATAAGTATAAGATTTACAACTGTGGAATGAGGTTGGTCTTGAGAGACGATAGAGTTTATAAGTATAAGATTTACAACTGTGGAATGAGGTTGGTCTTGAGAGACGATAGAGTTTATAAGTATAAGATTTACAACTGTGGAATGAGGTTGGTCTTGAGAGATGATAGAGTTTATAAGTATAAGATTTACAACTGTGGAATGAGGTTGGTCTTGAGAGACGATAGAGTTTATAAGTATAAGATTTACAACTGTGGAATGAGGTTGGTCTTGAGAGACGATAGAGTTTATAAGTATAAGATTTACAACTGTGGAATGAGGTTGGTCTTGAGAGATGATAGAGTTTATAAGTATAAGATTTACAACTGTGGAATGAGGTTGGTCTTGAGTGACGATAGAGTTTATAAGTATAAGATTTACAACTGTGGAATGAGGTTGGTCTTGAGAGACGATAGAGTTTATTAGTATACAATTTACAACTGTGGAATGAGGTTGGTCTTGAGAGACGATAGAGTTTATAAGTATAAGATTTACAACTGTGGAATGAGGTTGGTCTTGAGAGACGATAGAGTTTATAAGTATAAGATTTACAACTGTGGAATGAGGTTGGTCTTGAGAGACGATAGAGTTTATAAGTATAAGATTTACAACTGTGGAATGAAGTTGGTCTTGAGAGACGATAGAGTTTATAAGTATAAGATTTACAACTGTGGAATGAGGTTGGTCTTGAGAGACGATAGAGTTTATAAGTATAAGATTTACAACTGTGGAATGAGGTTGGTCTTGAGAGACGATAGAGTTTATAAGTATAAGATTTACAACTGTGGAATGAGGTTGGTCTTGAGAGATGATAGAGTTTATAAGTATAAGATTTACAACTGTGGAATGAGGTTGGTCTTGAGAGACGATAGAGTTTATAAGTATAAGATTTACAACTGTGGAATGAGGTTGGTCTTGAGAGACGATATAGTTTATAAGTATAAGATTTACAACTGCGGAATGAGGTTGGTCTTGAGAGACGATAGAGTTTATAAGTATACGATTTACAACTGTGAAATGAGGTTGGTCTTGAGAGACGATAGAGTTTATTAGTATAGGTATGAAAGAAGTGATGTTGGCTAGGACAGTTGCATACTCATGTTATGATACAGTCATTCAAATATTAGTGTTCATACTTGAGAGTCGATAGAATTTTTTAGTATAGGTCTGAAATAAGTGATGTTGGCTAGGACAGTTGTATACTCATGTTTTGATAGAATACAGTGATTAAAATATTATTGTTCATACTAAAGAGGAGTTGTTTAGTCTCCAAGCATTCAAGTTATTTTACGTTACATGATCCCTTATTACATCTAAATGTTGAAAGACACAAAATACTTTGGACAAGAGAATTTGAACATCATCAAGCTGACTTTGTATCATGATTTAAACTTCTGTTGACAAGGACATCTCAATAAATTTAAATGAGATAGAAGATAGAGGAAATGTAAAGTAAGAATAAAGAGGCATAAACCATTTCCAAACAAACTTTCAAATGAAATACAAGCAAGACTGCATAAAGTACTAATTAGTGAACTATCTCCAATCTTTAAAATAATTTGTTTCAGGTCTCTCTAAACTAGGGAAAACTGAGATATCATTTAAAATATAATAATCTTATACAATACAGACGCTCCTTCAATAAAGAAGATTATTGCATCCTACGCTCATCCGTGGTCCTAGTCTAGTCTTACATTTTTATTAATGTTTTAATGATATTAAGTTAGGCCTACTGGTTTTCCTGGTTGTTCAGACAACTCATTCCATGCCCAAGACAACTTAAATAAAATGCCTTCACCTTTCATTACCTAGTAAACCATCTGCCTATGCTAGTAGCGCGCAGAAGCACTAAACTTTAATATAGTTTATATTTTAAATCCCGAAATAAAAACAAATCCTCAATTTTGTGCCCCTCAAAATTTTGCGCCCTAGGCAGCCGCCTAGTTCGCCTATATGGATGAGCCGGCCCTGCAAATGATTGTTTTTTGGGGTTTTAATACCAGCTATTGTCATGTTACCTTAATACAGTTATATACTGCAAAATTCTTGTTGTATTTTGTAACCTCTGCCTATGGGCTACTTGACGATTACCTTGAAACCATTCTAATTTTGTACAATATCACCAGTATTATCACTATTTTCAATATTGTGTAGCGATACTTTCTGTAATGTCATACTATAAACCATTCTGCTACATTTTAATATAATCATACTAAAAAAATGTCAATCTTGTATTGTACTATACGACATCCCTGTAATGAAGGGGCAAAACGGTAAAACTTTTGATTTTTAAATTATATCCCATAATCGGTTGTCTCCCTATATTTTACACGCGGTATAACAATACCAGCCCCACCCCCTCCCCCACCACGAGTGCTCAGGTAGCGTCAGGTGGAAAATCGGGCGTCAATGGATCCGTGGCGGGAGGGACGGGAAGCTAGGACAGTCGCGCTTGCCTTCGGGTCACTGTTTTTACACACCCTCTCCCCTCACAGTGTCAAACAACCTTTGAAGTCTTCATATAAACTCTTAACGCACTCCAACTGCTAAGAGAATAGTTGGACTTTAACCAATCAAGCCATATTCCAATACCCGCCTCTCTCCCACGTTGGCGACGGCGCTGTGAAGGTCACAGGCGAAGGTCAGTGACCATCTCAGTGCCTTTTGGCCAACGGGAGAGACAAGCGAGGGCAGTCGCCCAACCTCCACTTTTTATTCCTATCCTCCCCTTAGGTATCTACAGTTAATAAACCTTAACCCTTACAGTCCCGGGCGCGTAAATAGCGGAACTGAAGGCAGCATAGATAAAAGTAGGTCGGTACAGGAAGGGTTAATAAACTTTAAAAAAAACTTAGAGAATTACTAATCACATCAATATAATGTTCATAAGAGAATTACAAATCACATCAATATAATGTTCATAAGAGAATTACAAATCACATCAATATAATGTTCATAAGAGAATTACAAATCCCATCAATATAATGTTCATAAGAGAATTACAAATCACATCAATATAATGTTCATAAGAGAATTACAAATCACATCAATATAATGTTCATAAGAGAATTACAAATCACATCAATATAATGTTCATAAGAGAATTACAAATCACATCAATATAATGTTCATAAGAGAATTACAAATCACATCAATATAATGTTCATAAGAGAATTACAAATCACATCAATATAATGTTCATAAGAGAATTACAAATCACATCAATATAATGTTCATAAGAGAATTACAAATCACATCAATATAATGTTCATAAGAGAATTACAAATCACATCAATATAATGTTCATAAGAGAATTACAAATCACATCAATATAATGTTCATAAGAGAATTACAAATCACATCAATATAATGTTCATAAGAGAATTACAAATCACATCAATATAATGTTCATAAGAGAATTACAAATCACATCAATATAATGTTCATAAGAGAATTACAAATCACATCAATATAATGTTCATAAGAGAATTACAAATCACATCAATATAATGTTCATAAGAGAATTACAAATCACATCAATATAATGTTCATAAATTGTTCATAACGTCTTCTTCCCCTTTAGTTTTGTCAAATAAGTTAGAATAACGTCTTCTATCTCTTTCCTAAATGAGAATTTCCAAAGTACTGCTATTAAAGTAGGATAAGAAAGTGATGAGTGAATGGAATATCTATGTAATATAAACAAGAATGAAAGGGGTGAAAGCCTTAACTTTATACAAATAATTAGATAAATATTTGTTTTCAAATATTATCTGTTGTCTTCTATCCTTCAGAATTGTAAAAATTGAAATTACTGTCTTCTATCGTTTTCCTCTATGTAAAATTAAAATCTGAAATTGTTTATGTATTTCTCGAATAAACACTTTTGAAAACAGGTAACGCGGCGTAATCTCCTTAATAAAAGGTACACACCACACTAGCGTATGACGTAATTGTGTTTCAAATCATGTGTTCCTGTTTTTTTTTTCATTATATGTAGATGTTTGCTTTATCCTTTTAATTTTAAATAATAGTATCCAAATGTTTAAATTATTTCATGGATTCACTTCGCTATCGAGTATCGAGAACATCCTTTAATAAGAGACTTATTAAAATCTATAAATTCAATGATACAAATTATAAAGGACAATCTATATAAGCCTAAATGATTACTTTTTAATACCAGAAGCTTGAAAGCAATAATTTTAATACATGTTCCAGGGCCAGAGCGGCCGGACACAATAAAATAGACCAAAAAAACTAAATACCGAAAGAAACGTTCTCACTACTGTTTTTATTGTGTTGAAATATTATTATCTACTTTTTCTTATTATTTACTTTTTTATTATTTGTTATTTGTGCTTTGTTTTTCTTCACTTTTTGATAGTATTATTTGTAAATTGTATAATATTAATAATAAGTCAAGTCAACAAAGCTCTTCGCTACATATTAATACCAGAAGCTTGACAGCATCAATTAGTATGCATGTCCCCAGGGTCAGGGCGACCAGAAACCATAAAAAAGAACACAAACTAAATACCAAAAGAAACTTTCTCACTCCAGTTTTATGGTAATCTTTTTTTCTCTTAACAAAACACATTTTAGTAATTTGTTTCTCGGTCATTTTGACGGGCATAACCACTAGTTATTGTTATAGTTAGTTTAATTTGTTATTATTTAATCCCTATATATTGCTCAAGATTTAATTAATTAATTGACTCTAGTCGTAAGTCGTAACTCATAATACAATTCATTTATTGTTTTTAGATACTAATTTAATATAATAAAAAGGAAATAATTTGTTTTTATTGTAGCCCTACTCACCTAAGCATCCAACAAAGAAAATGAAATAGACAAACATTTTTATAAATGGACCAGTAAAAGAAAATTTAATAAACATTGAAGTAATCTCGTACAGTTAAAACAAAGCCAGCTGTTCAACTTATGGTAAGGGTTTTAATAGAAGATTATATATTAAATCTCTTGGCTTAATGACAGCAGCGTCATTAATAACATTAAATTCAGTTTGAAGCAAGTGTTAAACTTTGTCTCTAATGCTCATAAATCAACATAACTCGGTCTCTGAGCCAATCAGCGACTTCGTTATTAATTCGCAAGTCTGCTACAAGTAATAATGTATTAAATGGGCGTGGTTTTGAATTTATAAAATGACGTCTACACTTTGCTTTGGTTACTGTGCAGAAACTGGTGAGCGCTACTTCGACGGCACTAAGCATCAATTGGGTCCGACGGAAACTTTACTTTTATATTTGTAAAGATATGAATTATTTGTATTTACAGTTTTTGGTTCTGTTTTGTTGTTAACTTTTTTGTATATATAATACGACTTTAGAGTAGGCATAAGTAGTAAAGTACCCGTCGAACAGGCCGCTCAAACATTTCTTTAACAGAATACACCATCCCACTCAAACATTTCTTTAACAGAATACACCATCCCACTCAAACATTTCTTTAACAGAATACACCATCCCACTGAAACATTTCTTTAACAGAATACACCATCCCACTCAAACATTTCTTGCTTACTTTTTTTATGTGTAGTCTTGCTGGAAGTGGAACACTATGGCAGGAACACAAGAAACTGTCAACAGCATTCTCAATCTAAGACCTTCACAACATATTCAATTAAAAACAATAACAACCAAATCCTTAACCCGTGTATATTCAACAACAATAACATAAGCTCAATTTGTAAATAACTATTGTAATATTTTATCTTTGTCATTATACTGATTGTTTTAACCCCAGGAAGGGGATGTATATTTAAGCCTACCATGAATATAACATTTTCTTGCTACGTCTTCTATCCCATTAGTTTTGTAAAATCGAAATAATTGTCTTCCAACATTTCTCAATGGACCCTAATGCAAAAACTAAAAGAAAAGTTTGCGGATGACCTGGCCATTCTGTCCCACAGATTTCAAGATACGCAAGAGAAGATCACAGCTTTGAGTGAGACTGGAAAAAGAGTAGGGCTCAATATAAACCATCAAAAAACAAAATTATTGAAAATAAACCACCAACAAGATGGCGACAAACAAGTAGCAAATCAAAGCTTAGACAAAGTGGATAACTTTGTTTACTTGGGAGTGTGGTCAGTGTATTAGGAGGAGCAGACGTGGACATCGAAGGTCGAATAAATTAAGCGCGACAGGCCGTTGCCAACATGAAAAAGGTCTGGAGATCTACATACATCTCTGTCAAAACTAAAATAAGGATCTATAACTTTAACACAAACATTAAAACGGTCCTACTTTAATGGGTTCGAAACATGGCGAACGACAGAGATAACAAAAAAATAGACTTCAGACCTTTGTTAACAGAAATATACTCAAAATAAAATGGTTCGACAAGGTAGAAAACTCCAAGCTGTGGGAGAGGTGTGGACAAAGAACAGTTGAACAACAAATCATGGAAAGGAAGTGGAGATGGATTGGACACACCCTCAGGAAAGATAACAACAACAGAGCTAGACAGGCCTTAGAGTGGAATCCCCAGGGTAAACGGCATAGAGGAAGACCCAAGCGAGCATCGAGACGAAGCATTTTGGATGAGGCTGGAAGAATTGGAAAGACCTGGAAGAATTGAAGCGACTGGCAAGAGCTTGTTTTCTAAACCCTATAAATTATTTTTTCAAATGTCTTTGCTATTTATGTTGTATTTGTCACATGCTTCTCTGTTGGTGTTAATGATTGAAGTTTAATCCAGCAGTCCAGTATGATCCAGCAGTCCAGTATGATCCAGCAGTCCAGTATGAACAGCAGTCCAGTATGATCCAACAGTTCAGTATGATCCAACAGTTCAGTATGATCCAGCAGTTCAGTATGATCCAACAGTTCAGTATGATCCAACAGTTCAGTATGATCCAGCAGTCCAGTATGATCCAGCAGTTCAGTATGATCCAGCAGTTCAGTATGATCCAACAGTTCAGTATGATCCAACAGATCAGTATGATCCAACAGTTCAGTATGATCCAACAGTTCAGTATGATCCAACAGTTCAGTATGATCCAGCAGTTCAGTATGATCCAGCAGTTCAGTATTATCCAGCAGTCCAGTATGATCCAGCAGTTCAGTATGATCCAGCAGTTCAGTATGATCCAGCAGTTCAGTATGATCCAGCAGTTCAGTATGATCAAGCAGTTCAGTATGATCCAACAGTTCAGTATGATCCAGCAGTTCAGTATGATCCAACAGTTCAGTATGATCCAACAGTCTTCTGGTGTTGTCATGTATGCGCCATTGTTAGTTTTTTTTTTTGTATTTAATCTCTAGTTCCGTGTCACGTCAATCTAAAACGGAAGTGTGAAAAATATGCGAAGTGTTGACAGTTTAGTTCATAGGTTTTCAACCTTTTTCGGCTCACCGCCCCCTTTTAGTTCTTTATCCGCTCACCGCCCCCCCCCCCCCCCATTTAGCGAAAACATTTGTTAATTAAAGGGAGATAATTAACCCGTATCATTTGAGGCAATATTTCCATTTTTTTTTCTTTTATAAAACTAAATAGCTTGCATTTAAAACTTTGAAATGATATGATAGAACTGTAAAAAATTATTTGAAAATTTTGTAAATATTATATGACTAAAGAATTTAAATGAATATTTTTAAGCATTACAATAACTACCTAGTTTGTATGATTACTAACGTATCTTTACTGTACTGCTAATGTGGTTACCTCTTTACAAAGAATTTAATCGCATTAAAATTAAAGGACATCTCGGTAAAACTGATCAAAAGAGTAATATTATCAGATGTCAAGGCGACAGTCCGGTGAACCAACCAGACGGCCGCATACCGTGTATGCCAAATACTGATCCATACTTCATCGAAAACTCATTACGATTCTTATTTGTTCAATAATATGTATGCCTACTGTTGGGGATATCAGATATTTAGTAACACTTGCGATTACATCATATTTCATCCCAAAACTAATCGATTCAAATAGCTGAAGTGTTGAAATTATAGCAGGTAGGTTTGTACCGCCCACTTGCCCTTCATCGCCCCCAAATCGCCCCTGGGAATGTCAGCGCCCCCCCCCCCAAAGCTTCTCATCGCCCCTTGGGGGGCGATATCGCCCCCGTTGAGAACCTATGGTTTAGTTCCTAGTGATCTTAATGTCTTACTTAATAATGATATATTGTATCTATTTTACTGAGTTTGTGTTCTACTTGAATTATAATAAACTGGATTTGTATTCAACACTGTCTTCGTGTAAACAAAATAAAGACTTAGATCTAACAAGTCAGGCATTAATTTGCCCATTACAGTGTACAATTTCAATAGTATTATATTATCACATTCATAAGATATGCATTAATAGGTTTAATAAATCAGCGCTTTAATTTTTGTATGAAAACTTCAAAAAACATTAAGGTATTGAGTCAACTGTATAGAGTTAAATCACTATAAAATGGTTGAGGGAGATTTTGTGTTGTCGATCAACGGAATAATATGATGCGTGTGTCTATTTGTGTAGACCATAGGCTCTCAACCTTATACTTATACGGTTTACAGACGTTCCTTTTAAAAAGAAGATTATTACGTCCACTAGGACCAAAACTCCTGCATGGCGACAGGGATCGGTTAGCGACTGGGATAGAACTCGTGACGTGTTGGTTGACAGTCCGGCGAACTAACCGCAAAACCAGCCTGCTGATCTCTCTTTTTCGGCTCACCGCCCCTTTTTTTTCAATTTTTTTTTCCTTCACCGCCCCCCTACCTTGCCGAAATTAAATTTAAGCTTCTAATTTGCTTCATAAAATTTGTATAGTCCGACTAGATTTGTGAACGTTTTTATTATCCTAAAAAGAATTGAAAAGAACAAGTTTGTTGTTTAAACAAAAATTCGACAAACAAATGTGAATTCCTTCATCCCAGTCCTTCTCGTGGTCATGGCAATATGTCTTTATCATGTTCATGGCAATAAGTCTTTATCATGTTCATGGCAAGAGGTCTTTATCATGTTCATGGCAATAGGTCTTTATCATGTTCATGGCAATAGGTTCTTATCATGTTCATGGCAATAGGTCCTTATCATGTTTATGGCAATAGGTCTTTATCATGTTCATGGCATTATGTCTTTATCATGTTCATGGCAATATGTCTTTATCATGTTCATGGCAATAGGTCTTTATCATGTTCATGACAATAGGTCTTTATCATGTTCATGGCAATAGGTCTTTATCATGTTCAATGCAATAGGTCTTTATCATGTTCATGGCAATAGGTCTTTATCATGTTCATGGCAATAGGTCTTTATCATGTTCATGGCAATAGGTTCTTATCATATTCATGGCAATATGTTTTAATTTATCATGTTCATGGCAATAGGTCTTTATCATGTTCATGGCAATAGGTCTTTTTCATGTTCATGGCAATAGGTCTTTATCATGTTCATGGCTATAGGTCTTTATCATGTTCATGGCAATAGGTCTTTTTCATGTTCATGGCAATAGGTCTTTATCATGTTCATGGCTATAGGTCTTTATCATGTTCATGGCAATAGGTCTTTATCATGTTCATGGCAATAGGTCTTTATCATGTTCATGGCAATAGGTTCTTATCATGTTCATGGCAATAGGTCCTTATCATGTTTATGGCAATAGGTCTTTATCATGTTCATGGCAATATGTCTTTATCATGTTCATGGCAATAGGTCTTTATCATGTTCATGACAATAGGTCTTTATCATGTTCATGGCAATAGGTCTTTATCATGTTCAATGCAATAGGTCTTTATCATGTTCATGGCAATAGGTCTTTATCATGTTCATGGCAATAGGTCTTTATCATGTTCATGGCAATAGGTTCTTATCATATTCATGGCAATATGTTTTAATTTATCATGTTCATGGCAATAGGTCTTTATCATGTTCATGGCAATAGGTCTTTTTCATGTTCATGGCAATGGGTCTTTATCATGTTCATGGCTATAGGTCTTTATCATGTTCATGGCAATAGGTCTTTATCATGTTCATGGCAATAGGTCTTTATCATGTTCATGGCAATAGGTCTTTATCATGTTCATGGCCATAGGTCTTTATCATGTTCATGGCAATAGGTCTTTATCATGTTCATGGCAATAGGTCTTTATCATGTTCATGGCAATATGTCTTTATCATGTTCATGGCAATAGGTTCTTATGTTCTTCAGGGTCTGATGGAAGCGCTAAAGTGTTCCCTGCGACTCAGGATGATATGCACTCGACGCACTTTGTTTTACGCCCAGTTGGTCCATTACTTCTTTGAACAGGGTGGCTTTAAAATTAGATCCTTGATCGGACTGTATGGACTTAGGAAGACCAAATAGGGTGAAGAATTTTGTGAGTGCCTTGACAACGTTAGGAGCTTTAACACTTTCTGTCCGTAAGAACGCCACTGGCGTTGATCGGCAGTTCTATTCTGCCGTAAGAACGCCATTGGCGTTGATTTGGGTAACATTGTTTGTTTCGCTACTAAATCCAAACCAGCTTTCTAAAATTAATTTTAACTTCCTCTGACTATTTATAGATATCAGAACTCTTTTTAACATAAGTTTAAAGGGGATTTGACGACCTTTTATGCTTTTTTTTCCATTGTTTATAGTGGTGATTATTGATTTGTTACGACGGTCACAAGTAGGATAATGGGGGGGCCTAGTAAAGATCATCTAAAATACTGTCTGCTAGGCTTTTTTGAAGACATTATTTAATAGAAATGATACAAACTTATCGGATTTTATTATAGACTCACATTTTATACAATTTAGAATAAAAAAAATAATTATATCGGTCTAAGACTACATCGAGTCGGGAGCATCAACCGGTGAAAAATAAGCGTCATCAACAAGGTCAAACTAGGACCTAATCTTTCCGATTTTTTCATCATTAATTTATTATGTACACTGTTTATTCTTTTATATTTAAAATTTATATTTTACTCTCTTTAATTTGATATATAATATGTACCTAATTTTAAAAACAAAATATTTATTTTCTGAAAACATAACCACTCCTAGGCCTAGTACTAATAAGAAATGTGAAAATATCATATTTATCTATGTTTTTTCAAACGGTAACAGACATTAATTAAAAGGATTAACTGTCAATTTTTGTAATTATATTGATAGCCTAATAGTATATAATTGATATAAACGAAGATTTATTTCAATATTTATTATATTTTGTACTTAGCAATTTTTTTTCATTTTTTTTTTACTAGAAAAATTGCATTTTTGGTATAATTTTTACTAATATTTTCTCTTTTTTTATTTATTACGCAAAGAATTTCAGAACAAAACATATTTATTTAGATTCAGTATTTATTCACCTTTATTTTGATATATAAAACTTGGTACATTTAGTAAAGAAAACGATATTAAAATATTTTTTTTAAGACGTATGCATTTTCTCTAAAAAAAAAATTCCGGCAGAACCTGAAAAAAACTACGGACAGAAAGGGTTAATGTTTCTCAAAGGAACTGCCTCCGGAAATCTGGTCGAATCACACTTAATTGTTAGCAGGTATGGATGTATGGATGGCCTGCTTTTGTCTTTGCAAGCGGTCGAAAACAGTCCATGATGACAAGACTGGGGTAGGAAGTAGAGTAATCCTCGTTTGCTCATTTACATTGTGTGTGTGAAAATTCAGATATGCTTACTGATTTAATATCTTTATCAGATTGTTTTCTAAACGCTATAAATAAATTTAATAAATCGCATTGCTTTTTATGATTGAAGTATGATCCACCAATTAAGGTAATATATTAGGCCTATCCCTTTCATACAATATGCATTAATAATTCTAATAAATCAGCACTTTCATTTTTCCATGACAACTTCAAACTTCAGGTATTGTGACATCTGTGGAATATTTAATCCATATTAAACTGTGAACGAGATTTCGTTAATTCTGAAATATAAAAATATAGGCTATATTTACATAAGCTCTGTCTTTCAAGTCGTACATCTTGTCGTTCATATTACAGACTCTTCTTCTATACAGAATATTATTTCGCGTTACAATTACATATTTACGATCATCCTTGACATGACTATGTTTTTGCATTTGAATAATGGAATATTTTTTTTTGTAATCCATCTCCATCTTTTTGTATGCTTAAAATGTATTAATGTTTATTACTGTTTTCTTTAGATGATGGGTTTTATCTACATCATAATAAGGCCTACCTATAGATTTCCAATAATCAATTCTTTTGTGCTATTACAATAACTTTATAGAAAATATTTTTATATGTTTGGGGTACCCTAAGCCCTAAGCTATGTTTTAAAAAAATATGTATGTAACTATAATACTATATAATATTTTTGCTGTTTAGTTATTGTTACCTGTTTTGCTTATAATGAATAGACTACGTTGTTTTGTTTTTTTTGATCATCTGCTAAACCGCAAAAAAATATTTTTACTACAAATTGAATAAAATGTAAACAAAATATTTTTTATTTATTTTACCTCTACCTGTAAATGCAATTTAGTTGTATAAATAGACACGAATTGTCAATGCTGAGAAATGTGAGTAAATAAAGGTCAAATCGGAATCAAGCCAATGGATCCATAGGGCCGGTGAATCAGAGTTTGCCAGTTTCTGTGGCCATGACATACTAGGGGATTGTGTGACCAGCAGTGCCCTCATGCCCGGGGGCGGCACTTCTAGGGGGGGCGGCACATTTAGCCTAAATTCATACCAGAAATTTTATGAGAGTTGAAAGGGGAAATAAAATTTGAAACACAAATTGTAAACAAAAGGAATAATGAATAAATAAATATAGATTAGTAGAAGTTGACTTCTTATTTAATTACACTCAAACTGTTTTATAAAAATGTTTCCTTTTTTAATAGGCTCACAAAAGTTTCATAAAAGTTTGGCTCATTGAGAATATTCTTATAAAAAAATTGCATTTTAAAATGTCGCTGATGTTCCGGCAACAGTAGGGATCGCTGAAGGGCCAGTGGCGGTACGAAAGTAGCCTACTTGAAATAGATATAACACCACTGATTTTTTAATTACCAAAATTAAGATCTGCTTCACTTATAAGAAGGGTAATCTTGAGCTTTAACAAAGGCTTTATCGACTTATGTCTACTGTGTAATTGTGACGTAAAAGTCATATAAAGCCCATTCTGTACTTAACCTTGATCTATTGCTATATTTAGACTGTATCTGAGAAATGCAGACGAGGGCGGTGATTAGATTTTTAGAAGAGGAAGTATGCGCTAGGGTGAGTATAACTTAAATATCTGGCTCAGCTCGTTAGAAAACGAAGTTCGGTGCTTTTGTTCATTATCACAGTTTCATTCAGATTGTTTTGGTTTTAATTTGAACACATTAGAATTATATAGCCTTTGATTTATAAAAACCAGTTTTGATATCGACTTATTAAAGAAATATAAGTTGAGCAAAAGCACTATGCTGAGACGAATTAATGAAATGGCACGTGATGAAGTGAGAGTAGCCTATATTGTGTGAGTACCTACAAACTTTCCACATTTATTTTACAACTTGATGGGAGTCCACGCTACCTGACAATAATTAAACGTTATGTTTCTTTTTATTATAGAAAAGAACATTTTGCTAGTTTTGCTAAAGAAAAATAATTAAGGACACTAAAGGCAAATTATATTACTTTAACTAGAATACTTTTTAGGGAAAAAAGAAATTCTTCCATCGACAATGGTATGGATTCTATCATAGCTTGATGTCGTAATTAAAGAAATCTCTGCCAGATGTATTAGCTGTGTTTGATTCATCGACAACATTAATTTGCTAAAAATCTCAGTTATCGCCCTGCATTAATCACTAAAATATGTAATTACTGCAGATAACAAAACAGACTGACGCATTCAATGAAAGATTATTCAGAGGCAGATTTTTTAAAGAATTATAAATAAGGATTACAAAAAGTTTGTTACTACCACTTAGGTACGCTAGTCATCTAAAGTTTAAATATATTGTATGGATATTTGTTTCAGGTGCTAAAGTTTTTGGAAACCGAAGACAATTATTTGAGAGAAAATCTCATACAATTGAAAACTGATATCCCTTTTTTATTTGAATTAAATAAGTTTTCAGGAAATTGACCTTAATTAAAAGAAGACAACGAGTGTTTTTTTTTCATTTATGTCAAACCTTCTATTGTACAAACACAACTTTGGACGCAGAAATCTTGAATTTATAAAGAACAACTGACGAAGACAAGCTTACTTCAATACATTGAAGTAAATACATTAATGATTACTTTAACAGACGATATAAAGATAATCTAATAAACATGAAAATGCCTGATTGGTTATTATACCTTTGTTTCTAATGGTGAAGTACTAAAATCAGCCCTACCTTTACAACTGCAAGAAGAATAAATAGCAAATAAATAATAAAAATTGATTGCAGAAATGGGCTATTATCAGGATTTTTGGTTGCAAAAGGACATCCATCAATTTCTCTAGGTCTTTTGGTTTTGGCAAAAAAATGTATTCCATTTACACACCCTATTTATTGGAACGTAGACGAACTACTAGCAACAGACCAGGAACAAGCTTCACTTCAAAATTGTTTTATTTTCAAAACCTTTTTTGCAGTATATTTTTTTATTATTATTTATTAAACAACAATTAAACAAATGTATTAATTTCAGCTCTTTTTATGATATTTCAGCTCTTTTTAGGATGATAAAATTGCATACAAAATTGAAATCTAGTCGTCCTATACAACTTATATTAATTTATATGCGGCAAATTTAAATCATTAGTTCAACTTAAGATTTGCAGGGGGGGGGGGGTAAGCAGTGAGAGATAAAAATTTGAAAAAGGGGGCGGTGAGCTGAAAAAGGTTGAGAACCTATGCACTAAACAAAGCAGTTACAGTATGCAAGGGGGCGGAGCTGTAACTTTTGCCCTGGGGCGCCACAAAGGCTTGTGAGGGCCCTGGTGACCAGCACAATACCCAGCCACCTTTACTTTACACCAACTAAGATCAGTATAAAAGTATAATATGAGACAATAAGGTCACATATCTTTAAATTGACTAATATGATTGGTTGGACACACACAGTCTACTTCATATAATATATAGATTATTTCACAAATCAATTAAAAAATCAACCAAAAAATAATAAAGAAAAGAAATATTTTATTTGCAATGAGAATCAATTGTCAGGAATGCATGAATATGTAGGAATCAACAGGTCAAAACAATTTGTCAACTTGAACAAACATAACAGAAACTTTTAAAAATGATACGTTCCTTTTATTTCAACACACTTGAGTGGAATTAATGAAAATGTTGAGAGAGTTTGAACTAAAACATGTCCAGTTGTCTACTAAACAGCATACAATGATTCACTAGTACTAAATGTCAAACATGACCCATCAGCTCTATGTCCCCTCCACACATTGTAGTTTTACTCTAACAATTAAAACATTATTAGATAAAACCAAGCAATGTTCTTACATTTGCCTACACTAAATCTGTAAATCCTTTGTCTTTAAATAACTCTTTAAAATAAATCAGCAAATCACTTGTTTGAATTTTAACATTGGATTATTCAATTCTTTCTAACGGACAATGAGTGAATAATGTATTTTGCCAACATTAGAATACTAGATCTAACTGTCTTCTTAGCAAATGTTAAAAAACAAAGAATTCTAAAACTAAGGCATATGCAATACTCCATTAAAAATAAAATGTACAGTAAATTGTAGCAGCCAAATGAATTTATCAGTTGTCTAGGTTAGTTTCAGGAATGTTAAAATTCACACACAATGTTAAGTTTCTCACAGAGGGTAGAGATGCACAAACAAAATATATCAAAATAAGGACGGATGGCAGCACATAATAATGACATGTCTTTCAATGGTCTGCAGAATTATTTAATGAGAACCACTAAAGCCATATTCCAGTAAAATACAAACAGAATACATTACATTCATAAGAAATAAGATATATAGTTTAAATATACCGGTAGGTTTTTTTTTCACTAACACTCAGCTATAATACATTCATTAGTTATAAAAAAACATTACCAGTACAGTGCAAAACAAATTCATGAGATTTCTAAGACAACTAATGGGAGGTCAGATCTGATAAATCGGGCACAAGGAATTCTGAGATCTCAGAATTTATCTGAAAAGTCAGGCACAAGGAATTCTGATATCTCAGAATTTATCTGAAAAGTCTGGGACAAGGAATTCTGAGATCTCAGAATTTATCTGATAAGTCTGGGACAAGGAATTCTGAGATCTTAGAATTCATCTGATAAGTCAGGAACAAGGAATTCTCAAATCTTAGAATTTATCTGATAAGTCAGGGACAAGGAATATTGATATCTTAGAATTTATCTGATAAGTCTGGGACAAGGAATTCTGAGATCTCAGAATTTATCTGATAAGTCTGGGACAAGGAATTCTGAGATCTCAGAATTTATCTGATAAGTCAGGGGCAAGGAATTCTGGGACATCATACTTCATCTGATAAGTCAGGCACAAGGAATTCTCTGTTTTCATAAGTCCAGAAGTCATTCAGGTCAATGAGAATGCTGACCACAGTATCACCCTTTCCACTGAGAAAAAAAATAGAATAAAAATAATTATGGAACCATGCATGAATTAAAATATGATGAATTGAAATAGTTGAGACTCTTCAGTCTGAAGCAACACATGTTCTTGAGCATTGTAAGAGATTGTTTTTGTGTTTTATTTCCAAATTAGAGTTTAGTGCCTTATGTATTCTTACAACTTTACTTTTTCCGATTCTGTCCTCTAGTGTTTCTAGGTTTATTGATTTAACTATTGGTGCTACTCTAGTCAGTTGTGAATATTCGCTAGTAATGAATCTTGCAGCTCCTTTCTGAATTTTTTTTTTTTTAATATTTTCTTTCGTTGTTGGTTGCTACATATTCTATTACAGGCCAAACTAATTGAATGTAGCATTTTAAATTTTAGATGAAGAAATAAAACTGCAAGCATCTGTACTGACCCAAAATATATCTTATGTGCTCTTTTTTAACCAAAATTCACTATTTTAAAATTTATTTTTTGTGCTCTTTTACCAAAATTCACTATTTAAAAATTTATTTTTTGTGCTCTTTTGCCAAAATTCACTATTTTAAAATTTATTTTATGTGCTCTTTTACCAAAATTCACTATTTTAAAATCTCCCAAACAAATGTTATAGTTATAATTTACGTTAAGATATTTCATTTATTAAAATACTTCTGAACCCAATGACACGTTACTTTATTACTGTGTTTAATTCCATGTATGGTAAACATTTTGGGAAGAAACAAAAAACCAATTCCTTACCTCTGAATGAGATCATTAAGTGAAATCTTGAGAGGATTTTTGGGTTTCACCATATCAAATATTTCATCTTTTACATCATGGAATTTGATTGGTTCCTGCCCATGTATCTTCATTTGTTCTTGAATAGCCTGGAACAAAGTAAACAATACAGAAAGAATTAGGCAGTAGGACAAACAGATTTCTATTATAAACTTTAACATTATAAACTTTTTTAACCCGAGGGTGTCTCCACAATGTAGTGTGTCAGTTTGTGTTGTCATAATTGTGTGTGTATTGTTGACCTCTCAGGTGATCACAACAGAATAAAAAAAAAAAACACATACACATCCGTTAAATCAACACGTGTGTCATGTTTTTATTTGAGTGTACGTAGATTAGCTTGTGTATAGTGGTCAGTTAGTGTATGTAGATTAGCTTGTGTATAGTGGTCAGTTAGTGTATGTAGATTAGCGTGTGTATAGTGGTCAGTTAATGTATTACGGTTACCTTGTGTATAGTGGTCAGTTAGTGTATGAAAGTTAGCTTGTGTAAATCTATCAGGTTGAGTATAGCTATAAAGTTATGCATGTCCACTAAATAGTTTTAGATTTTACTGATGTCCTTACCCTAAAGAAATAATTGAGTGAAAATACATTCAAGTAACCATGGTGCTGTACGTCTAATATTCTAAACAAATATCTCTGGGCTTGAGCCTCTCTACGGTTCTCCATGGCCAACACAAAGTCTAGATAAGTCTTGTAATCCTAGAATATATAACAACAATATCTACATAAGTCTTGTAATCCTAGAATATACAAAACAAAGTCTAGATAAGTCATGTAATCCTAGAATATACAACAAAACCAAGTCTAGATAATTATTGTAATCCTAGAATAAACATACAACAAAACAAAGTCTAGATAAACCTTGTAATCCTAGAATATACAACAAAACCAAGTCTAGATAAGTCTTGTAATCCTAGAATATACAACAAAACCAAGTCTAGATAATTATTGTAATCCTAGAATAAACATACAACAAAACAAAGTCTAGATAAGTCTTATAATCCTAGAATATACATACAACAAAACCAAGTCTAGATAAGTCTTGTAATCCTAGAATATACAACAAAACCAAGTCTAGATAATTATTGTAATCCTAGAATAAACATACAACAAAACAAAGTCTAGATAAGTCTTATAATCCTAGAATATACATACAACAAAACCAAGTCTAGATAAGTCTTGTAATCCTAGAATATACAACAAAACCAAGTCTAGATAATTATTGTAATCCTAGAATAAACATACAACAAAACAAAGTCTAGATAAATCTTATAATCCTAGAATATACATACAACAAAACCAAGTCTAGATAAGTCTTGTAATCCTAGAATATACACAACAAAGTCTAGATAAGTCTTGTAATCCTAGAATGTACAACAAAACCAAGTCTAGATAATTATTGTAATCCTAGAATAAACATACAACAACACAAAGTCTAGATAAGTCTTATAATCCTAGAATATACATACAACAAAACCAAGTCTAGATAAGTCTTGTAATACTAGAATATACAACAACACAAAGTCTAGATAAGTCTTGTAATCCTAGAATATACAACAAAACAAAGTCTAGATAAGTCTTGTAATCCTAGAATATACAACAAAACAAAGTCTAGATAAGTCTTGTAATACTAGAATTACAACAACACAAAGTCTAGATAAATCTTGTAATCCTAGAATATACAAAACAAAGTCTAGATAAGTCTTATAATCCTAGAATATACATACAACAAAACCAAGTCTAGATAAGTCTTGTAATCCTAGAATATACAACAAAACAAAGTCTAGATAAGTCTTGTAATCCTAGAATGTACAACAAAACAAAGTCTAGATAAGTCTTGTAATCCTAGAATATACAACAACACAAAGTCTAGATAAGTCTTGTAATACTAGAATATACAACAACACAAAGTCTAGATAAGTCTTGTAATCCTAGAATATACAACAACACAAAGTCTAAATATGTCTTGTAATCCTAGAATATACAATAACACAAAGTCTAGATAAGTCTTGTAATCCTAGAATATACAACAAAACAAAGTCTAGATCAGTCTTGTAATACTAGAATATACAACAACACAAAGTCTAGATAAGTCTTGTAATCCTAGAATATACAACAACACAAAGTCTAGATAAGTCTTGTAATCCTAGAATATACAAAACAAAGTCTAGATAAGTCTTGTAATTCTAGAATATACAACAAAACAAAGTCTAGATAAGTCTTGTAATCCTAGAATATACAACAACACAAAGTCTAGATAAGTCTTGTAATCCTAGAATATACAACAACACAAAGTCTAGATAAGTCTTGTAATCCTAGAATATACAACAACACAAAGTCTAGATAAGTCTTGTAATCCTAGAATATACAACAGCACAAAGTCTAGATAAGTCTTGTAATTCTAGAATATACAACAAAACAAAGTCTAGATAAGTCTTGTAATCCTAGAATATACAAAACAAAGTCTAGATAAGTCTTGTAATTCTAGAATATACAACAAAACAAAGTCTAGATAAGTCTTGTAATCCTAGAATATACAACAACACAAAGTCTAGATAAGTCTTGTAATCCTAGAATATACAACAGCACAAAGTCTAGATAAGTCTTGTAATCCTAGAATATACAACAACACAAAGTCTAGATAAGTCTTGTAATCCTAAAATATACAAAACAAAGTCTAGATAAGTCTTGTAATTCTAGAATATACAAAACAAAGTCTAGATAAGTCTTGTAATCCTAGAATATACAACAAAACAAAGTCTAGATAAGTCTTGTAATCCTAGAATATACAAAACAAAGTCTAGATAAGTCTTGTAATCCTAGAATATACAACAAAACAAAGTCTAGATAAGTCTTGTAATCCTAGAATATACAATAAAACCAAGTCTAGATAAGTCTTGTAATCCTAGAATATACAAAACAAAGTCTAGATAAGTCTTGTAATCCTAGAATATACAACAAATGAGATCATTCTATAAAAACAAGCTAACAATTATGGTAAAAGAACTAACGCTTTACATTTACCATAAAGGCTCATTGGCAGAGAAGAAAGTTAAAATAAAGATATCTCCCACACTGACACAATGCAGAGCTGGACTAGAGCTGAGAAGACTATAGGTCAAAGTTCCTATTGATTCCAAATGTATCTTACCATTTCCCCTTCGTACGTTAGACATTCTTGAAAGACTCTGTCCAGAAAGACATCTGTCAAAGTTCCTGTACCATATCTGCACAATAACAAAAAGGTCAAAAACACACAAATGTATTGAGCCAAAACTAGCATTAGGCTTTTGTTACAAACTGAAGAGTTATAAATAGGAAACTAGCATTAGGCTTTTGTTACAAACTGAAGAGTTATAAATAGGAAACTAGCATTAGGCTTTTGTTACAAACTGAAGAGTTATAAATAGGAAACTAGCATTAGGCTTTTGTTACAAACTGAAGAGTTATAAATAGGAAACTAGCATTAGGCTTTTGTTACAAACTGAAGAGTTATAAATAGGAAACTAGCATTAGGCTTTTGTTACAAACTGAAGAGTTATAAATAGTATAGGAAAGTGTACTGAGCATTGAACCTTCATTATGGGTATAAGATCAAAACAATATCAACAGATGGCTACATACATGGACAGTTCCTCTGTACATTACAATATCAACAGATGGCTACATACATGGACAGTTCCTCTGTACATTACAATATCAACAGATGGCTACATACATGGACAGTTCCTCTGTACATTACAATATCAAGAGATGGCTACATACATGGACAGTTCCTCTGTACATTACAATATCAACAGATGGCTACATACATGGATAGTTCCTCTGTACATTACAATATCAGCAGATGGCTACACACCTGGCCAGCTCCTCTTTACTGAGCATTCCATTTCTGTCCTTGTCCAAATTCAGATATTGACCATAGACTCTCAGGGCTGAAGGTGCAGAGAACCAGTTCGACTCTTGCATCTCTTTGGACAATTCTTCATCTCGAAGCTACAAGGAACATAAAACAAACATCTAATAATGTTCTTTATTTTTTAAACACAAGAACTATAATGGAATGGGTTGCCTGAACAAACGAGGAAAACCAGTAACTTATCATTTAAAAACACTATAAACTATATCAGATAACTAAAGAAATATTGCTATCCAGTTAAAGAAACAACAGGAAGTAACCTCTAATGGAGATGGTGAAAAAATTCAAAACATGTTCAATTAGAAAAATGATTGGAAATCAGAATATCTGTTGTTTTAATGGGACATTTAAATAAATAAATAATAAATAAATAATAACGGTGCTTATATAGCGCATATCCCGTTGGTGACAGTTCTATGCGCAGACGACAGTTACAGAATACAGACAGACAACGAAATATATAGTAATACGCTAATTCTGCTGACGAAATAGGTGAGTCTTCAGCCGGCTCCTGAAGGTGTCACAGTAAAGCTTTCGCTTTTAAAGGTGTTTGTAAAATAAATACGATTACCTCCAACAAAATTATCTAGAAAGCTACAAGCTAGTATGTAACAGGTAAGCATTCACATGTAAAGGTAGATGTTAATACAATTACCTCCAACAAATCATCTAAAAAGCTACAAGCTAGTATGTAACAGGTAAGCATTCACATGTAAAGGTAGATGTTAATACAATTACCTCCAACAAATCATCTAAAAAGCTACAGGCTAGGATGTCTTGGATTCTAATTTTTCCACTTCTCAAGGGATCAAGAAAGAAGAAAAATTTTCTAACTGCAGTGCAGACATAGAAGGAGTAGAAGGATCTCTCCAAGCCATTTAACTGAAAACAATACAAAGCATTAATGTACGTTTATTATACATTTGTATAGATTCATTTAATGCTGTGTGATCATATTTATCACCAAAACATCTTTAACTTTTTACCGCATAACCAGTATAGAATATCATTTTGAAAGCGTATTTTTAAAGTTTAAAACTGTATTAGTTACCATGTCACTTGGAAGGAAAGCCATTTAATATTAAATTGTACTTGCATATGACTTAATGAAATAGTTTACTGCTAATTTTTTTGTTTTTAATTCAGTGTAGTAGCAGAATAAAAAAAAGACTAAAAAAGAAAAGTTTGAAAATTACATTTGAACTTACTTGCGGAAGTGTAGGAATCAATTCTAAAATGTAGTTTTCAAGGTCCTGAAAAATAGATCCAAAACCAGACTAATTCTCCATACAAGTACTTAACCAAATATATTCACCTTATATTTTACTATAAAAATCTTTCAAACTCTCCAATCAAGTATTTAACCAAATATATTCAACATACATTTTACAACCATAATCTTTCAAAAGTGATGTAGTCAATGTTATCATGAAATTCTACTTACAGATTCTCGTAGGTAACCTTGTCCTGCAACATCGTACAAGGAAAGGCCTATACGAGTTTGATGTAACCAAATTTTACGCATGACATAATTGAAGAACTTCATGATGGATATTCTCCCATATGGATCATTCTGTAAGAGCTTGCAAAATACCGATGGCTGAAAAAATTGTCTGCAACGTCAAACCAAAGACATTTATTTAGTAAACTTTAGTTAAACATGCAAGATAACAATAACAAAACTTGATGAATGAGAAATTTAAAACCAGAATGGTGTTCTTAGAACTTGTATTCTTTCAGAAAAAAAGATGACATGGCAATGGAACACTAACTTGCACTTGGGACCAGCCTCTTCTTTGACTATCAAGAAATCATCATAGCTAATCATCTGTTCATCAGCTTGCAGTGGTTGGGTGTGATGTTGATCTAAGAGAAACCAAAGTTTCTGGGGGAAACACACAAAAACAACTCATTTAGAGAATTAAACTCTTTCTAAAATAACTCATTTAGAGAATTAAACTCTTTCTAAAATAACTCATTTAGAGAATTAAACTCTTTCTAAAATAACTCATTTAGAGAATTAAACTCTTTCTAAAATAACTCATTTAGAGAATTAAACTCTTTCTAAAATAACTCATTTAGAGAATTAAACTCTTTCTAAAATAACTCATTTAGAGAATTAAACTCTTTCTAAAATAACTCATTTAGAGAATTAAACTCTTTCTAAAATAACTCATTTAGAGAATTAAACATCTTCTTCATTATATTGTGGAGTTATACCCCAGTAAAAAGTCCACAATGTAAGAATAAGTTGATTGCAAATACTCTGGAATTAAAAGTGTGCATTACTATGTATTATTTATAATATACAACAAGAGTTTTAAGATTAAGCAGACGACAAAGTTTTATTTGCTAGTCCAACCTTTCACATGTTTCCATAACAACAAAGTGACTGTGCAGGTATATGAGTGAGCTACCACGATAATGATCAGTGGGGAATTCTGCAGGGGGGAGAAGCAGAATAGTGCATGTGTCTGCGGAGACAGTACCTTTTGTTACTATGACACGCCTTATTGGCTGCAGGGTGGCTAGTCTCAGACAGGACCTTGGTAATGACCGCATTGGTCATTTCGGTCAAAAGTGAGAATAAAAAGAAAACATTTGCTTTAACTCTTTAAAGCCTTTATTTTTTTCACGTTTTGCCTGAATTATTTTCCCTTAGATTTTTTTTTACTGGGTAGTATTAGAATTATTATTATTTCTCTAATATTTTTAATCAATTACTGTATGTATGTGGTATCATTGTGTAGGGAATTGAAATACCCTTTCAGTGATATAAATATTTTGTTATTTTATATTTTGATATTTCTGTAGTTTTTGCTAAAAATCTGACCTTTTTTTAAAGACACCAAAAACGACCAACAAATAAACAGAATAAAAACATTTGTATTTATAAAACTCTACAAACGCCCTTTTATAATTATATTAAATAAAAAGAAAATTTATTAACCTTTAAAATGATACTAAATTTGTATGGTTTCTTTTTGTTAATTATTAATATTTCCTTTCAAAATGGACAAAGGGTATATTAAAATTTTACAATTGGGCTATCAGTTTATCGTTTAGCTGACTTTGACCCAGTTGATGATTGAGAAATTAGTAGGCTGGCTTCATCATTTTCCCTGTTAGCTTCACTACAGTCTTTTTCAGTTTAAGTTAAAATAAAATAGTTGTCACTAACGTCTAATTCATTGTCTAAAAAATAATTTTAAAGTGCCATGTGTAGGCCTACGGCACTCCGTCGAAGCGTTAGTTCTCAGCCTACGATGGCCTATCCATTTTCATCGTGTTTACGCTAAAAATGGCTTAAACTAAATAAAATTAGAGTTACTTCACTTGGTTTTCCATCCGGGAATGTGTATTAATGAAAAAAATCCGTATACATTGTGTGTGTTGGGAGCTAATAGGGTCTAAGCGTAGGTACACACAAGGAACGATTCACTCGTCATTTGGGCATTTTCGCACAATTCAATCAACGATTGAATAGTCGTATGGGTTTTTAAGAGTTAATTTGAAATTTACGGAACCGACTTTATTATCCTTTGTCTTAGCAAAATGAGAAAAAAATTATGGCGTACGACTAGGCCTATGATTATTCTTTTATGGCGTCATCAAAAAGGAAAAAAAAACTTCATATTTGTGTTTAAATTGGCTATGTCTTGTAGACGACTTAAAATTAACTTTGTTGCAGGCAATATTTCAAAAGGGAACAAAATTCTGTTCATGTTTTAATTCATTTCATAATTTGTAGCAGGCACTGTTTATATTACCAGAAAATACTTTAGCACCGCTTAAGATTGTTGTGCTCATCATGACTGCATGGTTAGTTACAGTGTATTTAAAAATTATTATATAGCACCTATGCTAGTAGTTAATAAAAAGAAAAGCTCATTACCTGAAGTTCATTATTGTCTAGAAGCTCTCTACTACGTCTTTGGAGAAATAAAGCCCTAGTGAATGAATGTGTACACCATTAATAAGGCCCTAGTGAATGAATGTGTACACCATTAATAAGGCCCTAGTGAATGAATGTGTACACCATTAAAAACAATGACCCTAGGGAATGAATGTGTACACCATTAAAAACAATCATTTAAAATAATACCAGTTAATTCAAGTGGAAAGTTAATTTAATAATAATAATAATGGTTATTTATAAAGCGCTTCTATCTATGCTATTAAAATTAGCAGGCTTAGTGCGCTCTTGGAATAAATTGCAGTGGCAGTTGTAGTGGTAGCCACTAGCCAAAGAGAAAGATCTTTAAGCTCTTTTTAAAAGACTCTTTTGTCTCAGATTCTCAAAGTGTCTGAGGTAAGCTGTTCCATACAGAAGGTGCCACGGATTTAAATGAGCGCACTCCAAGGTACGTCTTTTTGTGTCCAGCCACACTGGGAGTTTAAAGGAGTGACTGTGATGAGGTGCCCAGTTCCCTTGATGGCGCGTGCTTTGATAATAAAATCTACAACTCAATTTGTTCCATACCTTGATTCTTCTCTAAGTTTCATCAAGAGAGGTTCATCTTCTGTAGGGACCTGTCCTCAGTATAAAGTAAACAGTTGTTAAATCTACACAAAACATTCTTAATATATATATATATATATATATAAATGTGGAACAGCAATTATCCTGCTTACAAAAATTGATTTTATTATAATTATATATATTTTCTAGCAGAAAAAAAAACTAATTTCAGTCTTGCATGTCACCATCCCAAGTTGATTGATTTCATTTGTATTTTTACAACCCAATAGTTGTTATAGAACACTTTTAATGTTTCTTATTAAAGAAAAAAACAAGTTTTTATTTGTAACCCAAATCTTTGACCACCCTTTCCCCACCCCCTTCTGATTGATTGATCAGCCTCTCACAAACTTTCCCAAACCTTGGTCGGTTTCTCACAAGTTTTCTAAAACTTAAAAAATCAAATCTTGGGCAGCTAAAAGTTGTGCTTCTTGTAACAAGATTTAGCCAACAGGCTCATTGTTGTTACTGTCTAAAGGGCTGCATAAATAAGACAACTTCATTATGATACCAAGGGATTGTGTGGTCTATATTTTCCAAATGTTTGTCATGTATCTATTAAAACTGGATCTCCAAGGGCAGGAAACTATAATAGAAGCCTGGATAGTCTACCAAGACTTTAATCTTAGAATTCCAACATCCCCCTCCCCCCTGATCACACTTTCTACTTCAGTCTAAAGGAATATGTATACATAACCCAGACAAGGACAGTTTTACTAAGTCACATTTTATATCTTACCTTAGAATAAATACTTGGGACATATTTATGGTCACTGTTCAGTCCTTTGTAGTCTTTATAAAGCTCTGTAAAAATCTCTAGTTCATCTTCATTTCTGCTAGTTGAATGTTTATCTGTGGACACAAAATAATTCTTTCAAGGTTTGTCCTTTCCCAAAATGGTCTCCAAATGGTGGAGAGTGGGGAAGGGGGGGGGGGGTATTGCTTAGTATAAAAATTAACATTGTTTACACAAAATGTTTTTTTTTACTTGCATGTGTCTCTTGCATGTATAATCTGTATCAATATTGTGTTTTTAAATTATGTTTTATGTTGTTGTTTTTTTTAATTTACATACGCCCAAATGTTACATTTTTTACAGACGTTGTTTCCCCAGTTTTGTATTCATTTGAAAATCACTTCTCAGGAATAAGGAAAGCAGAAATATAACTTATTTTTAATATGTTATTGTTTTGTCAAAAAATGTTTTTGAAAAAAAAAAAACTTGTTTTTAGGCGCCCTTAATTTCTACAGCACAACTCACTCCCTACAAAACCAACGCTATTTAAAACTAGATCTAAAAATAGAATTATATATGTAGATTTTAAAGACTCTCTTATTTAAACTAGACAGATTTTCATAAATACTAAGTTGTTTTTTATATTTAGCCAAAGAATTCATTTGATTAGCAAAAAAATTAAAATGGATCGTTACGAAAAAGCTTATGGTTTGTAAGATGTAACACTTGAGGCCAAAAACTAGATTCAAGATTTTGGTAAAATTTAAATGCATATGTGCGGATTTTAGAATGTAAAGCCGATTGGATAACCTTAACATTCCATTTGATGCCTTTGTTCATAAAGGGAGGATTTTTTAATTGCTTGTTTACTTGTGTCTGTCAGTAATAACTGTGTTTTGTAATGCACGACCGGGACAGATACAGGATAAATATTTTCTATAGCACTATTTAACCTACAGATTTATTTTCAGATTTATGAGTGTCTACAGCAACAAAACAGTTTCCTCTATAGCTTTAAACTAAATGTATGCAAACATTTAAAGTTTAAAGGTAGGGAAATATATATTTTCAAATTTAAAACACATGCTACAGTTTAAGCACAACATTGCCGCCATTTTGTCAGCATGTAGCCTCAGAGTTTACGTCTAGACTTGACCACGTCAGCATGTAGCCTCAGAGTTTACGTCTAGACTTGACCACGCCAGCATGTAGCCTCAGAGTTTACGTCTAGACTTGACCACGTCAGCATGTAGCCTCAGAGTTTACATCTAGACTTGACCACGTCAGCATGTAGCCTCAGAGTTTACGTCTAGACTTGACCACGTCAGCATGTAGCCTCAGAGTTTACGTCTAGACTTGACCACGTCAGCATGTAGCCTCAGAGTTTACGTCTAGACTTGACCACGTCAGCATGTAGCCTCAGAGTTTACGTCTAGACTTGACCACGTCAGCATGTAGCCTCAGAGTTTACGTCTAGACTTGACCACGTCAGCATGTAGCCTCAGAGTTTACGTCTAGACTTGACCACGTCAGCTTGTAGCCTCAGAGTTTACGTCTAGACTTGACCACGTCAGCATGTAGCCTCAGAGTTTACGTCTAGACTTGACCACGTCAGCATGTAGCCACAGAGTTTACGTCTAGACTTGACCACGTCAGCATGTAGCCTCAGAGTTTACGTCTAGACTTGACCACGTCAGCATGTAGCCTCAGAGTTTACGTCTAGACTTGACCACGTCAGCATGTAGCCACAGAGTTTACGTCTAGACTTGACCACGCCCTGTAGCTAAGTCTCTTGACTTTTTTTTTTAAATAATAAATACAAAGACTAGTATTTTTATGTTTCAAGTGTCCATGCCTCCGTTGACAGGAGGTGTCTTGCAAACAATATTTGGGCTTGGAAATTATTTATTTTTTTACATTTTTAACGCGATTTGTTAGTTCTTTTTCTTTTACCGGTAATTTAACATAAACAACGCTATTTTGGCATTTTTGTCTTGTTACTTCACAGGAGAAGAGTTACCATCCCTAGCCTATAAAACTAACCGATACTAAACATGCGCTATTAAAATGAATGAAATTTTAATAGCGCTTGGTTTGTATCGGTTAGTTTATATAGATTAGGAATGGAAACCCCTTGACGACAATGGCCGAAATAACCTTGTTTTATGCTATAGTCCTATTAATAGTAAAAAATCGCGAATAAAAATATTATTTTCTAAATATCGTTTGCGAGACATTTAATGACTTGATTTGTCTAAATTTGGCATGGATCATTAAAAATATTTCTTAGACTCTTATAGATCTAGACTTATAGAGAACCAAAAAACTCGAGGCTAACGCAGGTAAACAATTAATACAATTACCAAACCTCGATTTTCGTATTCAGGATAAAAAGATCTTTAAAGTAAGGCTAGCGTTATTCACACGGTTTTAACGTGTGGATAACGCCAAAAAATATCCACACTGTTCCTCGGTGCATGCGCAATGATCCGCACGGTTTTAGACGTGAGAATAAAACCGATCAATATTCGCACGGTTATGACCGTGATAATAATGCAGGGCATTATCCGCACGTCATTTTTGGCCGTGCGGATAATTTCTAACGTTATTCCCCACAACCAGAAATGTGTGCTGTATACTTAATTTCACTAAAAAAATGCATTTTTAAAATTTATATAGCCTTTATTTCAGGAATTAAAAACTGATAATTAATTAAACTTAGGCATAATTCATAATGAACGCAAATTACAGTGCGGAATGAATCGTAAATGTGTGAAAGCCTGTCTTAGACTTAGATCTCTAATGTAGGTATAGGCCTACACACTTCTAGACTTGTAGTAATAACTAGTAGCATTAAGATGCGTTTTATTTAGGACATATACCGCGCCATGTCTAAGCAATGTTTCCAAAACTACGATCAGCCGATCGACTTATTTCATGAAATGTCTGTAGGCCTATTGACAGGTTGTTTTAAATAAATTTTTGATTAGATTATGTTCGAAACGTACGTACTCAGGAGTATGTGCAGTCACGACTAGCATTAACCTACAACGGGCGCGCTTTTTTCCAATGTCACGTGACCAGCCGCTATAATAGGCCTACGCATGCGCCGAGGAACCGCGCGAATATTGATCGGCGTTATTCTCACGTCTAAAACCGTGCGGATCATTGCCCATGCACCGAGGAACCGTGTGTATATTTTTCGGCGTTATCCACACGTTAAAACCGTGTGAATAACCACTATGATCACTATGTTAAAGTAAACATTCCGTGAGGCAGTTAAACCAAGTTTAGCCAATTAAAATGTCCAAAATTTCATTGGGTAGGTATGTGACAATTTTTGTTTTTGAGGCTTCCGATTTGTGTATTAAAAACTGTGACCTGGTTTTATGCAACGCGTTGTGGGTACGTTATTTTAATTAATGTTAAATGAATTATTTTTAATATTTACATTTAAAGGTAAGTGAGATGACGAGGTTCACATATTTCACAACACGCCTGCTATTAATTTTTTAAAAACCTTACAACTGTACTGGTTCAAAAACTAAGCCGAAAAAACGGTTTCAAGTGAAAAAATAATTAAAAATCGTGTAAGTAAATTAAGATCACGAAATCACATCTTATAATTAGATAAAATATGTTAGTTTTTATTGAAAAAATTTGATGAGATTCTATAGGTGGAAATTTATGTTATATGATTGTTATGTGTTCAGGGTGTTAGATCTGGTCTATTATGAATCCCAGTAATGGCTGCCAAATATATCGCATCTAATGTCACGTGTTTATTTACCCGTTTCTGATTAGTTAATAACAACTGTTTACATTAGTAACCCTATATATTTCCACTCGTCATTAATTTTTTATAAATATGCCTCTATATTATTATACTTTTTTTTTTATACTTCTTTGCAATTAAGCTGAATAAATAGGCTCACGTGTTTTTGTATTATAAAGTCCATAGGCCTATACTGCCTATACTAATTTGTTTGGTAGCTCTTTGTCTTTAAAAGGGGCTGTCTCTTGTCAATTCACAATAATTGTCTTAAGTCTTAGCAGTCTTAGCTCTTAGTAATATTAGGCCTACTAATATTAGTATAAATTTTATATTTTTATTAGGCATAGGCGGCACTTAGACTTAGGCCTAGTCGTTATTAGACCCACTAGTACTATGCCCTATGCTGCTATAAAATAAAAGTCATAGTAATATTAAGTGTAAGGCGCCCTAGCCTAGGCCTAGGGCTTACATATTGAATCATATTCATATACTAATATATTATATAAACGGAACTGAATATAT
Organism: Anisus vortex; assembly: GCA_949126835.1. NCBI lineage: Eukaryota > Metazoa > Mollusca > Gastropoda > Planorbidae > Anisus > Anisus vortex. Next base: position 54,883,811 of record OX421495.1, read on the forward strand.
AGGCCCTACTCTATAATTATAACCTTTAATCTAGAGGCTATAGGCCTTCTCACCTACTGCTATAATTATAGGCCTACACTTCATCAATCAGCTTTAGTCATTTAATATTACTAAATATTAACCTTAGACTTTAGGATAATATTATAATTAGCCAATACTTAACTATACTACCATGACAAGATCCTCTGCCTATAAGGCCTTTACCTTCTATAGGCTAATACTATATAGCCTATAGTCAATATTTTCATATGTCATGATATGTAGTATATAATGTAGGCCTAGTCTAATTAAGTAGACTACTCTTACACTTTGATAAGGCAAGCTAGGGCTTGTATAAATTGTTAGGTTATTCCTGTTTTGTTAAATTTTGAGGAAGAAAAAAAGAACGTTTTGACAAAAATGCATTTGATTATATTATGATATATTCTACCTTGAACTTGCTGCAGCTGTTATACAGTGGCCTTTGGACCTAATTGATCATGGGACCAGTGAAGCAGCTTTCATCAGTTTCTGTAGCCAGGCTATAGACTTGCTAGGGGATTGTATGGCTAGCACAATGCCCAGACTCCATTACTTTACCTAAACTAAAGTCAGGTTCCCTCCCATCAGAGCTGGTTATGTAATCAAGTCAAATTTACATTTATTTGGATCAATAAAGCAATCTTATCTTATATAGACTCAGGAACACCATCCAGACACAGGAACAAATTGTAAATTATGAAGAAGCAATATAAATTCTGATCTTTGGACAACATTGTGTGGATGTAAAATGTTATTAAGCTTCTATCAACTGTTAAAAAAACTAAATAAGAAGAAGCATGCCTACTTTGACTGAAGTAATGAATAGTGAGATTATCTAATTATTTTATTACTTATACGCTTACTAAATAAATGTCATAACATTTACAAATTGGCACCTAAATAGAATCATAAGAATGAATCCAACACACTGAGGAACATTTTGTGTTGCCCTCATGCACATAAAACATTGGAAAACTTTTTAATTGAATATCACAAAATGTTCATAATATATATATATATATATATAGAAATATATATAAATCATATATATATATAAATCTCAAAAGGAATATGTATGTATGTGGCTGGCTGGCTGGCTGGCTGGCTGGCTGGGTATGTACATACCGCATAATCTTTTTAAATACTGGACATAAAAACGTGAAATTTGCTACAAATATTCTTTGCGTTACGGCGGTGAACACTGTCAAGGTTTAAAAAAAATTAAAATGACCGCAGTGGTCAGTTTGGTCAAAAAACGCGAAAAAAACACAACTTTTGATTCACATTGTCTTTGCCAGTACAACTTTTTATAGTTTTTCGTCACAAAGTTAGAAAAAAAAGGATGCGCTGAGATTATTTTTATGACGTCATCAATCTTTGCGCATGGATTTTTATAGCAATGAAGGGACATTTTTCATTCATGTTTAAATTGACGTCATCAAACTATGTGCATGGACTTTATTATCTCAACTCAATGACGGGAACAAATTTTCTTCATGTTTAAATTGTCTACGTGCCGTAAACAACATAAATTCTTTACACTACCAATACTGTAGTTGATTTTCTTAATCTATCACTACTTTAATACTTTACACTGTGAATACATGACTTAAAGCTAATAAATAATTTAAAACTTTACAAACATAGGACAAAGCAAATAGATATAGTATTTTTTTTTCTGTTTCGGGAAGTAATACCGACGCCTTATTAAGCATATTTAAACGCAGTGGTCCTGGTTACACTCTATATTTAAGCTTATAATTATATGGCGTCATCAAATTTTGCGTATTTATGCGTTTAAGAAGTTGTTTTAATTTGCGTCGTAATTTGTAGAATGCAATATTTAAATGGAAGACTATTGTTTATAACTCCATGGGTTATTTTATCCAGTTCCAAGAACTGGGCACCTTTAGGCTTATCGCCTTGGTAACGGTCATTGTTTAAATTACCGGGCAATGTTTAAATTACCGGGCAATGTTTATAATACCGGGCAATGTTTAAATTACCGGGCAATGTTTAAATTACCGGGCAATGTTTAAATTACCGGGCAATGTTTAAATTACCGGGCAATGTTTAAATTACCGGGCAATGTTTAAATTACCGGGCAATGTTTAAATTACCGGGCAATGTTTAAATTACCGGGCAATGTTTATAATACCGGGCAATGTTTAAATTACCGGGCAATGTTTAAATTACCGGGCAATGTTTAAATTACCGGGCAATGTTTAAATTACCGGGCAATGTTTAAATTACCGGGCAATGTTTAAATTACCGGGCAATGTTTAAATTACCGGGCAATGTTTAAATTACCGGGCAATGTTTAAATTACCGGGCAATGTTTAAATTACCGGGCAATGTTTAAATTACCGGGCAATGTTTAAATTACCGGGCAATGTTTAAATTACCGGGCAATGTTTATATAACCGGGCAATGTTTAATTTGCCGGGCAATGTTCGAATTGCCGGAACTAACTTTTTAAAGTTTTATTACGTGTCGTATACGTTTTATAAACATTATTTCATATGGGTTTATTTGTTATTGTTTTACATGTTGAATAGAAAATTTAATTCTAAGTTTGCTTCCAAAGCAACAATAAATAAATAAATAGCAAATAAACAAAAACAACACAACATAGGTCTGCGACTTAATGTTTGTCGTAAAAAAATATATCAAACAATCATTAAAAAAAAAAAAAAAGTACTGTCGAATGTTCTTTATCAATGAATAGAACAAAATATATTCATGTTTTAATTTGCGTCGTAATTTATAGCGGGCAATTTTGTAATTGTTATAATGGGTGATGAGTAATGATTTTAACGGGTAATTCATGTTGTAGCGGGCAAATAAAAAATTACCTCACGTTTAAATTCGTGTCGTAGGTCATGCGGGCAATCTCATTATAACTGCCTGAGTAGTTAGAGTGTATGTAAACATAACTTTTAGCCGGTTCGGAGGACCGGGCACATAACGGCTTGTAACGTATAAAAGCTAAGAGGACATTCTGTTTGTCTGGCATTGACTAAAAGAGAGCTCAATTTGGTTGAAAGAATTACCCCCTCAACCTATTATAATTATTAAAATATAACCAACAAAATGTAAAACACATAAAATACAGCTTTGAGTTAGAATTATAGATTTGGATATTTATTATGAAATAATGCACACCTGTAACATAGAAATATAATACATATATTATATACCAATAATAATAAAAAAATAATTGTAAAATAAGTCTTTGCTGCTTTAAAAAGCTCCTGTTACATTATATTATATTCATTTACTTATGTTGCTTTATCATTTTTTTAAAGTTGTTTTATACCTGTAATTAATTTTTAACTACACTAGTTTTAATTAATTCCGCTGTGAGCTTGTCATCAAATGTCAAATACCGGGTATTATATTTTAATTAATTTTTGTAATGATACAAAAACAACACAGATTAATTATCATTTTAACCATTGGCTTTATGCTCTTTGCAGAGTTATAAAACAATGCCACTGGTTTGATATTCTTGTCAAGTTTTTGAATATTTAGAAAAATGCATATTGATTCTTTTTTTATTATATATATGTATTTAAGTTGTCATTTCTAGTGAAATTATTATTTTTTTAGATATTATTTTAAAATATATATGCTATAGCTTAATAGATCTCCTCTTTAGCTTTCTTTTGGTATCAAGTTTGTTAAAATTTGTTAAAATTTGTAGAAGTTATAGCACTAAAAAGTTGAAAAAATCAAAACTAGGTCACAGTTTTCCTTAACAAATCCTTGTAAAAAATGGGGTACATTTTTCAGTGTAAAAAAAATCGTAACTTTTTTATTTTTCGTCAGACAAAAATAATTTTGGTATCATTGCAAAGGTCTTTTGAAGCAGCTTCTAATGATGTACTCATTTTTTAAATCACATTAATTTTTTTTTTTGTCACGTCCCTACATTGGGGGCTAAAAAGTCATCATCAAACAGCTTGCTCTACAATGTCAATGAGCCATTCATTACTTCACGTTGTTATATTAAAATTTGTAGGCTCTATAAACTCTAGACTAGATACTATTATTAGTCTAGATCTATCATCTAGATCTAGCTATAATTTACTATAATATATAAACACCTTCTGCTAGAATGTAAAGATTGAGCTAAAATATTGTAATGACATCTATTCTATGAAGTTACATACTTTTATTCTTTTCAATATAATTTCTGAGTGTTTTGGCCCACGATGTTTTGCAATCATCAACTTTGTTTTCCTCCATTGTATTTCATACACAGATATCACTGTACTTCAAACTTCATTTGTTTTGATGGCCATCTTGAAACTTTACTTCCCGGCTTTAGATCTATTGGCTAATTTCTACACCCAGCGCCACCTAGTTTGGAAGGGGAATAATTAATTAGTCAAGTTCAAGCCTGTTGATAATTTCGATTCATGAACAATAAGGCAAAGGCGGCATTATAATATCATTATTGTGATATTTGCTCGTCTGTAATCCAACAGAGCATGGAAAAACGCACACATTGATGGTGCTAACATGTTAAATAGCATGAATAATTTTAAATGCTATGAAAACGAAATTAAACGCAAAAATCGTCTTCATAGAATAATGTATAAGATAAAACGATAAGATAATGTAACTTATGCGCTATTCAAGTCAAAAAATGTAGGCCTAGGGCCTAGGCTATACAAGCTTTTAAATTATGGTATAAAATGATCTAGATATGATACAAATAAATACACTAGACCTATTACTGTCGCCTATTATCATAATCCTTGGCCCTTAATAATAATAAAATAATCTAAACGGTGCGGCTGGACGGCTGGACCAGAATAAGGAAAAAGGGCCTCACATTAAATTACCTCCAAAAAAACAAACTTTAAACTATTTTCAATTTTAACTAGACTAGTAGGAGAAAATTTGAAATACAAAATATACAAGAAGGAATATTAAACATGAACTACAACAGATATTGTACATTTTACCATGAGTTTCTTTTCATCGCTATAGGCCTACATATTTTCTATTGTGTTTTTTTTAAATTACTTTTAGGCCTACTTATAATTAATCTTGTAGACTATATTGCTTGGGAAAAAAAGGGGGGGGGGGAGGGTCAACAAATTTTTTAGAGCTTCTGGTAATCTCGTATTCTTAATCTGGCCCTGGTTTAGAGTAGAGCCAGAGAGAGAGAGAGAGAGCAGAGAAAGAAAGGGAGGATACAGAGTAGAGCCAGAGAGAGAGAGAAAACAGAGAAAGAAAGGCAGGGTACAGAGTAGAGCCAGAGAGAGTGAGAGAGAGAGCAGAGAAAGAAAGGGAGGATACAGAGTAGAGCCAGAGAGAGAGAGCAGAGAAAGAAAGGGAGGATACAGAGTAGAGCCAGAGAGAGAGAGAGCAGAGAAAGAAAGGGAGGATACAGAGTAGAGCCAGAGAGAGAGAGAGAGAGAGCAGAGAAAGAAAGGGAGGGTACAGAGTAGAGCCAGAGAGAGAGAGAGAGAGCAGAGAAAGAAAGGGATGGTATAGAGTAGAGCCAGAGAGAGAGTAGAGCCAGAGAGAGAGAGAGCAGAGAAAGAAAGGGAGGATACAGAGTAGAGCCAGAGAGAGAGAGAGAGAACAGAGAAAGAAAGGGAGGGTATAGAGTAGAGCCAGAGAGAGAGTAGAGCCAGAGAGAGAGAGCAGAGAAAGAAAGAGAGGATACAGAGTAGAGCCAGAGAGAGAGAGAACAGAGAAAGAAAGGGAGTGTACAGAGTAGAGACAGAGAGAGAGAGAACAGAGAAAGAAAGGGAGGGTATAGAGTAGAGCCAGAGAGAGAGAGAACAGAGAAAGAAAGGGAGGGTATAGAGTAGAGCCAGAGAGAGAGTAGAGCCAGAGAGAGAGAGAAAACAGAGAAAGAAAGGGACGGTACAGAGTTTAGCCAGAGAGAGAGTAGAGCCAGAGAGAGAGAGAGAGAGAGAGCAGAGAAAGAAAGGGAGGGTACAGAGTAGAGCCAGAGAGAGAGAGAGAGTAGAGCCAGAGAGAGAGAGAGATTAGAGGCAGGTAGAGCGAGAGAGGATTGAGGAGGGAGTAGCCTATGTGCGTCCGTAATATATAAGATTACATATGTAAGAATATATGGGCTGGGTGTACAGAAATGTAATAGGCCTATTTCTTTTTTTTTTTAATTTTAGATTTTTTTTTACAGATCAAATCTCTTGCTTCATATTTTGATAATGTTTTAATATTCTACTGTTGGCACAATTATCTCCAATGTTTTGCGTTGCCATGGAATTAAGAAAGCGCAACCTTGTTAGCTCTAATGACGCATATCATATTAAAAGGGACAATTTATTACTAGATCTATTACAATTGTACACAATGAGCGAGAGGCATTTGACACTTCAATCATAAGTTTTAAATAGCAATGCAATTATTTACAAAAATTAATATGGTTTAGAAAACAGCCTGGAGGCGATATATTAAATCAGTAAGTCTATCCGAGTCAATGAGGATTTGCCTACTCCCCCCCCCCCCCCCATAACCTAGTACGGTAAATATAACTCAGCCCCCCCCCCCCTCCAACCACGCCAATCTGGATTCACTGACTTACATCTCTGCCCATGGACCTCAAAGTCTTATAAGTGTGCAAAACCACCGATACGCTTCCATTAGGAGTACATCGGTGGACTATCGCATGAGGGACACGCCTGTTGCGCGTTCGAGATTTCAATGCAGCGACGAGAGCCAGCGAAACTCGGCGGGGAGGAAGGGACGTGCGCAACACTTCTCGCCAAGCCTGATGCCTGGATGGCCAGGCCAATATGGTATTTGTTATTTGCTACAATGCGACTGTGCAGGAATACGACCAAGCCACGATGGGGGAACGATGGCCTAGCAGGAGTGAGTTTGGCTGGCGAACCGAAGGTCCTAGGTTCGAATCCAAGTGCGTGCTAGGATTTATTTTCCGTGTCTCGAGGGTGTCCCTGAGTCTACTCAGTCTATTCAGTCTACTCAGTCTACTCAGTCTACTCAGCTCTGGTGGGTACTTGACCTTAGTTGAGGTGCATAGTGCAATGAGTATGCCGTGGCCACAGAAACTGGAGAACGCTGGATCAATTTGGTCCGACGGGATACTTTACTTTACGACGTTAACCGTTAACGATCCGGAATGTGGTTCTCCCTATGGACCAGTGGCGTAGCCAGCTTTTGACGCTAGGGGGAGCGAAATTTTAGGAAAAAGGCCTCATTTTTAGCTATTTTTCCAGATTAATAGAATATCTAGGAATTTGTACGTATCAAGTGTTACAATAAAACCCTGTGCCCCTGGATACACAAACTGTATAATAGTGTAGTTTTTTTATTTAACCATTCACGATTCTTTTTCTAGCAGCTAATTGTGATGAGAATTTCTGCACAATTGATTGCATCTACTGCTCATTCTAGGGATGAACATCGAAAAGTATTTATAGAATCAACGCGAATGCTCTATAGCAGGGATCGGCAACCTAAGGCACGCGTGCCAGACTTGGCACTCAGAACGATTTTCAGTGGCGCACGAAAGACCTCCGAGAATATTGTTTAATGAAAGTGAAAACAACGTATGTCAGCATAATTAGTGGGTGCTGCATGGCGAACTACATGGGAATCACATTGGACGTCGACTGATTTAGTTCAGAAATGTTTGTATGAAAGCTCCCATCATTGGACTTGCAATCTGTGATTGAATCTATTGTTAAGATAGTGAATTGTATAGTTTTTCAAGGCTCTCCTAGAAGTAAAGGATAGATTCTTTTCTTGTCTGGAAGCAATTAAGATGTATCTTAATGGACAAAATCCGTTATTGATTCAGGAGAACTGACTGTTGAAGCCAATGCTTCTGTGTGACTTGGCGACACGTTTCAGTGAGTTAAACTTTCATTTACAAGACTGGGTCCAAAAGCACTTGAAGTGTTGGGCAACATGGGCGCCCGCAGAGAATTTTCTAGGGGGGGGCAAAATATTTTTTAGTAATGTTTTAATGTAGTTTTAATTTACTGAGCGCATTTGTATGGTGAATGGACAGAACACTGTAGTAATTGTAGTACACTGTAGTAATGAAGGGCATACTGCAGCAACACATTTTTTATTAGCACAATATATGTATATAATAGACGTAACCCATACAAAAAACCTTACTTTAAACAAACAATATTACAACGTAAATTTAAAATAAAATATATTATTTAAACAAGAACTGGAGGTTTGTTATCGCTACCAAACATATCTACAATTTTGTCCATAAACTCTTTTTTGTTGCTGTGCACTTTGTCTCTGTGTACTAACAACATGGACAACCTTGACAGACGTTCATCTGACATTGTAGATCTAAGCCATAGGTTTTCAACCTTTTTCGGCTCACCGCACCCTTTTAAAATCTTACCGCTCACCGCCCCCCAATTTAATTTTAATTAAACATATAATAGGCCTATAATTAATTCTAAAACAAATTTATTTGCATTATTAATTTAGAAATAAAAGAGACTATTTTAATAGCACTATATCATGTAATTTCTGTAATTATTAATGTTTTAAATATAAACTCCTTAAATGGACAAAACAATTAATGCAGGAAATGTTTATTTACAACTGTTTAACTTAAATTATTTTAATCCTCTAATAATTAAATCTTGTTATGAATACCACAATGTTGAATGCATATAAAGAAATAATAATAATCAGTAAAATTTGTTATATCACAAAACAGAACTTGTTCGGCATCACTATTGAATCAAACGTAGAAACATTTGTTAATTAAAGGGAGATAATTATTTCGTTTCATTTGAGCTAATATTTCTGTACTTTTTTCTTGTATAAAAAAAGAATTAATGCCTTACATTTATAACATTAAAATGATCAAACTGTAAAAAGTATTTGAAAATTATATAAATATTATATAACTAAAGAATTTATATGTATATTTTTAAGCATTACAATAACTACTCAGTTTGTCTGATTACTACGTATCTATATCACAAAATGATAGCTTGGACATTAATTTTAAAGGATTCAAACGTATTATGGGACATCTCGGTAAATCTGAGATCAAAATATCACAAATATTAACATGTGTTAGGACGAAAGTGAACGGTCGGCAGGGTTGACAGTCCGGTGAACCAACACCAACAATAGGACCAGCCAGCCGCACACCATATTTACCAAGACGCGTCACACAGCCATTTAGCAGATTTCGTTACATTATATAAGAACAAAGGGGACCGCAGCGACGCAAAAAGACAGAGGAATCTCCCTCTTGAGCATTGTTGGTAAGATCTTTGCAAGAGGCACTATCAAGGCTGCAGGTGCTGTCATCTAGAGTCTATCCAGAGTCTCAGTGCGGTTTCAGAAGCGACTTATCCACTATAGACATGATCTCCTCCATTCGACTGCTACAAGAGAGGTTCCGCGAGATGAATAAGCCATTATACATTACTTTCGTTGATCTCACTAAAGCATTTGATATGGTCAGCAGAAGTGGACTCCTCAAACTCCTGGCAAAAATAGGATTCCCTCCAAAACTGCTCTCTTTCATTGCCTGTTTTTTTTTTAGCAAACCAGGTGCACAGTGAAGTCCGCAGCGGTGTTAAACAAGACTGCGTACATGCCCCCACCTTGTTTGGAATATTCTATTAGTGTCTACTGCACTATGCTTATGGAGACTGCAACGAGGGTGTCTACCTTCACACAAGCAGATCTGGAAAGCTCTTCAATCTAAACAGGCTCAAAGCCAAAATCTCAAGTAGTGTTCTCCTAGATGGGGAGATAAATAGTAGAATAGCTCAAGCCATGGGCACTATGGCAAGATTTAACCCAAAAAAAAACGAGTCTGGATGAACTCACTGCTCACACGCTCCACTGAGTCACTAATTTATCGAACATGCGTTCTGATTACCCTGCTGTACGGCTGTGAGACATGGAGCACATATTCCTGGGAGGAGAGAAAACTGAACACCTTTTACCTTAGGTGTCTCAGACTCATTTTAGATATAAGATTGCAGGACAGGGTTTCTAACGCAGAGGTCCTACGAAGAGCAGAGTGTCAAGACATCCGTATTACTCTCAGTAACAGACGTCTCAGCTGGCTAGGTCATGTACGCCGAATGCCACAGGGTCGACCTCCACAGGACATTTTATATGGAACGTTAGCTTCGGGACAGAGACCTGCTGGACGTCCAAAACTGAGATTTGCGGATGTCTGCAAAAGAGATATGAAACAACTCCAAATTGACCCAAACAGTGGGGAGATCATGGCGCAGGATAGGCCCACTTGGAGGGCAGTAATCAAAGAAGGTTTCAGGCTTGCGGGAGAGGAGCGCGCCAGGAAAAAGACAGTGTAGAAAAATGTGGTCCACATTCAACTGCAGCAAGTGTGACCGTGCCTGTACGTCCAGGATTGGCCTCTATAGCCACATGAGGGCCTGCAAGGGAAATGAATCGTCTTTCGAGACGTAAAATGCCGACGAATGTGCTGAACGATCGCTCCACCGTACATTTTGTTGCTGGTAATGTTAGCAAAACTAGTAAGGCATACGGCAAGGTAACAAGTCGATGAAATTTTGGCTACTTTTGTATTCTCGCGTTTTTCCGAAAATCAAACTAACTTAAGGCTTCACTATCAAAATTATCAATGTGGTTTACCTGATTAATCCACAAAGATAATGAGATCGATATGACAATGGAAGGAGTCACATTTGTTACAATTAATTATAAATGTTTCAATTATTTATTTTTTTTGTCTATTTTAGTCCATATTTTTTTATCTGTCAATCGGGGGGGGGGGGGGGCACTTTTCCAGGGGGGGGCAAGTGCCCCCCCTTGCCCCCCCCCCCCTGTGGGCGCCCATGTTGGGCAACTGGAATGGATTTGCCTTGAAACTGGGCATATGAAATCAATAAAAAAAAATTTAACTCTTTCCCTAATTTAAGGCAAATTAAGATAGATGAGCATTTTCAGAATCACACTAGTTAAAACAATTAACTCTTTTGGTATCACTAGCATCAAATTTGGAGAATTTACTTAAAGGGAGATAATTAACCCGTTTTATTTACATTAATATTTTTAATATGTTTCTTTTTTGTTTCCTTTAAAAAAAAGTATTAATGGCTTAAAATTTATAACTCTAAAACATAGGTTCTGAACGGGGGCGTTATCGCCCCTCGGGGGGGGGGGGGCGGTGAGAAGCTTCAGGGGGGCGCTGACGTTCCCGGGGGCGATTGGGGGCGGTACAAGCGTATCTGATATAATTTGAACACCTCAGCTATTTTAATTGATTAGTTTTGGGATGAAATGTGATGTAAACGCAAGTGATACTAAATATCTGATCTCTTCCATCAGTAGGCCTAGATATTATTATGCAAATAAGAGAGATGAATCGCATGGCCTTTTCCAACAAGTAGGGGTCAGTATTAGACAATTATGGTGTGCGGCCGGCTCGTCTTACGGTTAGTTCAAAGCACTGTCAATCGACACGACACGGGATCGATCCATGTCGCACAAACATTTGCTAATAATAATGATATTTTGATCTCAGTTTTACTGTGATGTCCTTTAATGCGTAAGAATGTGAAAGTGTAACTCTATCACTATCTTTAAGCGGAATGGATACGTAGTAATCGTACAAAATGGGTAGGCCCTAGTTAATGTAATGTTTGAATATATACGTATAAATTCATTAGTCATATAATATTTATGTAATTTTCAAATACTATTTACAGTTTGATCATTTCTTAGTTATAAATTGTAAGCCAATTATTCTTTTAGACAAGAAAAAAAAAAGAAACATTAGAAATATTAGCTTAAAAAAAACGGGTTAATTATCTCCCTTTAATTAAAGAATCGTTCCACATTTGATTTAAAAGTGATACCAAACAAATTCTGTTTTGTAATATAACAAAAATTACTGACTAATTATAACCAACAAGCCTCTTGTTTAGATAATTTGTTGATCTATTAATTCTTACAATATGTTTCCTTTTCAGTTCTTTTAAAGATAAAAAATAAGCACACAAAATAAATCTAAGTCTAGTCGGCCTAAACAAAAAATTGACCCTTTAACGTCCAGAGGGGTGGGGGGAGTGGGCGCTAAAAAAAAGTTGGGGGTGGGGGCGATGAGCGGAAAAAAAATAAAAAGGGGGCGGTGAGCCAAAAAAAAGGTTGAGAACCTATGCTCTAAAATGTTCAAATTACACACAAGATAGTTGAAAATTATATAAATATTTTATGACTAAAGAATGTACATGTACATATTTAAACATTAAAATAACTACCCAGTTTGTATGATTATTACGTATCTCTTTCTCTTAATTGCAATTTGTTTTTAAGTATATTCCCTTAGGATTAAATTAATATGTTAAAGTAAATCTCAGCTATTCTGAGATCAAACAGGAAAGACTTTATATCTATTAGATATCTACTAGAATAATTTCTTGATAACTAAATTCAAATGTTGATAACTATTAATGTGTAAGTTGAGTAATGAAATTGTGTATTAGCTATGAATGGATTTTTTTTTAAAAGCTGATAATAACAATAGTAGTTTATCTAGAGACTATGATGGCAGAACTCCCACCAAACACTGGCTAGTTTATCTAGAGACTATGATGGCAAAACTTTTACCTTGGTCTCTGTCGGAATGTATAACACGATGTTCACATTTCATGGATGCATGCGATTCTATTCAATCACCCAGGATGCACACATAACAAAATAATTCACAAGACTGCATTGTTTAATAAAATGGATGACAGTTTTATTGACACCAAACAAGTCCTTTCGGTGCAGTAAAACTCACATTACGCCAGCTACATTGTCCTTATTCTTACAATAAATAAATAACACTTATAATGGCCTCATGATTACTCTAAACTATTTTATAACATTAATGAAATGTAAAAGAAAGAACTTGGTCATGTGCAGTGTAGAAACTAACTTTTATATTCTCATTTTACAATCCTTTATTAGCTCCCTTACTCCAGTCATTCACCCAATATTCCTAGCCTATACACTTTAACAAGTCATTCCCTTATTCCAGTTATTCAATCAATATCCATACACTTAAATAGGTCATTCTTTTACTCTAGTCATTCACTCAATATTCATACACTTAAACAAGTCATTCACTTACTCCAGTAATTCACTCAAGATTCATACACTTAAACAAGTCATTCACTTACTCCAGTAATTCACTCAATATTCATACACTTAAACAAGTCATTAACTTACTCCAGTTATTCACTCAATATTCATACACTTAAACAAGTAATTTCCTTACTCCAGTTGTTCACTCAATATTCATACACTTAAACAAGTCGATTCCTTACTCCAGCCATTCACTCAATATTCATACACTTAAACAAGTCATTCCCTTACTCCAGTCATTCACTAAATTTTCACACACCTAAACAATACATTCCCTGAGCAAGACACATTGTTCAATAATTAGGCCTACTTGTCTCACATATCAATAAACCTTGATAAATCCTCAACAAAATATGTTCCTTTTGAAAACATTTTTATTAGAAGTACACAAATTGAACATTGTTACAAAAGTAGTTTTATTTCCATAATTATATTGGTTCTATTATTATTAACTAAAGTTAAAAAGAAATAATCTTAAGCCCGAAATGTTTCCGTGTTAGGAATAAAACATGTATATATCTAGACACTACGTCATAGCATTAAAATACGTCATATGCACGAGGGTTGAAGATCGTTAGTTGAGTTCTAGCTTGGGCGCTAATGTGTGAGGACTGTTTTTGACCACTTTCTTAAAGATAGGATTACGGCTTAGTACGATATAGAAGAATCTCAACTGATTAAGTTTCATCATATAATATTGGTACATGTATTCTGTGTTACTGTTATTTTTATCATCTCAACTTGTTGGAATAAAATTGTGTTTAATCATTCAAACAGGATTGTGGATTTCCTCTATATTAAGGTACAGTTTATCTAAATCACTTCATACACAAAAGATTCACATCATACGAGTCAAATAAACATCAAATCTACTTCAATAACATCAATACTAATTCTTATACAACCTTGTGAGATCCAAGATGGATGTGAATCAAAATAATTTATAATAATACATTACTAAAAATATCATCATACGTCAGTAGCTGATTTCGCACGTGACAAAAGATTGGGGGCTCGTCCGGGATCTAAAGTTTGTAGGTATAAGAAATTGAGAATATACAACTGTTTTAGTGAAAACGATTTACAACAAATATTTATTCAAATTCTGTCTACGTGGGAGGCACTGTCTGTGTTCGGACATACTGTATTCAGCTTTGTACACAACCATCCTTAAAATTTATCTTCTACAAATTAACAGTGGTGTAAAAATATTTCAAAGGACTTTATGAAAGGTAAAGTTGAATTTTGTATCTTCTATTTACGTCATTAATATAAAAACATGGCGTAAGCTAATCTTACGTTGGAGCAATTGAATATTTTTGCTATCACGTCAGAACAGTTAAATAGCATGTCACTAACCCAGTTAAAAGAGATGGCAAATTCTCTGGGAATAGACATTACTGAAGTTACACCAGTAAGGAGTAAATTAATTCAAGAAATTAAGGACTGTTTGAAAAGACATGGTAGAATGCTTGAAGAAAATACTATGAATAATGAAGAATCAGTGGTTCTCAATGTATCAGAAACCCTGAAAACAGACATAATTAACCATGATCCTAAAATGAATGTAAATGAACTAAGTGCGGACATGAAATTTCAGTTAGAAATGAAGAAGTTAGAAATTCAATTACAATTACAATTACAATTGGAGGGTAAAAGAATAGAAGCAGAGAAAGAGAAGGAATTGGAAAAAGAAAGAATCGCTAGTAATGAAAGGATTGAATTGGCAAAGTCTCGTTCGTCAACTCATACGATTCAGAAAACAAATAATGTGGAACTATATAAGTTTAAAAAGCATATTCCAAGCATGGAGAACATGGACATTGATGAGTTCTTTATGGTCTTCGATAGAAACTCGATCGATTATAATTTTCCTGAAGATAAGAAAGCAGTACTTTTACGTTCAGCTCTAACAAAAGGCAAGGCTCTAGATGTTGTATTGAATTTGACTCCAGAGGAATGCAATGATTATGAACTAATAAAGAGCAAAGTACTATTGAGTTATGTTATAACTCCAGAAAAGTATCGAAAGTTATATCGTGAGTACAAGAAGGAACCAGAAGTTTCACATGTTGACTTCCTGAGATTAGAGAAAAAGTATCTTGATCGATGGTTACGTTCTAAGAATGTGAATAAAGATTATGAAAAACTATATAATCTCATACTGATGGAGGATTTTACTGAGAAGATTCGCACTGATATAAAAGTTCATTTGGCTGATCGTGGCATTGAAATAGCAGAACAAGCAGCAGTTAAAGCCGATGAATACGTCATTATTCACCCGCATAGCCATTATGTTAAAAATGACAGAACAAGTTTGAGGACTCAAAACAGTAATACAGAGAGGAAGTTAAGATCGACAGAGGATAAAAGTAAACAAAAAGCCGATAAACAAGAGAATTCAAGTTTTGTACAAAAGAGAATTACCTGTACATTCTGTAAGAAAGATGGACAGATAAAAGAGAATTGTTGGAGTCTACATAAAGAGAAAAGACCCATTAAAAACAAGAACAACGTGGTTTTATCACACATCGCCGTACAAACTGAAACTCACATAAATAAAACTGCCCACAAAAGAATTAAAGCTGATAGAAAGACATTTGATGTTAGTCATGAGGAGATGGCGAAACACGCATGTCCAAGTTGCTCAAAGTCGGAAAAAGTCTTTGAAATGAAGACCGAGGCTATTGAACATTCTAGTTTCAACTCCAAAGGGAGTGTGACAGATGAACAATCAGTAAATAAAACGTTTACTTATGGAGGCAGTAGTGTAGCAAGAAACTCAGTAGGCAGAGAACTACCCGAGTGCATGCTATCGGATGTTAGCGAGGGCTATGTGTCACCTATAGATAATCAAGCTAGAGAACGGAAGATTAAAATTCTACGTGACTCCGGTGCTGATATATCTCTACTGTTGAAGAATACTGTACCAACGTCGAAATTGACTCATACAGGCCAGTATGCCTTGATCAGTACTATGGCTGGAACACTCACGGCACCGTTACATCGTATACAGTTGAAGAGTAATTACTTCACTGGATCTGTTATTGTTGGGATAGTGAAGAAATTTCCCTACAGAGGCATTTCATTACTTTTAGGAAGTGACATTGCCAAGAATCAGGTACATCCTGTACTTAAAGAACCCAAAGACTCTGTTCAGTGTAAGAATACTGAAAATTCAGTATGTGTTATCACCAGAGCTATGGAGAAACAACAGATGACTGATGAATCGACAAAGAAACCAGAACCAACACCCGAGATTGACTTACAAGCAACCTTCATGGCGGATGTTCTAGGTGGTCACTCAAGTCATACTGATCAAAATAATTTGTCGCCTAGACAACTACTCATTCTTGCTCAAGGCAAAGATCCAGAGATCGGGAAGCTAAAAGAGGAAGCAAATAATGAAGGAGAATTAGAAACAATGGCCGCAGGTTATTACCTGAGGGACGAGTTGTTGATGAGGAAATGGAGAGGGAAAGAAAACGACGATGAAACATGCAGCGAAGTACATCAAATCGTGGTACCCAATGTTTACCGCAAGGACATACTACATATGGCCCATGATTCACCGTATGCTGGTCACCTAGGGATACAGAAAACCTTCGACAGGATTCTTCCATATTTCTTCTGGCCTGGCCTACGTCGTGACGTCACATCGTTTTGCAGATCATGTCATGTCTGCCAGATGGTCGGCAAACCGAATCAGACCATTCCGGTAGCTCCTCTACAACCCATACCAGCATTCTCAGAACCCTTCAGTCACATCATTATAGACTGCGTCGGTCCGTTGCCCAAAACTAACGCTGGCCACCAGTATCTGTTCACTATAATGTGTTCGGCAACGAGATTTCCAGAGGCTATTCCTCTACGTAGCATCAATGCCGACAAAATCTCTGATGCACTTATCGGATTCTTCACCCGATATGGTCTTCCGAAAACCGTGCAGTCAGATCAAGGCTCAAATTTCACATCGAAGTTATTTCGCCAAGTCTTAGAACGGCTGGGTATTCGTCATGCAGTATCGAGTGCATATCATCCAAAGAGTCAAGGCGCACTGGAACATTGAAAAACATGCTCCGTACTTTCTGTTTCGAGCATAACGACGACTGGGATCGTGGTATTCCCTTCGCACTCTTCGCAACCAGAGAGGCTGTACAAGAATCTCTTGGTTTCAGTCCCTTTGAACTGGTATTCGGACACACAGTTCGTGGACCACTAAAGCTGTTACAAGAGACATGGTTATCATCCACTGAAGACACTGGTCTACTGACATACGTGGAAAATTTTAAAAATAGACTGTATAATGCATTAAAAGTTGTCAGATCTAATCTTTTGCAGGCACAAGACAAGATGAAGGTCTATTATGACGTCAACGCAAGAACCCGTATCTTCCAACCTGGTGATAAAGTTCTCATGCTGACGCCACTGTCTGGTCAACCCCTGAGTGCCAAGTTTACAGGACCCTACGAGGTTATGGCTAAGCTTAGTGAGGTTAACTATCTTGTAAAGACCCCTGATAGACGGAAATCGCAACGAGTGTGCCGTATCAATATGTTGAAACCATACATTACCAGAGAAGAACAAAAAGTTGTTGCCTCGGTAAACACTGTTATTAAAGTCGGGAATAATTCACCCGAAATTGAGCGTGAAGTGGCAGAAAGCAAACTGCAAAATACAAAGGCTCTGAAAAACCTAAATGAAAAATTGGCACATTTACCTGATTGCGAACAATCCGCTATCAAAGGTCTAATTAATGAAAATATCCATTTATTTGGAGATGTACTTAGTAGAACTAGTGTAGTTAAACATGATGTTATTCTAAATGAAAATACTAAAGCTATTAAACAACATCCATACAGGTCAAATCCTATCCAGTTAGAATGCATCCGTAAAGAGGTTCGCTACATGCTTGACAATGACATTATTACACCTAGTAGTAGTGACTGGTCTTCCCCTTGCGTATTGGTACCTAAAGCCGACGGATCCATGAGGTTTTGTGTGGACTACCGTAAGGTAAACAAAGTGACAAAAACTTATTCCTATCCAATACCAAGAATTGACGATCTAATAGATCAAGTGAGTAATGCTAAGTTTGTGACGAAAATTGACCTATTGACGGCGTATTTTCAGATTCCACTGACGGAGAGGGCTCAGGAGATATCATCGTTTGTAACCCCTGACGGACTGTACAAATTTAAGGTCATGCCCTTTGGTATGGTTAATGCACCCTCTACTTTTCAACGGTTAATAAATACCATTACTCAGGACATTCCTAAATGTCATGCATACCTCGACGATATTGTTGTCTTTAGTGACGATTTTAAATCTCATTTAGATCAACTACATTTGTTATTTACGAAATTGACTCATGCTAATCTCACCATTAACTTGACTAAGAGTCAGTTCTGCCATGCAACCATCGAGTATCTAGGTCACATGGTGGGAAATGGTTTGGTAAAACCACTAAATGCAAAGGTGAAGGCTATTCGTGAGTTCCCTGTTCCTGAAACCTGTAAACAACTCCGCAATTTGCTCGGGACGGCGGGATACTACCGTCGGTTCTGTCAAAACTTCTCAACCATTGCATGTCCATTAACAAATCTATTAAAGAAGAATTGCACTTTCAAATGGTCTAATGAATGCCACCAGGCCTTTGATAAATTAAAAGATGTTCTTTCTGAGGCACCTGTATTAGTAACACCCAATTACAGTAAACCCTTTAAAATTACCGTTGACGCGTGTGATACAGGGATGGGAGCGTTCATTTCTCAAAAGGATGATGATTAACTGGAACACCCGATTAGTTTTTACTCTCAAAAATTTGATAAGCATCAAAGAAACTATAGTGTGATAGAAAAAGAACTTTTGGGATTAATTCTAGCATTGAAACATTTTGATTTTTATATCAATGGTTCTCCATATCCAATTGATATTTTAACTGATCATAACCCTTTAGTTTTCCTTTCCAGGGTTAAACAGAACCAAAGAATTATTCGCTGGAGCTTATTCCTCCAAGCATATAATTTAAATGTGGTATATTTACCAGGTAAACAAAATGTGGTCGCTAACACGTTGTCGCGCATGTAACTGGTGAACCAGAAGATAAAAGTCAGTTTCTCATGAAATGTTTTTTTTTTCTTTTATGTCATTCATTGTATTGATTAACATATATATTATTGTAAATATGACAATAAATAAACTATGTTTTGAAATATTACAATATGAAACATTACAGAACAAAACTTCAAATTCTACTAGAAACAATCATACGTTGTAATGTAAAAGGTAAATATTGCATACACCATTTGCACACACACCGGTATTTAACTTGAATACATCCACACTTGTGTTTGTTCAATTGATTATTGATGTGTTTTGCAAATTGTTTGTTTTCTATGTCGTCATGTTATAATTTGGATGTCTTATTTTATGCTATGTAGAAGCTAAATCAGCTGAGATTTTCACATTTTTAAATATTCTTGATGTCATAATTTAGACATCATAATAATATAATAACTGAAAATCATTAGTTAATGATACAGTGATCGGTTATAAATAAATTAAACTTTCTAAAGAATTATCTATCAATTATAATTGGTTCCACTTATTTGGGTAATTCATATCAATTCTATGGGAATTGGTTATTGGTGGTAATAGTTTTATGGTCAACGTTGTACACACTATAATCATAATTGTAAATATTAATTGATAAATAAATGTTTAATTAATAATCATTGATTAAGATAATGTGATAAGGGATTCCATAATAACGACTTTGTTATTAAGGGGATATGTAATATATGGTTCATTTTAATCTTAAAAAGATTGTCCAATAGTCAATTAAATCTCACGAATAGTTTGGTAATTCGGTTCATTTTATGGGTACTCTACAAAGAATTCCATACTTAACACTGTCTGTAATTCCTTTGTGTCTTAAGGGGGGGGGGGGGGGCGAGTGTTACAAAAGTAGTTTTATTTCCATAATTATATTGGTTCTATTATTATTAACTAAAGTTAAAAAGAAATAATCTTAAACACGAAATGTTTCCGTGTTAGGAATAAAACATGTATATGTCTAGACACTACGTCATAGCATTAAAATACGTCATATGCACGAGGGTTGAAGATCGTTAATTGAGTTCTAGCTTGGGCGCTAATGTGTGAGGACTGTTTTTGACCACTTTCTTAAAGATAGGATTACGGCTTAGTACGATATAGAAGAATCTCAACTGTTTAAGTTTCATCATATAATATTGGTACATGTATTCTGTGTTACTGTTATTTTTATCATCTCAACTTGTTGGAATAAAATTGTGTTTAATCATTCAAACAGGATTGTGGATTTCCTCTATATTAAGGTACAGTTTATCTAAATCACTTCATACACAAAAGATTCACATCATACGAGTCAAATAAACATCAAATCTACTTCAATAACATCAATACTAATTCTTATACAACCTTGTGAGATCCAAGATGGATGTGAATCAAAATAATTTATAATAATACATTACTAAAAATATCATCATACGTCAGTAGCTGATTTCGCACGTGACAACATAAACATATTTATATAAACGTAATCAATTCATGTTAATCAATTAATAAACAAAAATAATAGTTTGAACGACTACAAACAATGGAATTAAAATTACAAATTAAATGAAATAGGATGTAAATTAAAATGACATTAAATATCTAGTGCAGGGGTCGGCAACCTACGAAGCGCGTGCCAGACTTGGCACGCCAAGCTGTTTTCAATGGCACGCGGTTGACCCCCCAAAAAGGCGTTTAAAGTCAATTCTACACGGAATTGAGTTGTAAAGCAGAATGACTTTTAGGATGTTGGCACGATGAATTAATTTGAAATCTCACTTTGGCGCACTATTGTGAAAAGGCTGCCGACCCCTGATCTAGTGCACCGTAGAGAGAGGGGTGGAGCCGTAAAATGTAATGGTTTGTTTAAAAATAACAACAAGTATGGCCTATATTTATTTAGTAGTTTTATGTGTCTTCGTTAGCTCAGTGGTAGGCTAAACGTAGCGGACTGCTGTGTGGGCGACCCGGCTTCGATTCTCCAGTTAGATTATACCTTTTTTTGTTTTTCAAACTTTTAAAAACAAAAGACATTCATTGTAAATCTACTGGCAATTTAGCTTTTTGAAAAAAAAAAAATACTTGCTTATTTTTTTACCCGATTACAATATTTATTTTAAATTACTTTCCTAAAAGCTTTCTTTTAAGTTTTGTTTAGAAATTTTTTATCTGCACCTTATACAGTCCTGTTGTTTTTTTTTTCACCCGGGCAACGCCGGGCAATGAAGCTTGTAATTTATATAATTCAATTTATGTATTATTCAATAAGGCATTTTTCTGCACCAGTGCACAATTACACAATTCAAAAACTAATTTTTTTAAGTATTAAAAATTGAAACGTTAACAACTGATAATTTTAAAAATTTCGAAAATAAATTTAGCAAAGACAATAAATATTATTTATAATTCTTTGAAAAAAAAGGTGGGGGGGGGGGGGTGAGATGGGGGGGGGGGGAGAGTCACAGAGACCATTTTTAATATTACTTGACTTTTCTGGGTTTTCTTTTCAGAGCTCAACTTGGCTTTTTTTTTTAATTTTAGAGTGGTATCACTGATATTTAGGGGTTAGCTTTTAATTAAAATACCGGTAGGCGTACTTGCTCATGTGTAATGGATGTGTCTGCATTTATAGAAGGCTTTCCATCCACTTGAAACTATTAAAATAAAGATCAGTTTACAAATGTATAGATTCTATTAGGCCATTTGTAATATTAACGCTTTAATGTTTAAACTACAAAAATAAAAGAAATCAAGTAATTATTACAATGAATTTTCTAAACCTAGAAACACTAGAGGACAGAATGGCAAAGAGTGAAGTAGGCTAGTAATAATACATAATAAGGCATTAAACTCTAATTTAGAAATAGGGCCTACAACACAATAACAACCTGTTGTAAAGCTCAGATAAACATAAAGACAAAAACACTTTCCTTGTCTTTTACGCGAGAACAAATGCATATAAGTACTCTTTCTTCCCGTGTGGCATTCGGTCATAGAATGGGTTGCCTGAACAAACCAGGAAAACCAATAACTTAACATCATTTAAAACATTAATACAAATGCAAGACTAGACTCGGACCACGGATGAGCGTAGCACGCAATAATTTTCTTTATAGAAGGAGCGTCTGTAATGTATAAGATAAGATAAGTTAGTCAGGGCCTTCTATAATTTATTAAATGATTACTTAATTACTTCTACAGTCATGGCTCGCTTAATTAGGTCCTAGATCTTAATTATTGGATAAAATACAATACAATTAAAACAATTACACATACGTTAATGAAACAACAAACACATGATGTTTGATAAAGAGAACTATAAACTATTCTATTTTATTAACAGTAAATTTAAGACTAGAGAGACTAAATCACTAACTAAATTCAAACTGTTATATAGTCAGCACAAAGGGAAACATTCTATCTATACCAAATCATTATTTAAAGCATATGAAATGTAATATAGCCTATATAAAGAATGTATTAAAAATACGACCGTTACAATAACATAGCCTACGCCACACGTCTCACTTGCTTGTTCTTCTACGGCATCACACCGCCTCTCCACTGACACACCACCGAAA
This sequence comes from Anisus vortex, assembly GCA_949126835.1. Classification (NCBI taxonomy): domain Eukaryota; kingdom Metazoa; phylum Mollusca; class Gastropoda; family Planorbidae; genus Anisus; species Anisus vortex. Next base: position 54,906,649 of record OX421495.1, read on the forward strand.
CACTACTGACGTAACTGTTACACCAAACTGTCGTCAGCCCTCAGTCTGCACCGCCGGTCGTCAACCACGTTACTACCAAGCCCTTTACTGTCTTCTCAAAGCTGGCCACTGTCACGTCAACCACCGTCAGCCACCGGCCTTTTGCCACCAGTAATCAGCCACTTTGCCACAAGTAGCTGACCACATATCTCGGCCATGTTGCTACGGCCACCGGTCACAGCTATGGGCCGTCACCTAAACAACAGTATATCAACACTTAATGCTAGACTAGCCTTTATCTATATTATGTTATATATTGTCTGTTGGAAGGTATCTGAATGAGATAGCAAGCACCATAGGACTCAGGGTAAACAGACAGAGAACAAAGATAATGAGAAGCAATAAGACTATCAACACCTCTGTCAATATAGACGAGGAAGAAATAGAGGATGTTAAGGAATTTACCTACCTCAGCAGTAAAATGACAACAAATGGTGACTGTGACCTGGAAATCAACAGCAAAATCAGCAAGGCAAAACAGACCTTTGCACTGCTCAGACCCATTTGGAGGACACCGAGCCTTGGCCTCCAAACAAAAATAAAGATATTTAATAGCAATGTCCTTAGCGTCCTGCTGTATGGGTCGGAGTGCTGGAAAACCACAAATACCATAGAAAAGAAACTAGAGGTGTTCCAGACACAAAGCCTTCGCCGCATCCTCAAGATCTTCTGGCCAAACACGATATCAAATGAGGATCTAAGGAAGAAAACAGGAGTAGTCCTTTTAGCAGAGAGCATCTCAGCAAGGAGATGAAGATGGATGGGACACGTCTGCAGAGTGTAAAACTGGCTCCCTCCCCAGGACAGCCCTGAGATGGACCCCTCAGGGAAAAAGGTCAAAAGGCAGACCAAAGGAAACTTGGAGAAGGACGGCGGAAACGGACTTGAAGGCTTGAGGCCTGAACTTTGAGACAGCACCTCGAGCTGCAAGAGAGAGACAGATGGAGATCTTTGGCCTCCGCCTAAAGCGCCAGCCGGCATCGATGCAAAACTCAACTCACCCGTGTCAGAAAGCCCCTGTCTGTGGACAGTTGACTTGGCTTGAGTGTGATCCAAACATCAGACCCACAAGATCAAGCTCTGTACCCTATCTTCAGTGTTCCTAAGCTAAATAGTTTTGCATCGAACCTACTGTCCGGCTCCTTTCAGTGCCTAGCTAGATTTATGACCATGGTGGGTTCTGTATCTCTTTATCCATGCAGAGTCCCCCTCACGATCACACAAGTATCAAATAGCTCTAGTCTGTGTGTTTACCATCCCCACTACACACTAAACTGGTCTCCAAGCCTAAGCTTATACATCGTCCATGCCAAACATTTTTAAGTCGAACTCAGCCATGTTATTGTGATGCCGTGAAACCAAGCCTAGAAGTAAACACCTCCTTGGCGAAGATCATAATGTAATAGAGTTAACATTGCTTAATGTCTTACATTTACTGTACACAGCTGGTATAGTGTAAATAATTGGATTCAATGCAGAGTTTATTGGTAATACAAATACAGCATTCCAAGCATAGACTTCACGGTTAAAAATGTAGCCATTAAATGAAAGGAATCCAAGTATACCAATAGGAAACCAGCAACAAAAATTTGTAAATGTAACAAAAGCCAGTTTTTTGGCCACAGACAATTCTTCGGATCTTCTTTCATGATTTTGTGTAACGCTTGTTATAGATTTCTTTACTTTTCTCAAGTTAATAAAGATTGTCAATTGACCAAAAGCTATGAACAAAAATAATACAAAATTTAGACCAACAAAGACAACGAAAGAAAAGATCCATCCTTTGTTTTGTGTAGGACTCAATGGTAGTGCCAGACAAAGTCCGTTAGATGAATAAATCTCCCAATCTGATAAGACAACTGGAATCAAGGCCAATACACAAGCAACAAACCAAACTAATGTCAATGATAATAGTTTACCAGTGTTAGAAAATCTATGTTGACCAAATGGGTAAGTGATACATAAGAAACGATCTACAGTTATCAAACAAACAAAGAACGTAGAAGCCTCACTGGAAAGTGTTGAAAGAAACCCACAAAAATTACATATAAAACTATTTCTCCATTGAAAATCTTCTAAGACGTAAACATCTTTATAGTAAGCATCTACAATAGCAATATTTATTAGATAAACTCCCATAAAAAGATCTGAAATAGCTAAGCCAGTTATAAAATGTCCATAAGCTTTCTTAAATATTTCTCTGTTCCAACCAATTCTATAGACCAATACAAGACCATTTCCTACCATAGTCAAGAATCCAACTATCCAAACAACGATTTTTTTTAATGTGTCACCAACAAGATGTTTACACGAAGATATGATATCAACAGTTGCATGACATTTGTCACCTGATATATTTGCATTTAAAATTTGTGGACAACAGATTACATAGTCACTAGCTATTAACTCAGAATTTATAGTTAATCCTCTAAAAAAGTCCTTATCAATATGTTGTATTTTCATATGTTGAATATACAAAGTATCTAGTGTAAAGTATTCTGGTAATCCCATATCTTTAAATTTTGTAATTAATGTATGACTTAAATGTAAATGCTTTAGATTCTTTAAATCCCCAAAGACTTGATTTCTGAGAGCTTTTATTTTAGTGTAGGATAAATCAATTATTTCTAAAGATCTTGGAAAATTAAACAATTGATCTATTATCAGATTTTCATTGTGTGAAAGGTTCAATAGTTTTAATTGTGAAAATTGTTCTACAGATTTTAAATAATTGCTATGATTTATTAAATTAGAACTAACATCTAACTCGATGAGGTCTTTGAATTTCCAATATTGTAATTCATAATCAAAATTTGTCAAACTACAACTTTTTCCTTTAAATGAAATAATAGAAAACAAATGTGAATTTACTAATGGCTCATCATAATACCCTTTTAATATAGTATCTAAATTAAATAAATATCTTCTGTGAAATTGTATTATTTTGATCATTTTTGTATTGGAAAAGTTTTCTTCCATTTTACCAGAAACACATTTGTAGTGCTTTGGACAAACATTATCACATACAAATTGTGTGTAGTTTCCTAGTATCGGTAAGAGATCTTGAAAACTATTTGAATCAAGACAAAGGTCTCTCATATTAAATATCAAATATACATGACATTTATGTTTAAAACCAGCCTTATTTGATGTTAATATTTCATCTTCACCATGTGGACATTCACGGTCTACATTTCTTATCATTTCAGGGAAAATACAGTAAGAATTAAAACACTTAATAAAAGGTTCTGGGCAAATAAAGTCTTTACAATTTTGTAAATTAGAATTATCTTCACAGTGGCTATCATAATCTTTAATACATTTAAGAGAGTATTGACTTTTATTTGATTCACATTGAAAATATTCAAGTGTAAAGTTTAAATTCACTGTACGAATCGAGCATGTGTCATTCAATGTTTTGTTGTTTTTGTCATCAACACAGAAAATATCAACATTTGGATTAGAGAGTTTGTAATCTGTTTCATTGTACGACATAGTTTGACATTCATTATACATTTCACATTTAGAAACATCAACTTTCTTAAACGTATAAATTAAATTTGTTCCTTTATACAATAGAGTCATAAAATTATTTCTAGCATTGTTGATTTCATTGTCAATGAGTTTATTTACATAATTACTACAAATATATTTCTTCAAAGAAGAAGTAGAGGTATGATTATTTGAATTCCATTCTAATGTTGACATTACATTTTTATATTTCACATAAAAAATGTCAAAAATATCTTTGATATGGTCATGAGTTAAAGCTACTATATCATTCACAGTGATAATTTGTTTATTTAGTTGTTCATAATATATTTCTGGAATAAAACTATCACCTTCACAAATTACTAATGAATGTTGCAATGGTTTATCACAGTCTATTTCTACCATATATTTACCTAAATTATAAAGATTCTTGTCTTGGAAAAGGATGATGTTTGTGTAGGTTGACAAATTCAAATAAAAGCATGACTTAATTTCAGATGATAATATATGAAAAGGGGTACTAAATAAATAAGGATTTCCACTTCTCCAGTCTAACTTATTGCCATAGGTGGTAAGTCCAAGATACAGATTTATTCCACTTGTACCAGTCGATATTGATAAATTATTTACATATTGAATTATATCAACAAACTCGTCATAAGTCTCAAGAGAAAGTAAAGTCATTCCTTGTTTTTCAATGCATAAACAATGACCGCGATTAAAACTTATTTCTGATAATTGATTGACAATACGATAATCTGATTTTACAGAACTTCTGCCGCTGTATGATAAAGTATTTTGAAAGCTCATATCACAAATCTTGTTAAAAATTTCTTTAATATTTAAATCTTTAAATGATGCAGTAAAGTGAATAAAATCTAATGTACTAAAGAAATGGTTTGGATTTTCAGAAGATTGGATTATAAAAAATCTATTGTAAGCTCTATTGTCGTTTTCACTATCTACAATAGCTTTAGTTATTGGATTATTGTAGTTATTAATATCTTTGTTGTTCAACAAAAAAATAAATGAAACAGATAAATATGCGCAAGGGAATTCCTCACTTTCCTTCCATTGTTGAGTGGCTTCCAGTACTGAATGAATTGGTAGAGTTTCATTATATTTTAATTGACCATTTATGAAGTCAATGTTTACATTCTTAGAACATTTGTTTCCTATCATCATGGTCAAATTTAACTGGACCTCCCCATTTCTCTGGTTATTGCTATCCATATAGTCTGAGAAAGTTTTCATGAAATTTCTTTGCTCCTCAATTTCACCTCGACAATCCAGTACTGCCAAAAGTCTTTTAAATTGTGTATTGCAGTTTTGAACAGGCAGCAAACAGACGAAACCTGCAAATGAATTATATATTTGTTTAAAAAATTTTATAACAGCATTAACCGTAAATCCATGGTACACGAATAGAATCATTTTTATATTATTAATAGTGTATTGTAACCTGGTAGTTTATCATAATTTTTATGTTTATGAAACGCATTGATGAAAACTTTGTCACAGAAATTCTATTCAAGACAATCTGTTCCGTTGGGTCGGTAAGTCACACATTGTTTAAAAGACAAGATACAAAATGCAATGCGCAGTTTTGATTAAAAAGTATTCATGTAGACTTTTTGTCTTTCTGTTTATACCTGGATATTTTGAATGTTTACATGGACAGAGTTATGTCCCCTTTTTTTATTTTCCCAGTTGTACGCCGCTTTTTATTTGTATCATTCCAGGTTTTCCAGTTGTCCAAATATTTTAGTTTATTGCGTTCTGTTCTTAATGTATTTGTCCAATTCTGCCTTGTGTTTCTACCTACTAAGGGTTTCATTTCCCGATGTGGAATCGTACATTCTATTATTAAAGAGGGCGTCTTTTGCTACTCTATCGGCTGTTTCGTTTCCCTCTAATCCAGCATGTCCGAGAACAATATTTTTGCCTTTTTTTGATATTTACCCAGAATACCCAATGAAGTTGTATTATTTGTAATGCATTTTTTTATAGCCGTTCGACAAGATAACGAGTTTGATACAATAATGAAGTCTTCATCAATGTATTCTTCTGTAATTTCTAAGGCCAGGTTTATTACCAATGCCTCTGCTACGTAAATTTTTCAGGGTTGTGGTCATTCTGGTGCAACACATGCCAAGTGGAATAAGTGGACTTCTGGGAGAAGGTGGGGCCACTCTTTGGTGCAAAGTGAAAACAAGTTTCATTTCACTAATCCAGTTCTACTCCCTATTGAGCAGGTGCTCCTGTCTAGCTTACAAGCTCTGTCTCTCAACGCTTCCACTGTGGTTTATCCAGATGCGACCTGATCTCTCCAATTGCGACACAAACAGAATGATGATAACTACGCATATAACTGGTCTGAAGCGTAGGGGTGGGACAAAAAGAAGAGCAAAAACGTTTAAGATAGTAGAGTAATAAGATATGCGAAATAGGACGCATGATTTTCATTTAACACGACGTCCGCTGCGTCCACTTATCTCTGTAGATCAGTGGCTGCGCCAGACAAAGAGCACTCTATGAACCCAAGAACCACAACCCGGCTCAAGATTGTGTGAAACCAAAGACTATAATTAAGATGGACCGCTTGCTCTATTTTTGGACCTTATATGTTCTTTTTTCGTGCGAATCCAATAAGACTTCTAAGCTTCTACGTTTGCCTAAATGTTTCCGCTGTATGCAACTTTCGATTTTAATTTTTAATTGAGTCATTAATAGCGATTAAATATAAGGGAAGTGTACAGTACAAAATGGAATCGGGAATTCCAAAAAGAAGTCATTCGAGTCTTTAAATAGCAGAAATAGCACGCGGTCCACCTTATTATAACTGGTGAAACACAATTAATACGTTGAATATATGATTTGTCTAAAGGATTAGGTAATAATAACTTGATGCTATATTAGCTATATTACTAGATGTTTTCATAGCATTCGATAAGGTTCACGTTACTTGTTTACTGAAAAAAACATGTTGTTTTTTTTGCATTTCTGGTCCCTTACATCTTTAGATTGAACACAGGAAAAAAAAGTAAGGGTATTTGCAGATGATTGTCTAATTTACTGAATAATAAAAACTTGGATGAATTACAAATATGTAAATCTAACTGGAGTATGTCTTATCACCCAGAAAAATGCCAACTATTAAAAGAGTATCCACGAAAAAGAAGAACAATGCGGTACTAAAGAAACATTCGTGTTGATTCTATAAATACTCTGCGATACTAGATTTGTATTCTGGAAATCAGCAGTATCAATCAATTTTTGAGAATTTGACGGCATTAATAGTCAATCTGAAAAGCATCTTCAATAGTGAAATTAAAACTACACTACTACACAAGGGCAGAAGGTATTCTTGTAAGATTTGATACGAACGAATTCTTAGTTCTTCGCTTAATGTAAGAAAATTGCTTAACGTTGGGCCTTTTTCGTAAAAGTTCGCCCCCCTCCCCCCTAGCGTCAAAACCGGTCTACACCACAGATGGACACTATAATATGTTGCTGTAGATTTATTAATTAATTGACTCCAGTCTTATCTATTATAAGTAGCTTATAATTTAATATAATGAAAGACATTTTTGTGTCTGTTGTATTTTACTCACCAAAACACCCGAATATAAAAATGCAATAGAAAAACATTTTTATAACTGGAACAGTAAAAGAAAATGAAATGAACAATTTCGTAAAGTTTAAACACAGCGTAGTTTATATGGTAAGAGATTTTATATAGAAAGATTATACATTAAATCTCTTGGCTTAAGGATATCAGCAATTCATTATCATCCTTTTCTGTGTCAAGCAAGTGGCCAATTTTCGCTGATGCTAATAAATCAACATGGGGCAGTCTCTAAGCCATTGAGCAATTATGCCATATAATATTACTTCTTTAATACTACTAATTATGTAGCCTGTGGGCATGGTTTTGAACAGATAATATGACGTCTGTACTTTGTATTTCATGTATTAGCACTGTATACTTGACACGAACACAGAGAAGAAAAAAAGAACGCATTTTAAACGTGGTCAAAAACATTGATAGACTAGAATTTATTCTGTACTGAAGCTGTCATTTTCCATAGGTCCGGTGAAGCATACTAAGTGATTGTTTGGTCAACACTATGCACAGCCACTTTTACTTTACCCCAACTAAGGTCAGGTACCCAACAGAGCTGGGTAGACTCAGGGACACCCTCCAGGAAAAAAATCCTAACCTGCACCAGGATTCGAACCCAGGAAATTTGGTACGCCAGCCAAACGCACTGCCGCTCGGCAATCGTGCCCTATGGATCAATTTGGTCCGACGAGATACTTGAATTTTACTGAAGCTGTCTTTTACAGTTTAGTTTTGGTCCGACGCGATACTTGAATTTTACTGAAGCTGTCTTTTACAGTTTAGTTTTGGTCCGACGCGATACTTGAATTTTACTGAAGCTGTCTTTTGGAGTTTAGTTTTGGTCCGACGCGATACTTGAATTTTACTGAAGCTGTCTTTTGGAGTTTAGTTTTGGTCCGACGCGATACTTGAATTTTACTGAAGCTGTCTTTTACAGTTTAGTTTTGGTCCGACGCGATACTTGAATTTTACTGAAGCTGTCTTTTGGAGTTTAGTTTTGGTCCGACAAGATACTTGAATTTTACTGAAGCTGTCTTTCGGAGTTTAGTTTTGGTCCGACAAGATACTTGAATTTTACTGAAGCTGCCTTTTGGAGTTTAGTTTTGGTCCGACAAGATACTTGAATTTTACTGAAGCTGTCTTTTGGAGTTTAGTTTTGGTCCGACAAGATACTTGAATTTTACTGAAGCTGTCTTTTGGAGTTTAGTTTTGGTCCGACGCGATACTTGAATTTTACTGAAGCTGTCTTTTGGAGTTTAGTTTTGGTCTGACAAGATACTTGAATTTTACTGAAGCTGTCTTTTACAGTTTAGTTTTGGTTCGACGCGATACTTGAATTTTACTGAAGCTGTCTTTTGGAGTTTAGTTTTGGTCCGACAAGATACTTGAATTTTACTGAAGCTGTCTTTTGGAGTTTAGTTTTGGTCCGACAAGATACTTGAATTTTACTGAAGCTGTCTTTTGGAGTTTAGTTTTGGTCCGACAAGATACTTGAATTTTACTGAAGCTGTCTTTTGGAGTTTAGTTTTGGTCCGACAAGATACTTGAATTTTACTGAAGCTGTCTTTTGGAGTTTAGTTTTGGTCCGACAAGATACTTGAACTTTACTGAAGCTGTCTTTTAGAGTTTAGTTTTGGTCCCACGAGATACTTGAATTTTACTGTAGCTGTCTTTTGGAGTTTAGTTTTGGTCCGTCAAGATACTTGAATTTTACTGAAGCTGTCTTTTGGAGTTTAGTTTTGGTCCGACAAGATACTTGAATTTTACTGAAGCTGTCTTTTACAGTTTAGTTTTGGTCCGACGCGATACTTGAATTTTACTGAAGCTGTCTTTTGGAGTTTAGTTTTGGTCCGACGCAATACTTGAATTTTACTGAAGCTGTCTTTTACAGTTTAGTTTTGGTCCGACGCGATACTTGAATTTTACTGAAGCTGTCTTTTGGAGTTTAGTTTTGGTCCGACGCGATACTTGAATTTTACTGAAGCTGTCTTTTACAGTTTAGTTTTGGTCCGACGCGATACTTGAATTTTACTGTAGCTGTCTTTTGGAGTTTAGTTTTGGTCCGTCAAGATACTTGAATTTTACTGAAGCTGTCTTTTGGAGTTTAGTTTTGGTCCGACAAGATACTTGAATTTTACTGAAGCTGTCTTTTACAGTTTAGTTTTGTTCCGACGCGATACTTGAATTTTACTGAAGCTGTCTTTTGGAGTTTAGTTTTGGTCCGACGCAATACTTGAATTTTACTGAAGCTGTCTTTTACAGTTTAGTTTTGGTCCGACGCGATACTTGAATTTTACTGAAGCTGTCTTTTGGAGTTTAGTTTTGGTCCGACGCGATACTTGAATTTTACTGAAGCTGTCTTTTGGAGTTTAGTTTTGGTCCGACGCGATACTTGAATTTTACTGAAGCTGTCTTTTGGAGTTTAGTTTTGGTCCGACAAGATACTTGAATTTTACTGAAGCTGTCTTTTAGAGTTTAGAGAACTTTAATATTAAGCGTTGTGTACTCTCGATATCAATGAAAATCGGTTACCAGATTCACATCATACAACATGCTCAACTGTCTTTTCTAGAAAGACATTTGTTTGTTTACATGTCATGCATTCCAATGGTCCGTTTTCCACTTGCTGTTATCTACGAAATCGTAGATCTATGTCCTTTTTGTGTAGATTACATTTTGCTAGTGTACATGTTTATAAACTTAAACTTTGAAACATGTTGGTGTAAAATATCACATTACGAATAACAATATTATTGAAATACTCGCGTGAATTTAGGCGTGTCAAAAAAACGTATATAATTTTTTTAATATTTATTTTACCTAAACAATAATAATGGTCTTTTTACTTCCTTTATTTTAAGTTGCATTTTCTGTCTGTCGGGGTGCAAAAATTGGCTTCGATTTTTCGACCACTTCCCGTGGTCCGATCGAGCTGAAATTTGGACAGCGGATTTGGGGCGCCTAACAATACATCCTATCAAATTTTCAGTTAAAACGACTTAATAATACTACACTTATGACAATATTCATTTCTTAAAAGGAAAGTATAAGAAATATTTTAATTTCGCGTTAAAAATGCCTGTGCAACTTTTTATAGTTTTTCGGCGCAAAGCTAGAAAAAAAATATTATGCGCTACGATTATTTTTAGAACAATTCATACGGAGTAAGGAGATATTTTTGAGATTTGCGACACAGATATTTTTTCTGTACGTTTCATTTGCAGTAGTCAATCAATTATTTAATTACATGATGGTAAACTTAGTTTGCAAATAAAGGGAGCATAATAAAAACTTCGTTTTTACGGTTTTCTTGTTATAGCGCTTCTATCCATGCTATTAAATTTAGCATACTCAGTACGCGCTCAGTGTGAATTGTAGTGGCAGATGTATTAGTATGTATAGCCTTGGAGCCACTAGCCAAAGAGAAAGGTCTTTAAGCTCTTCTTAAAAGATGTTTTTGTCTCATATTATCTCAGTGTCTGAGTTAAACTGTTCCATAAAGCAGGGCCACAGATTCAAATGAGCGCACTCATGGTTACGTCTTTTTGTGTCCAGCTACACTGGGAGTTTTAATGTGTGACTGTGATGAAGAGCGCAGTTCCCTTGATGGCTTATGCTTAGATATAAATGTGAAGGATTAACAAGAGTTGCAACATAGCGCAATAATCACTTGTGCACAATTGGACAAATCTAATATACTTTAATAAATGTAACAAGTGGATTTAAAGGAGAGACAATATAACGATGAGGGAAAATGTGGTATTTTCTAACGGAATTGGCTTAGGCCGTGCTTTCAATTCAGACGAACTAATATTTCTTCCATGAGTTTGTTTAGCTCGTTAAAATAGACTGGTAAAATAGAGCTTGCATATTAAGCTTGCACAAATAAATTGCACAAATAACTTGCACATTTAGCTTGCTCAAATAGCGTGCACATATAACTTGCATAAATGACTTGCACATTTAGCTTACACAAATAACTTTCACATTTAGCTTGCACAAATAACTTGCACATATAACTTGTACATTTATTTTGCACATATAACTTGCACATTTAGCTTGCACAAATAACAAAGCATGTGTCATTCAATGTTTTGTTGTTTCTGTCATCAACACAGAAAATATCAACATTTGGATTAGAGAGTTTGTAATCTGTTTCATTGACCGACATAGTTTGACATTTCTTATACATTTCACATTTAGAAATATCCACTTTTTTTAAGAGTATAAAATGTATTTTTTCCTTTTTTTAACAGAATAATAAAATTATTTCTCCCATTATCAACTTCATAATCAATTTGCTTGTTTAAGTAATTAATACAAAGATAGTTGTCTAAAATGATATTATTACTATGATTATGTAAATTGCATTCAAATAAAAATGTAGGTATATAAAATTTGTTTCCAAAAGAAACGTCGAAAAGTGAGCGTGTGTGGCGATGAGTAAAAGTTACTAGATCAATATCCGTAGCACTGATAATTTGTTTATTTAATTTTTCCATTGATATTTTAGAAATAAAATTTTCGCCTTCACAAATAACTAATGAATTTCGCAATGGTTTATCACAGTCTATTTCTACCATATATTTACCTAAATTATAAAGATTCTTGTCATGGAAAAGTATGGTGTTTGTGGAGGTTGACAAATTCAAATAAAAACACAAGTAATCATTTTCTAAAATTCGAGAGGGAGGGGGGGGGGGGGGTAAAATGTATAGGGGTTACCGTTAGCCCAGATAAACCCACTGTATATTTCGTCAATTCCCAGATATAAATTCATTCCTCTGTTACCATTTACAATTAATAAATTATTAATATAGTGAATTACATCAACAAACTCCTCGTAAGATTCTAGTGAAAGTAATTTCATTCCATGTTTACCGAGGCAGTCACAGCGGGCGTCAGTAGAACTTATTTCTAACAATTGGTTGACAGTACGATAATCTGATTTTATAGAACTTCTGCCTCTGTATGATAAACTATTTGTATCAGTGTTCATATCACAAATCGTGTAGAAAACTTCGTCAATATTTAAATCTTCAAATGATGACGTAAAGTAAATAAAATCCATTGAACTAAAAACATGGCTTGGACTTTCTGAAGATTGCACTATAAAAAATCTTTTGTTAGCACTATTCTCATGTTCACTATCGACGATTTCATTCATTATTTGATTACTATTGATATGTATATCTGTCATGTTAAATATAAAGATAAATGAAATAGACAGTTCAGAGCAATCAGAATTCCACTTCTCCTTCCACTGTTTAGTTTCTTCCATTACTAAATGAATAGGTAAGGTCTGATTATATTTAAATTCATGAAGTAAAGACATTTCGATATTCTTAGAACATTGGTTTGTTGTCATCATGGTAAAACTTGTAGAAACAAAGAAACTATTCATGGTATTACTACGCAGATAATCGCGGAACGTCTCAATGAAATTAATTTGTTCTTTGACTTCGCCTCCACAATCCAGCACAGCCATAAGTTTTCTGAGATCTGCATTGCAGTTTGGTAGAGGAAAAAAGCTGACAAAGTCTGGGAATAAATCATATATTTATCTTTACATTAAAACATACTGCAATAATAATAAATAAAAATCTGTAATACAAATAATACAATGTTCTACAAATTGAAAAATCATAATTTAATTGTAACTGAAAAGTGTTTTTGTTAAAACATGTAAGTAAGCTTAGATTCTATTATGATACATAATGGTCAAGGTGCTGTTAAGATACGCGCTTTGTTTAACTGTATTATTAAACAATATATAAATTTAAAGTATTGCAATGTAGAGCCTACAGCTTCGTTAACTTTGTTATATAATAGTTATAATGGTTATATATATGTCGCTTCTATCCATGTTATTTACTTTAGCATGCTCCGATCGCTCGTGGAATAAATTGCAGTGGCAGTTGTATTGGTATGTAAGGCACAAGGCCACTAGGAAAAAATATCTTTTTAAAAGGCTAGTGTCATATGCAAGCTGTTCCATATAGAAAGAGCCACAGATTCAAATGAGCGCACTCCAATGTACTTCTTTTTGTGTCCAGCCACACTGGGGAATTTTAAGGAGTGACTGTTATGAGGAGCGCTACTCCCTTGATGGCACGTGTTTAAATATCAGGATAGGTAAAGATGCCCATTTATTAGTCAGAGATTTTACGATTAATATCTATAATGGTTCAACGTAAAGATGGTACATCCTTTCCCTGCTATCTATGATGGTTCAACGAAAAGATGATACATCCTTTTTCCCTGCTATCTATGATGGTTCAACGTAAAGATGATACATCCTTTTTCCGTGCTATCTATGATGGTTCAACGTAAAGATGATACATCCTTTTTCCCTGCTATCTATGATGGTTCAACGTAAAGATGATACATCCTTTTTCCCTGCTATCTATGATGGTTCAACGTAAAGATGATACATCCTTTTTCCCTGCTATCTATGATGGTTCAACGTAAAGATGATACATCCTTTCCCTGTCTATGACGGTTCAACGTAAAGATGATACATCCTTTCCCTGTCTATGATGGTTCAACGTAAAGATGGTACATCCTTCCCCTGCCTATGATGGCTCAACGTAAAGATAATACATCCTTTCCCTGCTATCTGTGATGGTTCAACGTAAAGATGATAATGTCACAAATGTCACAAAATATGCTTTATTATTAATGCACATAGCAAAAATTCTAAACTGATGTAGAGAGTTAAGAATAGACGGGAGAGAAATTAGAATGATATGGTAAGGGGAAATAATTAGTTAGTGGTGATGTAAAACAATGTCGGTAGGACTAGGCTATATAATTTGTCTGCTTTTCTCCCCCCCCCCCCTCGCCCCAATTCAATTTTTTTCTCTTTAACGCACGCTTATTATTTCCCCTCCCAACCCGTTCCCCTACCTTCCAATGGACCAATGTGAGCCTTTTCAAGCCTATGTGGCGCCCCAGGGCAAAAGTTTCAGCGACGCCCCCTTGCATGCTGTAACTACTTTGTTTAGTGCTATATTTAGACATTTAGACTATATTTGCCGCCCCCTAGAAGTGTCGCCCTCCGGGCATATGCCACCTTTCTGCACCTCCCCTTGTGAGGGCCTACCCCCACCACCACTTTGTAATCCTGGCTACGCCACCGAAGAAGCATACGCAGACTAGGAAAGTCTATAGCTATCAGTGCCGTTACAAGCTTATGTAGCGCCCCAGGGCAGTGCCTTTACAAGCTTTTGTAGCGCCCCAGGGCAGTGCCTTTACAAGCTTATAATATGTAGCGCCCCAGGGCAAAAGTTTCAGCGCCTCCCCCTTGCATACTGCAACTGCTTGTTTAGTGCTATATTTAGACTACATTTACGCCCCCCTAGAAGTGTCGCCCCCGGGCATATGCCCACCTCTGACCCCCCCCCCCTTCCCCTATGTGAGGGCAAAAAACTGTCCATGAATCAAAATCAATCCGAGGTGGTTTCGTCGAAGCCCTTAAAAATGCAATTAAGCCTAGCCTACTCTAGATCTATTCTATATATTTATAATTTGCTTATTTGGGCTATTTTGAAATAATGCACAGCTACGTCTACCTCTTGTTAGTTTTTATTTATACATTTGACAAGGGGGGGGGGTGCACTGTTATCTGCGATCAGAGGTATTACGTTTCTAAATAAATCCCAATTCATGATGATTCAGCATTCTTACGTATTAGTTTCTAGGAATGGGCAATAAGCGGATGTTTTCGAACCTTGTCATATTTATTCCGAAATACCAGCCAATCAAATTTGGCTTTACTCTTCCGAAACATTTTTTCATTGGTGAATGTATTTGTTTACATCCTTGAAAGTTTGTAATAAAGATCGATGTTAGTGTTAGTTATTCAATATTTTTAAAACAATAGCTCTATTGGTATCGTATACAAGTTGAAAGGTAAGTACTTAAGTAATTAAGGTATCGACTTGGCATGTAAGGGCAATTTTTATTTATTTATTGACCGTCCTAACCCTTGAGAGATAAATAACAATGGGCGAAGGCAAAGCTGCCAAAAGACAATTTTAATTTTAATGCTTCTTCAATTCGAATCATAATTCACCATGGCTGTCCTAAGCAATATTACAAATAAATCTATTACATTTATAAATCAGATTGGACTTGAACAGGGGCTGAATGCTGTTAAGGTATTAAGTTCTCAAAGACAGATTTCATAATCATCATGACCATGATATCACAATTCACAATCGTACTATAATTTTGAATATTTTGTTGAACTTAGCCGTATGTAAATGTAGTTACGGCCCTCTCCTGTATTGTATAGGTCACCGTAGCCTACCTCCCTACAGTAGTTAGTGCCATAATGATAATGATAATAATACCTCTACTACTATACTACTTTAAGTTTATAAGTATATTGCTATGTGGCTATAGTCTATAGACTATACACAGTGACAATAAGAGTGAACTCTTACAAAAAGAGCTAGATGAATTAGGTAGGCTAGGCCTACTAAGTCAAAACATGTGTAAGGGGGGGAATTAACTGAGTTTAAGAGTAGAGTGTGTGTGGTATTGAATTATATAACACACACAATTAAATTAAAGTAGGCCTACATATATTTACATTTATATTATATACAAGGGGAGGGGACGGGTATATCTGTGCATACCTATATTGTGGTAGGCAGGTAGGATTAGCTACCTGGATGAACCAATACTAAAAACTACAATTACTAGCTAACTATACTAAATTGTCTAAATACTAGACTATACTAAACTACTAAAACTACACTAAGCTAAACACAGAACAGCAAACCACAAATAAACAAACATAAACAGCGTACACTACAACAATGTAACTAACTATCAATAGAACAAATAAATTTTTCATAATACACAAGTTTATTCAAAATATAAGCCCTAACCATCACTATCAACAACAACTAAATAAATCCATCGTCTACCAGCGCCATTTCTAACTAAATAAATCACAATCCCTACCAACTCTTAACTCGCCTACTACAAAATCATAATTCAAATCCTCTCATCACTTAACACACTATCTAATATCTAACTAAGAAAATATATACAAGAGACCTAGCAATTTCTAACATCTAACTTAAAAATAATAAATAAAACAAGAGAATAAATATATACAGTAGACCTAGCAATTTCTAACATCTAACTTAAAAACCAACATATAACCAGAGACTAATTTAAAACCAACATATAACACGAGACCAACAAGGTAGGTTTTACCCGACCTAAGGTATATAAATATAAGAATAAAAAATAGAAAAACATTAAGTAAAAATAATAATCTTTACATAAATTCAATGCGATAAACACGTTGGGCTGACCGATATTCAACATGGTCGCCTCTCTGGCTTAATTCAGTGATCGTAAATCAATACTAAAATCTATATGCTATCTAAACAATCGGACATAATATTAACTCATCTTAATCCATCACCAATGTTAAGATATTAATCTACAGTTTAGAATACTTATTTTACATCAAAAAAGCAATAGAAAAATGTTATAATTAAACTTACGAGACTAGTATGCCACTTTCACGATCACCACCAATAGAAGGCCAAACAACTAACCGGAAGGGAGATTAAATAGGGCGACCCAAACACTATCACTGACCAATAAAATTTATTGACCCGCAGCCAATCGGATTCAAACAACCTGAAAAAGCGCTCCAGTATAATTAGTTAAAAACTTAACTGTGCTTTGTTATGAAATTAAAAGAAAATATAATGAGAACAGTACAAAAACACCTTGTAGACCACCTGTCTACATACACGCCGCCCACATTTTTTATCGTCCTCGATAAAACACATACCCCATACAAAGATGTTAAGTATTCCACAATGCTACAAGACCAATCAACAAAAGACTCCTGATTACCCATCCCTAAGCCAGACATTCCTAGAATATCCACAAAAAAAATCCACGTCAGTAAATAAACAGACGCCACTGAAGGCACTCTTCTGCAATTTATGAACAAAAACATAGGGTGGCAACCACAATGCCCAAAGTGAGCCTTGACGACTTCACAATGACATACAAAAAGTCTCGGTGAAAAGAAATGCATCATTAAAAACACATACGCTCACTCATGTTATCTCACAACCTGGCAGCCAATTAATATACCATAAAAAAACGGAAATCAAACCACACAAGAAATCCTGGCATAATAATACATAAAAACAGTAAATTATAACAATTTGCTTCCTCAGTCCGCAACTGGTGTGGACAAGAAAAAATATCTTATTTTGACAAGAAAGAACAGCATCCGTTCCCCAAGAACAATACTGCCAGTTCACAAAGAACAATAAAACATACATCAGAAATCATGCTATAAAAAAACATAAAAATTATTACATTTTGTTTCCTCATTCCGCGTCTGGTGCGGACAAGAAAAAAATTATTTTGACCAGAACCAACGATGTTAGTCCCACATGAACTACACCGCCAGTTCACAAAGAACTTAGATGAAAAAAATGTACACCTCTCACAAGAGAGACAAAAAAACATTGACCTATTTGAACAGTTTATAAAATAAAAATACTGCATGTAAAATTAAAAAATTATTCTGGTCATGAAAAAAACAATAGGTCAACACACAATAAATTCAATAATCAAGGGTGTGTTGACAACAACGGTTGCATTATTTACATATGAACATAGGAAAAAAAAGAAGAGGTTCACAAAAAAAAGCAGTAAATATATTTACAGGTGGTGACAAAAAAATGTATGACGAAACAAAACACAACATGGCAAAATTCCTCTGGTAGGCCCAGGTCAGAACGTCTGAAAGCATCCAATTCCTGGCGTCTGAATGAAAAACACTTCTTTGGTCCATCTGTCCACTCTTGGACACAACACTAGCCCCTCCAGGGCAATACACTAGCCCATCCAGGGCACTACACTAGCCCATCCAGGGCACTACACTGGCCACTCCAGGGCACTACACTGGCCTCTCCAGGGCACTACACTGGCCTCTCCAGGGCACATCCAGACAATCCATGGCTCCCCCTTGGCCGAGGGAAACCAGGCAGGTGGCCTTGATCGGCACACCTCTCATGGTGGTGGTGGGGCAAGAAGGTGGTACTTGCCCCAGTTGCACCTCTCCGGCAGCAGCCATCGTCACTGTCGCCCGAGCCCAGGACCCTGGTGACCCATATGGAGGTCCCAACGCCAAGGCCTGGCCCAAGCATACACCGCCAGCTTCCAGGCTCCAACAGCTACAGGATGCCGGACCCTGGTGACCAAAGTGTAGGTCCCAATGCCAGGGTCTGGCCCAACACACAGCTAGCTGCACAGCCCCAATGGTCACAGGACGTCCACTGCTGCCGTCGTCTCCGTCGGCCCTACCTATGTTGGTCTCTCTCCTACCTACCGCTAACTGCCAAAACAACAACTAAGCCTAACACACTAATACCAAAAATCAACAACCAACCTAGGTCTAACAACTATCCTGCATTACTCACAACAACCTAATCCACAGAGAACTACTACTCAAACCTAGATCCAACTCCTATATACCAAACAACTATACCACAAAATACCACTCCTAGTCAAACAAAAATAAACCATCAAAACTATCCTAACCGAGACCCTAATCTACACAACTGAGGCCTAACCAAAAAGAAACTAACTATATTGGTCCATCCAAGCACAGATCCCACTTCTGACACCATTTGTAAGGGGGGGAATTAACTGAGTTTAAGAGTAGAGTGTGTGTGGTATTGAATTATATAACACACACAATTAAATTAAAGTACATATATTTACATTTATATTATATACAAGGGGAGGGGACGGGTATATCTGTGCATACCTATATTGTGGTAGGCAGGTAGGATTAGCTACCTGGATGAACCAATACTAAAAACTACAATTACTAGCTAACTATACTAAATTGTCTAAATACTAGACTATACTAAACTACTAAAACTACACTAAGCTAAACACAGAACAGCAAACCACAAATAAACAAACATAAACAGCGTACACTACAACAATGTAACTAACTATCAATAGAACAAATAAATTTTTCATAATACACAAGTTTATTCAAAATATAAGCCCTAACCATCACTATCAACAACAACTAAATAAATCCATCGTCTACCAGCGCCATTTCTAACTAAATAAATCACAATCCCTACCAACTCTTAACTCGCCTACTACAAAATCATAATTCAAATCCTCTCATCACTTAACACACTATCTAATATCTAACTAAGAAAATATATACAAGAGACCTAGCAATTTCTAACATCTAACTTAAAAATAATAAATAAAACAAGAGAATAAATATATACAGTAGACCTAGCAATTTCTAACATCTAACTTAAAAACCAACATATAACCAGAGACTAATTTAAAACCAACATATAACACGAGACCAACAAGGTAGGTTTTACCCGACCTAAGGTATATAAATATAAGAATAAAAAATAGAAAAACATTAAGTAAAAATAATAATCTTTACATAAATTCAATGCGATAAACACGTTGGGCTGACCGATATTCAACATGGTCGCCTCTCTGGCTTAATTCAGTGATCGTAAATCAATACTAAAATCTATATGCTATCTAAACAATCGGACATAATATTAACTCATCTTAATCCATCACCAATGTTAAGATATTAATCTACAGTTTAGAATACTTATTTTACATCAAAAAAGCAATAGAAAAATGTTATAATTAAACTTACGAGACTAGTATGCCACTTTCACGATCACCACTAATAGAAGGCCAAACAACTAACCGGAAGGGAGATTAAATAGGGCGACCCAAACACTATCACTGACCAATAAAATTTATTGACCCGCAGCCAATCGGATTCAAACAACCTGAAAAAGCGCTCCAGTATAATTAGTTAAAAACTTAACTGTGCTTTGTTATGAAATTAAAAGAAAATATAATGAGAACAGTACAAAAACACCTTGTAGACCACCTGTCTACACATGCATGGATATTTAACTCAACTAACTGGAGTCAGTGTCAGTAGGCCTATGACTATGACGTCTGTGTTTTTTCATCTAGAAAAGTTAAGAGTATATCCAAGGGTAAAGTAAAATAGAAATACAACACAAAAACAATCTGTCACAATACTCAGATAAACATTTAGGACAAAAACATTTTCCTTTTCCCTTATAGGCTACATTTTCCATTTCCCTTATCATCTTATGCGAGAACAAATGCCTAAAACCAGTGACTTTAAAAAACTAAAAAAAATGCAAAGCTAGACTCTGACCATAGATGAGCGTAGGACACGATAATCTTCTTTATAGAAGAAGTGTCTGTAATATATAAGATAAGATATGTCTACTCACTCTAGCTAGGAAGAAAATGAATTAAGAGAAAGGGTAAGGGCTTAATTAAACAAAGTTGTCATTTCCTGCTTGACTTGTTAAGATAACTCAATCTGTGCCGGAAAAATATTTACATATATATTATACCAATATACATATATATTATACCAATATAATACCCGGGCTAGGACTTTCTCTTAGTGTCTCCACTGACTTACCTCGACTTGTGTCAGTGAATGAAACTTTAAGTTTGGAACTTGTGGGTGCAAATGCCTCAAATGGCAAAAAACTCATGGAAAAACATTGATTATTGAACTAGTGATTAAAGTTAATCACTATTAGGTAATGATTATAAAGTGCTGTTTGAAAATCTATAACATAGCTTGGTCAGTCACTTGATGAGCTAAAATAACCTTCAACTAGCTACTAGGCCTCCCTAATATAATATAAGGTAGTGTTATTATTATTATGTCTGAGTTGGTTTGGACCATTTCTATCAGCTATGATCATCCTTCAAAGCTAACCTAAGCTAAAGCTTTTAGATGCTTTTACCATCTATTATTAAATCAATAATTCATTAACTAATAAACCAAACATTACAATGACTTTTTTTATTTTGTTGCTATGGTTTTGGAGGCAATATCATTATATGTCATAGGAATAGCTGGCAGCATGTTTCAGCCCCTTAAAAATTGATAAACCTTGCGACTCATCCCTCAACTTATCCAGCAGTGACTTAAAAACAGCATTTGACCCGGTTATTTATATATTTTCTGTTAGGTAACTTGCTCAAGTTTAATTAACCAATAGATGTACCATGATTTAATTAACCAATAGATGTACCAGGATTTAATTAACCAATAGATGTACCAGGATTTAATTAACCAATAGATGTACCAGGATTTAATTAACCAATAGATGTACCAGGATTTAATTAACCAATAGATGTACCAGGATTTAATTAACCAATAGATGTACCAGGATTTAATTAACCAATAGATGTACCAGGATTTAATTAACCAATAGATGTACCAGGATTTAATTAGCCAATAGATGTACCAGGATTTAATTAGCATTTATCAGATTTGAGTTTCTGCATAATTCTCATGTGGCATATTAGAGTTTAAAAAAAAGAATTATTCTTTCAATACCATGTTGCACAAGTGAAGCTGTGTTCACGTTTCCTTGGCCACACCATGATAGTGTAATTGACTTGTGTATGAGTAAAAGAGGGATCTAGTTTTACTTGGGTTCAAATATCTGATAATGGTGGCATATACCACTGGTAGCAAGTATACAGTTATAGTTCTATTGCCATCTGGATCATCTGACTAAATATTTGTTTTCTTCTATTATGTGACCCAGTAATTTAGGGAACTTTGAAATAAACAATCACGAAGTCAAATATAGTATTTCCATACTGTGTAAATATATTTTTATAAATTCAGACTCATTATTTATTCTGCCATGTAGGAGATACAATATTTTGGTATACATAAAGGATTAGGTTTGGTCTGTATAATAATTCCAGCTGTGATTTTTTTTTTATTAATGGGTTTTTATGGTTTGGGAAAAAACTGACTTGAATGTTTTAGGTTTCATAAAGCTGGTGAAAGTGAATGTACCCTCTCAAATAGACAAATAGCATGAAAAGTAATTGTAACAAAATAATATTTTTTTGTTTAATAACCATGTAGTTGATGTTACAGTAAGTTGAAATTGAAAAGTCCTTAATATAACTCCCATCCTGTTTTTGTCTGAAATAATTACTTTAAAATAACATCCTGAAAAGTTTTTTTAAAATTTGGATTACCTATATACACTGCCAGTTAACATTAAAGAATTTCACACATGCCTTTGAAAGTTGGTTTAAGAATTAATTGTTACGTTTTGAACAAGTTTAGGAATTTTAGAATGAACATAGAGTAAGAATCCTGAGTAAAGTAAAGCTGGAAGAGCATTGTTCTGACTACATAATCACCTAGTAGGCATAAGTCGAGGTCAAAGAAACTGGCTTCATCACACACTTAAATGAATAGTTCTTAGCATGCTAAATGTAATAGTGATATAACGGAAGAGAAACTCTATATAAATAACCATCATCCTTAATAAAAACCTGCTAATTCTAAGACTTCTACAGATTTATAAAATTGTTTGCTTTATCAATGTTAGGTACTTAGGGTGATATATTTTTTTTTTCTTACTCGAAAATCTTTTTTTTTAGAATCTTTTGATATTGAGTATAAAACATTCAACAATGTCAAATCCTGATGAACTGCGAACTCCAGAAGCACCTTTGTTAGAGGGACAAGTGCTACGCTTATACAGTATGCGGATGTGCCCATATGCCCAGGTATTCTATATTTTTAATTCTGTAAACTAAGAGATGCAAACATTGCAACAATAAGGAGTTTAAAGTAAGCTGACTTTTTGACACCCCGTATTCCGAAGGGCACATAAATGCTTAACAGTTTTACTTGTCATGCAATGTCAAGAGACATGTCAAGAGACATGACATTTAATGGCTGCTGGTACTGCAGTTAGTTCACTGGACTGTCAACAAAACGGCCCGGGGTCTGGCCCTGCCGCCCTGCAGGAGTTTTGGACCTAGTGCACGTAATAGTCTTCTGTCTTGAAGGAATGTCTTGTAAACTTATAAGACAATACGAGGATGTCATGTATATATAATCAGGGCTCATATGGTTTTGTAAAACTTACATGATTTTTCTGTTTGGGAAAACTAACTATAAGTTTGTCGCTAAGGAAAAGTTTATGTCAGTACAACTGATTTCAAAAGTTTATCTTATGTCAGTACAACTGATTTCAAATGTCTTGATTTAAAGATAAAAAAAACTTATAAAAACTAATATATTAACTAGATCAACTAACATATAAACTAGATCAACACATATATTATTTAACTTCATTATATCAACAAGCATTAACAAGGTCAATAAACATACTAATTAGATCAACTAACATATTAACTAGGTCAATGAACATACTAATTAGATCAACTAACATATTAACTAGGTCAATAAACATACTAATTAGATCAACTAACATATTAACTAGGTCAATAAACATACTAATTAGATCACCTAACATATTAACTAGGTCAATAAAACATACTAATTAGATCAACTAACATATTAACCAGGTCAATAAACATACTTATTAGATCAACTAACATATTAACTAGGTCAATAAACATTTTATGTTTTTGAATTTGTTTTCAGAGAGCACGCCTGTTATTAGCTGCCAAAGGGGTCAACTATGATTTGGTCAATGTTGACCTAAATAAAAAACCTGATTGGTTCTTTGATTATAACCCTTATGGAGAAGTGCCAGTGTTGCTGCACAATGGCGGCCATGTTTATGAATCTTTAATCACTGCAGGTACAATGCTAAACATTTCTGCACAAATTTTTTTTGAGTTGGTTCAGCAAATTTACCAGGTAGCAGGTTGGTTTCAAGTTTTATAACATGGGAATTATATCCCTAGTTAAGTTACTTCTTTACAGAGTTGTTATGAACTCGAATCCCTACAACTTAGGGAAGGTAACACTTTGTGTGTGGGGGCCGCCTGATCCTGAGAGTCAACATGATGACCCAGGTTCTAGCCCTGCGCCACCTGGCTTTACGTTTGGGCTAAGGGCGTACTGATCTTCTATATAGAATGAACATGATAGACTTATAAGATACACACATTTAGCTTTCATTTCTTCATATGAAGTTGTCAAATAAACTGTTTTCTTGTTCACAGAGTATATTGAAGAGGCCTTCCCACATCCTAAGCTTTATTCTGATGATCCTTTAGTCAGGGCTCATGAGAAGATCTATTTTAATCACTGGACAAAGAAGGTAAACACAATTTTTAAAAATAACATTGGTACTTAGTGGAAATGTACTCCGTTTGCATTTGTCAGGCGGCTGTTACTGTAACATAATATATCTAAAGAATAAAGATAATAGATTTTTGACAATTGCGATAAACTGATGAAAGTAATGAAGATAATAAACTGATAAAAGTAATGAAGATAATAAACTGATGAAAGTAATGAAGATAATAAACTGATGAAAGTAATGAAGATAATAAACTGATGAAAGTAATGAAGATAATAAACTGATGAAAGTAATGAAGCTAATAAACTGATGAAAGTAATGAAGATAATAAACTGATAAAAGTAATGAAGATAATAAACTGATGAAAGTAATGAAGATAATAAACTGATGAAAGTAATGAAGATAATAAACTGATGAAAGTAATGAAGATAATAAACTGATGAAAGTAATGAAGATAATAAACTGATGAAAGTAATCAAGATAATAAACTGATGAAAGTAATCAAGATAATAAACTGATGAAAGTAATGAAGATAATAAACTGATGAAAGTAATCAAGATAATAAACTGATGAAAGTAATGAAGATAAAAATAAATTCCAGAAGATTCTCTGGCATGGATGGGGCACGGTGGCGTTCCTGTATTTGAATCTTGGTCAAGGCTAGGATTTCTTCCAATGACTGGAGGGTGTCCCTGAGTCTACCCAGCTCTGATGGGTACCTGACCTTAGTTGGGGTAAAGTAAAGGCGTCTGCGCGTTCTGCTGGCCACACATCCCCTCGTATGCTGCGACCACAGAAACTGGTAAACGCTGCTTCCCAGGCCCTATGATCGATTTGGTCCGACGGGTTCTTTACTTACCTTGAATATATCTTCTGCCAAAAATGAAACTAAATCATTAAAGCTGTGAAAAAAAATGTTCTTATTGTACAGGGCATTCCAGCATTTTACAGTCTGTTGAAAATGGGCTATGCAGAACCAGAGATGACCAAAAGGTTGAAGGAACATGTGAAGACTATGGATGGCTACCTGGCCAAGCTTGGCAAACCTTTTTTTCATGGCAACACTGTTGGCTTCTCCGACTACATGATCTGGCCTTGGTTTGAGAGGATGTCAGTTTTAAAAGATATCAATGGTAAGGAATCATTTCTTAACTAATTATTTCCCTTTGTTTGAGTAATTGTCAGTTTTAAAAAGATATCAATGGTAAGGAATCATTTCTTAACTAATTATTTCCCTTTGTTTGAGTAATTGTCAGTTTTAAAAATATATCAATGGTAAGGAATCATTTCTTAACTAATTATTTCCCTTTGTTTGAGTAATTGTCAGTTTTAAAAATATATCAATGGTAAGGAATCATTTCTTAACTAATTATTTCCCTTTGTTTGAGTAATTGTCAGTTTTAAAAATATATCAATGGTAAGGAATCATTTCTTAACTAATTATTTCCCTTTGTTTGAGTAATTGTCAGTTTTAAAAATATATCAATGGTAAGGAATCATTTCTTAACTAATTATTTCCCTTTGTTTGAGTAATTGTCAGTTTTAAAAAGATATCAATGGTAAGGAATCATTTCTTAACTAATTATTTCCCTTTGTTTGAGTAATTGTCAGTTTTAAAAATATATCAATGGTAAGGAATCATTTCTTAACTAATTGTTTCCCTTTGTTTGAGTAATTGTCAGTTTTAAAAAGATATCAATGGTAAAACACATGGTAATGTTCTATTTTATGTAATAAGGGAGACAGACAATTAAGAGCGGAATGAAAATGTAGAATTAACTCCCTTTGATTATTATTGTTTGTAAGATTAGCTTCTCTGTAATTAAAGAAATTGTTGTTTTTTTGGGAATATTTCAATTTTTAGAATTGAATTGTAAAATCTTGCGTGAGGAAATATATTTTTTTTAATTTTTAGTCAGAGAGTCCATAGTCATTAGACTAAATATTTTTCATCCTAACATGAAAGAAACCTTGTTGTCTGGGTGGTATGTTGTCTGCGTGGCATGTTGTCTTGCATGGCATGTACAAATGATATAGAGTCTTTTTTTTACACTTTGTGTATGAATTTTTATCTATTTGTTTAGCATTTATACTGTTGTTGATTTTTTCCTACTTAGAATTTGACATGTGTCCTAAAACATATCCCAACATCACGGCATGGGTAGACAGGATGTGGAAGGATCCGGTCGTCCTAAAGTGCATGATCGACCCTAAATTAATGACTGACCATTACGAGCAGTACAGGACGGGAAAACCTGATTTCACCATCGGGGCAGAAAAACCTGGCCAGGTGGTGCAGGAGCCACTGGAGAATTTGGATGGTCTGAGAGATCCCTCCACTCGGGACAGACTGAAGAACAATTAAAAACTGTCAACAATTGTTTGTGAATATATATATATATATATGTGGCATTTCTATTCAAAATAGATTTTTTAGAACCACAGTTTTTCAAATCATCTATTTAAAGTTTTATTTGTCAAGTGTATGCAATATTTATTTGTTTTCTGACTAACCACTATGATTGTATCATGTTTTAGTTGAAATGTTTATCACAAAACTGTTTATCATATGTTTTTCCCGGTGTACTGGTGTGACCTAAGTATGTCATGGCCACAGAAACTGGTAAAAGCTGCATTACCAGTCATGTGATCAATTTGGCCCAAGGGTACTTTACTGGTACCACTTCTACCTTCAGAATAAGTATTTTAAAAAATGGTATGCCAGATATTTCAGCATGACAATTGATAGAGCCCCGATTTAACTGCTCTTTGAAAGAAGGTGATGGGCCGTACAACACACCTTTCATACAACACACCTTGAACTTGAACGATGCATTCATCAAAGTGGTGTGTCTGAGATTTCTTAAGAGATGTATAATTTCAGTTCTAGTCAATTTGAGTTCAAGTCTGGTTTAGCATATCGGCGTTGTGCTAAATACAATACAAGGTTGTGGTGTCCCAGCAGCCTTCAAAGATAAAAGGGGAAGGGTCGCAATTGAAAAGTGACACCTCAGAAGATCCAGTGTAGTCAGCTCCGCTATAACTGGCCATCAAGCCACGCATTTATGCTCACATTGCGCCCAACACTTTCGGGCAAGAATAGGCCTCATCGGTTATCTCCGGACCCACAAGCAACTATTAATGTGTCAGAGGATGGTCTTCATTGAAACCGATGGACATCATGGATGTCCCAAATACTCAAGCCGTGTTAATTTGTTTGTTATGATAAAACAGTTGTTTAAACATATCAGCCTCATGTAATTTATTAAGCAAAGACAATTCAAAGTGAATTCTTTGAAGTAAATTATATTGGAGTTTTACTTTGCAGGCATGTTTATTTATACATATACCTTTTGTATTACAGGCTAAGCTAAAGCTATACATTTGTATTACAGGCTAAGCTAAAGCTATACATTTGTATTACAGGCTAAGCTAAAGCTATACATTTGTATTACAGGCTAAGCTAAAGCTATACATTTGTATTACAGGCTAAGCTAAAGCTATACATTTGTATTACAGGCTAAGCTAAAGCTATACATTTGTATTACAGGCTAAGCTAAAGTTATACATTTGTATTACAGGCTAAGCTAAAGCTATACATTTGTATTACAGGCTAAGCTAAAGCTATACATTTGTATTACAGGCTAAGCTAAAGCTATACATTTGTATTACAGGCTAAGCTAAAGCTATACATTTGTATTACAGCTAAAGCTAAAGCTATACATTTGTATTGCAGGCTAAGCTAAAGCTATACATTTGTATTACAGGCTAAGCTAAAGCTATACATTTGTATTACAGCTAAAGCTAAAGCTATACATTTGTATTGCAGGCTAAGCTAAAGCTATACATTTGTATTACAGGCTAAGCTAAAGCTATACATTTGTATTACAGCTAAAGCTAAAGCTATACATTTGTATTGCAGGCTAAGCTAAAGCTATACATTTGTATTACAGGCTAAGCTAAAGCTATACATTTGTATTACAGGCTAAGCTAAAGCTATACATTTGTATTGCAGGCTAAGCTAAAGCTATACATTTGTATTACAGGCTAAGCTAAAGCTATACATTTGTATTACAGGCTAAGCTAAAGCTATACATTTGTATTGCAGGCTAAGCTAAAGCTATACATTTGTATTGCAGGCTAAGCTAAAGCTATACATTTGTATTACAGGCTAAGCTAAAGCTATACATTTGCTCCCCTTGGTAACAGTCTTCTTTTAATTCTACAATTCCAAAACTTTTTTTCCTTTGTGAAATTGAAAAATAGAGTTTGAGCAGTCTTTCTATTTTTAGACAAACTCACTGGCACATATAATGTGTGAATTGTATTGTCCTTGTGATCATTTGAAATACTTAGAACTAAAAGACCAGAAAAATGTGTCTATTTAGTACAATTAAGATTTGTTAACATTTTGATATTGACATCTTGTCTTTCATGTTTTGAAAGCATCAATATAAAATAAAATATAGCTTGAATATTGTGTATATATATAATATATTGTGTCAAATTTCTTTTCTTACAATGCATAGACTTAGAAAATTTGTTTTCTTTTTCTCATTTTTGTTCACTTTTCTTACATTTTTGGGGAGGAAGGGGGGGGTGGGAAATATACTAGTACTTTGACAAAAGACTTTATTAAGATAAGATAAGATTGCTTTATTGATCCAAATAAATGGAAATTTGACGGACAGCTTGCTTTGATATTTTTGCTACATGATAACTTGAAATACTCTGTTTCAGAATTTCCGATCGCACCCTGTCCTCTAGACTTTCGGTTCAGTAATTCACTATGATTTTCTCAATGGAAAATTAAGATTAAAATTGAAAGTCATATACAGGGGAAAACTTTAGGTACGTTTAGAATTCATTTAGGACAGCGTTATTGACTGCGCACACAAAAGAACAACACTTAAGCTCTAAAAATAGAACAAGCGGCCATCTTAATATAATCTTTGCTTCAACAGATTCATTAAACAGTCTAGTGTTGCTGACGTACATTTAAAAATCTGTCTCAGTTTGAAGGTGGGTTTTTTTGTCAGAGTATTCGGCATCAGTGGGGCCACACATTCTCCTTGCACTTCATGTCCAGAGAAAGTGGTGAACCATACATTGCCTGCCGCCATAATCCAATAAGTTGAGATTTAACTTCACTACCTTGTGTATGTAGAACAATATTTTTATTGAAAGAATATATTTGTATAGATATTTTTAGGCATTGTTTTTAGTAGCTATTTGTCACTGTTTATTAAACCCTTTATTAGTTTTAACCCTTTTTAATGGGCACAAAAATTGTATGAATCATACCAAAGACTTTACTTACATTCATATACAGAGAGCTTAATAATTCATCTTTATTTTGATATTCATCTTTATATTTATTTTTATTTTGATATTCATCTTTATTTTGATATTCATCTTTAAATTCATCTTTTTTTTTATATTTGTCTTTATATGCATCTTTATTTTGATATTCATCTTTTTTTGTCTTTGAAGTTATTTTTATATTTGCCATTGGATGTAGGATTTAAATTGACATTTTATTTCACCTGCCAAGGAGTTTCAGGCGGTGATTCAAAGTTTGCCCGATTCTTGTTAATTATTATTTATGACTTAGATCTATTTCTTTCATAACATTTCCACATTTTTTTGCAGCTATATTGAATATTGTAAAGGAATAAATGATTTTTGTATTCTTGAACCAAAGGTTGTTTTTTTTCTTTATTTGTTTATTAAATATTACATTTAATTCATTGATTGATTTTAGAGTAGATAATGAACTAACAATAAACTAACAATAAACTAACAATGAACTAACAATAAACTAACAATGAACTACCAATAAACTAACAATGAAATAAAAAAAGTGTCTAAAAAATTAATTTTTTTCTTTTTTATCCAAAAGATTTCTGGTAAATTTTTTTTTTCTGACATATTTATGTCTATGTCATAAGAATAACCAGCAATATAAAGTAGCAGTACCGGTAGATCTAATTGAAATTTATTTCAGAGGATTTTGAGTGAAAAAATATTTTGTTCAAGAATAGATAGACATTGGGGACTAAGAATGGATTAAACCAATTTTAATTGATCCTTCCAAGAAATAATCTTATGGTATTCTTCTTTTTTGATATTCATCTTCTCTCAGGAATTGATAAATGACAAATAATGGAGTTGTACTGTATAGCCTATTTATATACATTGTACAATATAGAAACTACGTTTTAATATTCTATTTACATTTTTTAAAGCAGGTAATGAATTTTTTTTCCAGTCTTTTTTTACTTAAAACAGTAATAAATTAAACATATATTTAAATTTAACTTATCCAGAGATATAGCTATGGCATCCAGAGATATGGCTATGGCATCCAGTAATATGGCTATGGCATCCAGAGATATGGCTATGGCATCCAGAGATATGGCTATGGCATCCAGAGATATGGCTATGGCATCCAGAGATATGGCTATGGCATCCAGAGATATGGCTATGGCATCCAGAGATATGGCTATGGCATCCAGAGATATGGCTATGGCATCCAGAGATATGGCTATGGCATCCAGAGATATGGCTATGGCATCCAGAGATATGGCTATGGCATCCATAGATAAGGCTATGGCATCCAGCGATATGGCTATGGCATCCAGCGATATGGCTATGGCATCCAGAGATATGGCTATGGCATCCAGAGATATGGCTATGGCATCCAGAGATATGGCTATGGCATCCAGAGATATGGCTATGGCATCCAGAGATATGGCTATGGCATCCAGAGATATGGCTATGGCATCCAGAGATATGGCTATGGCATCCAGAGATATGGCTATGGCATCCAGAGATATGGCTATGGCATCCAGAGATATGGCTATGGCATCCAGAGATATGGCTATGGCATCCAGAGATATGGCCTACTAAGTGATTTATTTTATTCAGACCTTGACTAAATAAAATAGTGGAGTTGAGTTCACCAACTTACGAGGGAGCTGTGTGGCCTGTACAATGTTTGGCGAATGTTAACTTTTTCAAAACGGATGTTAGGTTTTAGCAAA
Source organism: Anisus vortex (assembly GCA_949126835.1). NCBI lineage: Eukaryota > Metazoa > Mollusca > Gastropoda > Planorbidae > Anisus > Anisus vortex. Next base: position 54,938,010 of record OX421495.1, read on the forward strand.
TATATAGATGCCATATATGCAATGAGTCTGAACAGAGTGAGATTGACATCAAGATTATCACGGGCTCTGGGTTAAAAACTATTTCCAAAGCCTGGATTAGTTTATGGATTTAGAAACTACATGCAGGCCCAGGACTTCATGTCATGACTAGTACATTTGAAAAACCTGAATGAATTCTGTTAGAGTGGACACATAAACAGCAGCAGACGATAATCTGGGCAGAAGAAATAAATGGCCAATCTCTTATCATTGCAACAAGATTTTTAAAAATATACAGGTCAGGTAAATGTTTGATAGGAAGAAAAAAAAAGAAATGTGTTTGGTCGCGACTCTGAAGTCATTGACACGATTATGGGGAAATTAATTAGTTGATTGAGGGGAAATTAATTAGTTGATTGAGGGGAAATTAATGAGTTGATTGAGGGGAAATTAATGAGTTGATTGAGGGGAAATTATTATGAGTTGATTGAGGGGGAAATTAAGCTGAGAGAACACAGCGCTGGTGAGACAACTTATCTAGCATTTAAGTTTTGGGATGTGGCCAGATAAACTGAAACGTTGCCAGAAGCATCGAAGGTTAGTAGGCCTATTTAAAAATTATATATTATAGGGCCTATATAGTTTTTTTTTTAAAGCAACAAAAACAAATTAAACAAAGCAAAAAACACAACAACAAGATGTTGGTATAACTGTGTTACTTATTATCTCCCTTTACGAACAGCAGTAAACTAACTTATAGTAACAATTTATTTTAATTTGCAGAAATATTGATCTTTCCTTCATTTCTATTATTAGTTTCATAACACATACAATTGAATTTGCTGCCAAGCTAGGCTTTTTTTTTTAGATTGGCCATTTTTATCTTTGATGTTATCATTGAAAAGAATCACTTAACAGCATGAAGAGTTTACTCAAACAGAACATTTGTACATTGCGCTTTTTGTCTAAAATATATATATTGTTTTAAAAACTACATTGGATAACAATGAATAACATATTATATGTTCTGCTCCATTAGGCGCTAATCATGTACCATATTGAAAGTTAATCGTTGTCAGTTTCGAATATAATCTAGGCTAGTGGAGGTGTTACAGAGTGCCCACCACAGAATAGTTTGGTGGCCACAGTCCAGAAGCCACATAGAAAATGCATCAAGAATCAATGCCTACATTTCCCCCACCCATACTTTATAAAGATCCATTACCCAACATTTCGCACTGGTGCCTCAGTCCCTCACCTATATAACAGTTGTTGTTTTTAAATAAGCATGGACCTTATAATACTTGTATTATGGTGAATAGGACTATTGCATGTTGTATATAACTAGGAATAAAAAGCTTATCATTTCTACAACCAAAATTGACATAATTTTTTTGACCAAGGTATCATTTAAATATATTTTTTCTTTCAAGCTTTTTTTAAAAATAAAAATTGGATTGCTTTGTTAAGTATATAGAGTAAAGAAGATAGTATTATCTAAGTATTAGCCTTAAGGCCCTTAACTATACCGACCGTAAATATCTATTTTTATACTTATAATAGTTTAACAATGCCCAAATTTACTCTAAAACACTGTGATAAGTAGGCCTAACATTGAAGTCTGTATGGGCCTAATTATTACTGGGGGGGGGGGCCAAAACAATAAATACAGCACATATTAAAGAGTTGCAAAACATTCCTAGAACAATGTTTTATAGAAGGAGTAACTTTCTAGTCTTGGGGTTCATATCATGACGTCAGGCGCGCTGCAGTCTTCGCGAATCTGATTGGCTATTTTGTTTTCCAGAGTGTATTGATGTTTCCATAGTGATTGTAATTCGCGGTCATAGTTTCGAATTTCGTTCAACAAATTATTCTGACATTTCTGCAAGTCATCCATCTGGAATTCAAAAAGCACAAAAAAAATTACAAACTGTCTAGATCACATTCATATCTATGCGTATAAGCTTAGTCCTAATAAGAAGTAGGCCTATAAATGTAGGCCTATTATATACTCTTGCAGGAAAATATATTGAAAAAACAAAAGAAAGTTTACTAAATGTTCCATCATATTTCCGAGCACAGCTTAACCAGTGCATGTTCGTGCGAAATTAAAAGACAAAAAATACATTTAGGCGCTAAATATATTTGTAAGTCTCTAGTCTACCTTGCAGACATCTTCAGTAGCTGCGACTCTGTCAGCAGACGGCAAGCTATACAGTTTTTCTTTCAGTTCGTGCACAGACTTGTCGGTGGTGAAAAGGCGCTCATACAAAGCATCCCTTCAAAGATTGTACATTTAATTATTAAACAAATGAAGAGATGTAAAATAGAACCTAACTTTTCTATTCTCAATCAGATGTCGATTCTGTAATAGAAGGCCTATAACACGCATTTTCAATTGGTTCTGATTCTTGTAATATTATATAGTAGTTCTATAACATTATAGTTATCCAGCGATGCTGTTTCTCATAGTGATAGTGAATGGAGTTTTCAATCATGCCATATTATTCTCAAATAACACACAGTTTTCAAACGGTTTTGATTATTTTTTGGCATATACACTTTTGAAATTGTAAGAAAAAAAGTGGACCTACACAATAGACTAACTTTCTTAGAACTACACAATAGACTAACGTTCACACACATTACAAATATTTTCCCTTTCGTTTCGGAAAAGGGGAGGGAAACCAAAAGCATGGGAGTTTCATTCATTCACCCTCCCTCCTTTTTTCTCTCTCTCTCCCTCTCTGTAGCTCTTTCTCCACCCCCTCTCTATATATAGGCCTATCTATCTCTTTCCCATTTCTCTCTCCTAGTTTGTCCTTCTATTCTTTAGCAGTGGTACTTAGATATATATCTGATAGACAAACTACTGAAACTGGCTTGTTTGACCGAATTAGCAGTAAAAAAAAAATAAGTCCTAATAGTATTTGACATAGATTTGTGTTTTGCCTACATTACTCGCTCACTCCAGTGGTTTGAAATATTCAAAATAATGTCCGTGCGCGGGTGTGTTTACGTTTTTGAATTTTTATATTTTAAACACACACTTTACTGATACGAGGATAAACTCGGGAAAGAATGTAGGCAGAGGACGTATCTCCCACCCGCCTTCTCTTCTTGAATGATGCCTACATGTGAGATGTAACCATCCATTGATGCCTACATGTGAGATGAAACCATCCATTGATGCCTACATGTGAGATGTAACCATCCATTGATGCCTACATGCGAGATAAAACCATCCATCTTACCTGGCGATCGTTAAAGTCTTGGTTTGATTTATAGTAGAGTCCAGTTCGCTATCAATTACCTTCTGGCCGCTGGATGCTTTCTTTGCAGTGCCTCCGCATTGCTGGCCGTCTTTGATCTTACCATCGTGAGGGGCCGCCGCTGGCTTGTTGGGGTAGATGTAGCACACTCCACCCATACCGTCAGGAATTCTGGCGCACTGCCAACTGTCTTGTGTGTTGCATTCATCTGGACACTGGCGAGCAGGACCGTCCATCATCATCACGCGGTGCCAGTCCGTGTCGCCTTCGTGGACAAAGCTTCCTCCATCGGAGTTCTGGCCCCTGTCCTGCTGGAGATGCTTGTCCCGCCGGTACGTCCTCATGGCATTCTCCATAAACCTCATGTCCGTCGGGTAATGCGACGTCGGGGAGTTGTACGCGTTTTGGGAGTAAATCTGCTTTGCCTGATCAACGCGATGCTGTTGCATGGGGCATGCGCCGTGGTTTGGAGGTGGCGGGTAGCACCCAGCGGAGTTGCCATAAGCACGGACGAAGTTTTGAAGCCGCGCGGCGGAGCCTATTTCCGGAGTCATTGGCAGCTCTGGGTCACGGCGCAACGTCGGTAAATTTGAGGCGCCTGACCCAGTTCTGGTGTTGGCTGCTTGTGGGAAGACCGAACACTCTTGTGTCTTGAGGGCTTGCGTTTGGTCCTTGTTATCTGCAACTTCCGGCAAGTTCAGCAACTTGCTTCCAACTATCTGAGTTCTATATGGGAAGAAAATATTTTTCCCTTGTTGCCGTTGTGAAAAACAGGTAGGAACCAGTGCATCGTTCCCTCGGTCTGGTGGGAACTCCACGTCGGCTGGCTTGTGGTCCGCGGGAGCTGACTGCGTACACGGGGAAATATTTGGGGTGGCAGATGGGCCATATCTCCCGTGTCGTCTGGCTGCTCTTAAAGATATGGAACTGTTTTGTGGGCACACGAAGGTCCTGTCCATTTTCTGATTACTGCGGATTATACATGAATCAGTCTAAACTTAGGCTATATATAGTTAATAATGTAGTTAAAATAAAGACTATTGAGATTGCTGTGCCAGAAACAGTGTCTCGGGAATGGGTAAGACAATTTATTGGGTCATTCCCGCTATGTAATAGACGTATTCCTTACAAGTTTTACAAACGTTCCTTCTAGATAGAAGATTACTACGGCCACAAGGCCCAAAACTCCTGCAGGGCTTCAGGGATCGGTCGGCTGTCGGGATAGAACCCGCGACGTGTCAGTTGACAGTACGGTGAATTAACACGCAGGACCAGCAGGCCTTTTATATTCTCAGGCACAAAATGGGGAGATTATTTTTTTCCTTTTTCTAATATTGCAACCAAATAAATGAAAAGGAACCTGCAAACAAAAATATATTTATTGCATTGAAGACAAGCATGTAAAATGTATTACAACAATTGTTCGCCCAGCGACGGAGCAAGAACATGCGCAGACTCTGTGTTTGGTTTTATCGTCTGCGCACACTTACTACTTTTACTTTGTCTCCCAGTGTTAATGATTTACAATAACGCGGTGATTGTTTGAAAGTTTCTGACCAGCTAGTTTGAATCTCTAAAATATAACAATGACATAAATAAATTTCCAAATTTAATAAATCTCCCAACTCGAAAGTAAAGTTTCAAATTTCCATTAAGTTGATTTTCACAAGAGACATTCTTCTTTTTAAAAACAACAAAATAATATTTTTCTTATTTTTTTTTTTTGTGCTAATTTGAACAGCTTACTGGGGGGGGGGGGGGGGGTCTTTATAAACCACGAGTCAAAGCATAGTTAATATTACTAGAACACACACAAAAATACACTAAACCTTACACAAGACCTTGAAACTTTCCTCCGCTAGACCAGTACCCACCCTCACCCCCAATCAGTAGTCTTTATAATCCTACCTTTGATGTCCTGCTTCATTGGAAGTTATGTTTGAATGGCCCCAGACGTAGACAGATTCATGTGTGGATCCCATCAGCTCCATGTTTAGACTTGCAGACGACAAAACATACCAAAAGAAAAAGTCAACATTCTTTTTAAATCTGGACATATAACCGTTTAAGTTGAAATAAATCTGTACAAAAATCTTCTCATTGAGTGAGTGAGAAAATAAGGGAGGAATCAGTGAACGAATGAGCGAGTGAGTGATTGAACGATTGAATAATGAGTGAGTAATTGAACGATTGAGTATTGAGTGAGGGATTGAGTATTGAGTGAGTGCTTGAACGATTGAGTATTGAGTGAGGGATTGAACGATTGAGTATTGAGTGAGTGATTGAACGATTTAGTATTGAGTGAGGGGTTGAACGATTGAGTATTGAGTGAGTGATTGAATGATTGAGTATTGAGTGAGGGATTGAACGATTGAGTATTGAGTGAGGGATTGAATATTGAGTGAGTGATTGAACGATTGAGTATTGAGTGAGGGATTGAACGATTGAGTATTGAGTGAGAGATTGAGTATTGAGTGAGTGATTGAACGATTGAGTATTGAGTGAGGGATTGAACGATTGAGTATTGAGTGAGGGATTGAACGATTGAGTATTGAGTGAGGGGTTGAACGATTGAGTATTGAGTGAGTGATTGAATGATTGAGTATTGAGTGAGGGATTGAGTATTGAGTGAGTGATTGAACGATTGAGTATTGAGTGAGTGATTGAACGATTTAGTATTGAGTGAGTCACTGAATGCGTAAAATCAATCAAGTGATTTAATAAGTGAATTACTAAGTGGGTAAGTAGACCACTTGTGTGAATGAGTAAGTGGGTGAGAACATGAGTGAGTCAGTAAGAAGTGGGTCAGTGAGGAGTGGGCGTAAGTGAATGAACGAGTGAGTCAGTAAGAGTTGAATCAGTCATTTAGTCGGTGAGTTTTGTTATTTGTTATGTAGGCTATCGCGGCTTATGTTTTCTTCGGAATTTACGCCATACCAACAAAATAAAATGACAGGTGTAGTTAGCAGATTTTAAAACTTGTATGTGATATAGATATACATTATATAGGCCTACTACTATAATACTACAGGAATTTTGAAAATGTAATGTCACATAGGCTACCGCCTATATTCCTATATTATTCATCATAATTTATCATAATTGAAAAATACTTGCATTTAAATTATTTCAGACATTACAATGGACTTACTTTGGTTGACTATGTTTTTATTATTTCCTATGTACTAAGGGGGAATCCTAACAGCTAATCCTACTCCTCTCCCAGGGTTTGCCCCTCACCCAATTCCAAAAGACGTTTAGTACTACCTACATTGTTGACTACATCATTTTCTAATTCGATTTCCGTTCAGACGAAGTACTTTGCAGTGCGATATGGTGTGTGTGTCTATTAGATAACATTAAGTGGGTATTGTAGGCCTAAGCCTATAAGCTCTTATTATGCATGGGCCTATTCTATTTTTTATGAAACAAGTTGGCTTAACGACAGCCAGTGCCCTCACATAGGGGAGGGCAGAGGGGGGCATATGCCCGGGGGCGACACTTCCAGGGGGGGCGGCAAATGTAGTCTAAATATAGCCAATATAGCACTAAATCAAGCAGTTACAGTATGCAAGGGGGCGGCGCTGAAACGTTTGCCCTGGGGCGCTACATAAGCTTGTAAAGGCTCTGACGACAGCGCGCTATCATTGCCGTACTGATGAACGTCCCCGGGTTCAAGTCTTGAGTCTACCCAATACGACGGGTAAGCCTGACATTATAAGTTGGCTATGTGGCGGACGGGGAATTCTGTGACCGCTGATTCCCTTTGTCTCGTGAACCAACGAGGTTTGAAAAAGCTATATCTTATCTTATAATATCTCTCCATGTCCATAATATTACATCTAAATTTTAGCTCAATGCGCTATTGGTATAAATTGCAGTGGCACATGTATGGGTACGTAATTAAAAGGCACATATATATAGCTACTAGAGTAGATATCTATAATAGTATTAATAGTCTAGTAAGTTAGTAAGTAGGACGCAATAATCTTCTTTATAGTAATTAAGGCGTCTGCAACGTACAAGATATAGTGTCAAAGATAATTAAGGTCTCAAAGATTCTTTTTTCAGAAACACTCAAAGTTTGAGGCAATTTTTATAATTTAGGCGACACAAATCCAAAAGAGCCCACTCCAAAAGGCTTTTTTTTTTTTAATCTGCCAAAGAAGGCCAATGCATTAAAAAAATATTATTAAATTTTTCATAGTAAAAAAGCGAAATATAAATTTCATTACCCTAACGATGCTGAAGCGTCGTGTAGATTCATGATGGCGTCCTTAAAGCGATCTGATTTTGTTCTGGATGAGCTTGTATGCTTTTTGAGCAATCCATTTTTTCAGATCCCTGTTTTATCTTTTATGGAGAGCAAATGCTTGAGTACATACTTTTCTAAAACATTAAAGATAAGATTATTTGATTATAATTATGGAGTATCATTATGCCTAAGTCCTAAGTAAATAAAAAGAGTAGCCGACTTATCGTATCCTACAGACGCGCCTTCTATAAAGAAAATTATTAGACATAGACCTAGGCAAGGCTAATCAATTTAGTCGGATAACTTAATTTGACTAAATAGATTACTAGGATGGAGACTTATAGTTATGAGTTTTGAATGTAATCAAGTAATTTGGACAGATCAGATGTCTTAAGTCTTAGAATTGTTAGAACTTAATTTATAGTTATTATCATAACTCTCACACTACATTATCATTATAGGCTTTAAAAGCTTAATAATGTCAGTGTGTCTTAGCATCATAATTTCAGTTTCAGAATTAATTATATAACTTAATATAACTTTATAATATAAGACATGATTAAATATTATTTAGTTTCACATAAGATAATTCACTGAATCTGAATCACTGAATGACATTCAGAGTCCTAATCCTATGTCAGGCTTTATAAAGTTAAAAAAAACAACTATAACTAGGCTATTATATAAGTTTACTACTGTGACTAAAGTTGGTAGGCTACTATAACTTACTATAAGACAAAAGTGACATAATTTAAAACAAGTTCTTATGTAGAACTTTTGCATTTAACCTTTCTTGATCAAATATTGATCAGTCAGCTTCATAAAACAAAACAAAGATATTAATCTCTTATTAGAATAAACTGGAAAGCTATTTTGTAGACACAAAACCACATGTTCCTTGCCCCATAACTAGAGAGTTACACAAATGAATGTTGTTGTTGTTTTGTACCTGTGACAGGTAAGTAACTTTGTACCTGTGAGTGTGTAAATGACTGTGTAATTATGTACCGACTGAAAATTAGTGACACACAATGAACCGTATTATTGTGCAAGGCAGACTGGTCCTGCGGTTAGTTCACCGGGCTGTCAACAAAACAGCCCTGGTTCTACCCCTGCTGGCGACCAATCCCTGACGCCCTCAATGGAAAATTATACAGTGGAAAACTTTAATGCAATCCTAAGAGCGTAGAAGTCATTTAAATTTAAGACAGCCTTATTGGTTGCGCACGAAAAATTAAGAACATATAAGCTCTAAAAGTAGAGCAAGCGGTCCATCTTATTATAGTCTTTGTACAGGTCAGCAAGTTGTTAAGATATTACATCTACATACCTACACATTTTGCTTTTTAAGTTTAATTAAATTTTATTTTTTTAATTCAGAGTTCTATAGGATTAATACTACAGGCTCATCATTTCTTTTTTTATTTCCCAGTTTTTGATCCTAATGTGGAAGACTCACCAAGTTACAGGGAAGTTTATGCAGAATATAATAAACTGGTAAACAAAATTATTTCTTGTATTTTTTATATACAGATAGCAAAGCCAAAAGAAAGAGAAATGTTTTTTTTCCACTTAGAATAATAATTGAACCAAAAAATATTACTGAAATTAATATTTATTTGATCTTATGAATAAAGCTAATTTCTTATAGTATAGCAGAGGCCTCGTTGGTCTACCCTCAGCATTGTGCTGGCCACACAATCCCCTATTATGCTGTGGCCACAGAAACTTGTGAATGCTGCTTCAGTTGCCCTATGGATCAACCTGGTTCAAAAGGGATATTTATTTGCTGTTGTAGCTTAGCATTAAAAAAAAATGTTTTTACGAAGCTTCACATTTTCTGATATTCTTTTTCTATGATAAGGTTGATCTCCTTCTTGAAGGTTTTAGAACAGATACAGGCTTGACTCATGAAGACATTATACAAGCCATGAAATCTCTCAATGCAAAGCCAGATTTGGATTTTTTCCAGGTTTCTTTTTAATTTCTCGCTTATATTGATTTTTGAAAACTAATTACAATAACAGAACATCTTTGTATTTGAGAATTATTCCAACATGTTAAATGAATCAAGAAAAGATTACTTAGTGTAACTCTGTGTGCATAAGCTCATCTTTGCTTCCTCACCATATTTCACTGACAGATTCTATGCGAGCAAGTTCTGGCCACTGTGGACTACCCAATATTTGTCCGCATCATGGCCCAGAAGAATTTAGAACTGCAGCGCCAGGCACTGTTGCTCATCTCCCAAATGCTCGGTGGCAGCCTGCCTGAAAGTTTGCTCAAGGAAGAAGCCACACAAGGCCATCACACTCCAGATGACGAGGATCAAGTGTTAATAGCAGTTTTAGCGTAAGTCTTGCAGCTCCATTACAAATACTGATATCACAACTATGCTACTGATATTTACATAGAACTCATTTTAATCGTTATGCACATGAAAATGAAAATTATTTTTCTTTATGTGTAGGAAATCAAAAGAAGACTATGAAAGAGAGAGATTGGGATCAGGGGATGAAGAAGAAGAATTAAGAATTATTATTGGCATTTCAAGAGCTGAAAATTTAAGATTGCAAGAATCTATGCAAGCTGAAGAAGAAAAATTACAAGAGGTACCGGTAGTTACTTTTTACTAAACTGAACTTGCAGTATCATTGTTACAAGAGGTACCGGTAGTTACTTTTTACTAAATTGAACTTGCAGTATCATTGTTACAAGAGGTACCGGTAGTTACTTTTTACTAAACTGAACTTGCAGTATCATTGTTACAAGAGGTACCGGTAGTTACTTTTTACTAAACTGAACTTGCAGTATCATTAAATCCGTTTTTATTAACTTTTCTCAAATAACCATAATCAGATTGTGGCAAAAGGATGTATAATATCTATTTATGTGAAATCTTGTAATATTTTTTTAAACTCATTTGCTACTAACCTAGTTTCCAAAGACACCCCTGAAAATACTAGTCAAAGGGAAGGAACTCCTCATTAAATTTAGTAAATTTTTTTTAAATATTTTTTTAATGACTCAATATTTCCCAAAGTTAATAAAAATTACATCATAAAATAGATAAATATTTTAGCTTTCTGGAAATGTATATTTTTATGCATAAAAAATGTCAAATTATCGGTACAATCATTCGCTGAGTGTTGAGACCCTAGGATTTGGCTAAATATTTTCTAGCCCTAGCGTCGAAGTCCGATAAAGTATCATAAAGCCCATAAATCAAGTTGTAATGGAAATTAATCTAAGTCTATCTCTGCAGCATCCTTAATATCAGAACTGTTGTTAAATGTTATATTTGGAGGTATAGAGCTATTGATTAATAAACTAAAAAATTAAAGGCGAAGGCTATAAAAAAAATATTACAAGATGAAAGGCCAGTGAAAACTACCCGTACTTTGAAAGCGCATGGCAAAAAAAACGAAACAATAAAAACATTTGTTTCTTTTTAACGAAGCAGTCTATATTCCTACTTTTTAAGAGCCGCACTTGCAGTAAAACCACCCCCACAGAACGCATGGCGAAAAATCAATAAATGACGATAGGCTAGTCACACACGTGGCCGCCGCATTTGGGCACATTAGTACAGAGAGGGGTATGCCGCCTTCAGTCGCAATAGTAGCAAATGAGTAAACATTTGATTCATGCGTTGGTAGATATGTTTTGACAAAAGACAAGCTTCTAATACTGCACTTAACTGTAAAATCAAAATTCTGTGAGGTTCTTGAAAAAAAAAATTATTACAAAAAATGAAAAAAAAGCCTAAAATTGTCACTGTTACACAAAGTTAAAATGAAAATAAATGTTAAAAAAAGAATGATAAAAATGGCGGGATGCTTGTACTTGATCACTTTATGTAAGTGAAATATGCTATTTGTGTTAGTGACAGATATAAACCTTGTAAGTGAAATATGCTATTTGTGTTAGTGACAGATATAAACCTTGTAAGTGAAATATGCTATTTGTGTTAGTGACAGATATAAACCTTGTAAGTGAAATATGCTATTTGTGTTAGTGACAGATATAAACCTTGTAAGTGAAATATGCTATTTGTGTTAGTGACAGATATAAACCTTGTAAGTGAAATATGCTATTTGTGTTAGTGACAGATATAAACCTTGTAAGTGAAATATGCTATTTGTGTTAGTGACAGATATAAACCTATCAGACAGCTAGCAAGATATGTAGGTAATAATATGTGTACATATAAATGTTTTGTTTATTTTTTTTTACAGACTGTAAATCTATTGTATTTTATGTATAATTTATGTTTTTATATTCATTTTATAAATGTCCAACGCTTTATGTCTAGACACTTCAGAAATCTTTACACTTATCGGAACAGTCTGGGGTTGAAACCTCCATCTCAAAACCTGTTAAGTCATCCTCCATACCTCCACCTGCTTCATATCAGCCGAGGAAACAGGTAGTGGTTTTTCTTTTTCAACATTCTAATGTAGTAAGTCTAGAATTGCTATTTATGTAGATGGAAATTGTACACAGTGCAGTGAGGTAATGTCTGTAATATGCAGTATTTATTACCGGTACTTGGTAATTTAATGCTATTTTTGGTTTTAAAAAAATAAACTCATGGAACAATTTGCTGTAGCAGCAGATCATATGATTCCATCCACTGGTGAAGAATTTCTGAGGCCTGGAGGGATTCCCTGAATGTACCGGAGCTTCCAGCTCTTTCTGGGGCTAAACAGTTCCATTGTATGCAATGTGGGCTTGCTACAAAACGCTTTCATTAAGCATGACTTATTGACTTATTGACTTATTGACTTATAATTCTGCAGACATTTCATCTAGATAGAAGATTATTATGTCCTGGACCAAAAACTGCGGGGCGGCGGGAATCGGTCAGTGGCAGGGCGGCAGGGATCGGTCAGTGACAGGGCGGCGGGAATTGGTCAGTGACAGGGCGGCAGGGATCGGTCAGTGGCAGGGCTGAAAGCAGGGTTGTGTTGTCATGTACATGACTACTAAAAATGTAAATTACCTGCTCTTTGGATTCAATTGGTTGAAAAGTAGAACTATGTGTACTGTGTTTTTAAAAAAAAGACACTGCTTTTTTTTAACTGAAACAATCATTCTGTTCAATTAATGCTTCAAGAAAAACATTTACTTTTCTTTTTATCTGTAAACATTTCTTCTCCTGCTAGGCAACAGAACCTGCCAAACAGGCAACAGCACCAGCCAAACAGGCAACTTTGGATCACAGAGTTCCTCCAGAGGTGACTTCAAAAAGTGTGTCAAGTGCTCAAGCAGCAGCTGATTGGATGAAGTCTGCCGAGACAGAAGTGAAGTCTTCAGACGCACATTCCAAGGCTGTTCATGCAGCTGCTGTAAGTTCTTGTTGGTTCAGTGTTAATTATTGAGCATGTAGTGACTGACACAGTACATACAGAGCTTACTGTATATACTTGCATATAAGTCGCACCGGTGTATAAGTCGCACCCCTAGTTTAAGATTATTTTTCGTATATATCGTCATTGTAGCATATAAGTTGCACCCTGACTTTCAGGAGTTACATTGCCTTTTAACTTCTTAAAAATGCATTCCTTTTAAACATAAAAGTTACTAAATACTCACCCTTAATCTTATTTGGAAACTTTCCTTAAAAAATTGTTTCAATCATGCATAATGCAAACATAATCAAATAAAGGTAGTGCTTCATTTATTTTAAACAACCGATCAATACAGCCATTAGTCTTATAGTCATATGAGAAAGTAAGGTAGCCTATCTGTTTCTTCACACCCGACACTTCTTTTTTTAAAGTTAGAAACCCATCACTACTCTGTCATACAGTTTCCTACATAACCCGTATAGTTGACTGTAGTGATGTAGAATTATTAGGATATGCGTAGGCCTACATTTTACATATAGAACATTTTGATAGGTGTAAATATACTATCTTTATAGAACTGAAATTGACAAATATTTTAGGTTTTTCAGACACCACCCCCCACCTTCCTTTTCTTTTGAACTTTTGTATTGCCGAAATGTAGCGTAAGCTTAAGGCTGCATTTTCGGTAGGCCTGTTGAACGCAAATTACAGTATGGAAAGAATCGTAAATGTGTGAAAGCCCGTCTAGGCCTTTAATGTAGGTGTAAGCTTGTAGACTAGAAGCTTAAGATGCGTTTTTTATTTAGGCCTATGGCCTAGGCATATAGGCTATAACTTACTAATAAGGTAGCATTCTGAGAAAACTGTGCCAGGCAATGTTTCAAAAACAACGATCAGCCACTCGACACAGGAAATTTTGAAAAAATTCTGCACTTAAACGTTTTTTTCAAATCTTTATAGAAATAATGCGTGAAATGACAATAGTGTGTTTCATTTTTCAGTGTGTTTTCATTTTGCATGTAAGAGTTGGAAAAAAAAAACAGCTTATTGTCGGCCGCTCAGTCGCGTTTGAAATCATTACAAACAATGTTAATGGTAATGTATAGCACGTAATCAATACCAGTCGGCGCAAAAGGTCACAAGTCACAGGCCGGAATTGCCAAATGTGCGTAGTTTTGTAGGTATATTTGAAAAATAGCTCAAACGCAATTAGTGTTTGCAGGGCAGTCAAGAGGTTGATTTGTGTGAACACAATATGATTTTGTACACTTTACCATAACATTCTTTAGAACTAAAAAAAATCTGGGCTAATTGATTAAAACTGATAATAGCTTTCAATAGTTATAATTTGTACACTGTGGACTTAGACTTGTAAAATAGTGTATTGAAAGGGATTGCGAAGCAAGTCGCACCCCTACTTTTTGTCAAAATTTTTGGTAAGGAATGTGCGACTTATATGCGAGTATATACAGTAAGTATTAAACAAATATCTAATGATTTTCATCAGAATTGCTAAATTGTTGTTTCTTTTGTTTTTTTCTCACCTCCAGTATTTTAATACTTAACCTTTCTTTCCCCAATAATTTCAGGCAAGCATGGCTGGTATGTCAGAAGAAGAATATAGAAAAAGAGCTGACTTTTTGTGTAAGCAGAGAGACAAACTGATGGAGATGAAGAAGAAAGAGAGAGAGAAGCAGCTCCTGTCTGCGGAGAAATCACAGCCGCAGCGTCCCGCGTCTGCCAGGGCAGCTAGAGCGGCACTGAAGCAAGTCCCCAACAGCAAAGCATCAAGCAAAAACCCTGAGGATGAAAAGAAACTAGCCATGCGCAAGGCAATAGCAGACAGAATCAAATCAGAACTTCTTGGTAAGAAATAGTTGAGAAAACTTGGAAGGGGAAATCACTCTTCAACTGCACAGTGGACTTTAGTGTAAAGTTTTTTCTTGGCTTTTCGTTTAGTAGCTTTTTATGTTTTATTTTGACAAGAAAAAAATTAATGTGATGTGTAATTTTTTGTATGCTTTAACTTTAAGTGTTTGAAAAAAAGAAGCCAAAATTTGTTTAATTAATTTGTATTGTTAATTAAACATGAAGCAATGGTAGGTGCATCTCTCACATATCAACTTTGAACTTAAATAAAAAGTATATTAAATATTATTGTATATATTTATGATTTCCTTGATGAATAGCATGCATTTGAGAAGTTTGTTTCATTTTTGTTTAGCCTGTTTTGGAATTCCAAATTTTTTTCTAAGTTATTTTCTAGTACAAATTTTTGGCTAAGAGAAAAAAATAATTTCGCTTCAAAATAAATAAATACAAGTTAGAGGAAATAGAATAAATATACATGACCTACCGAGACTTGTACATGAAAGAATGAATATGAAGGATGTGCAATTAAATACGAAGCCGAAAGATTTGTATTTTAAAACTACTTTTAATTAATTTGAATAATTTAATTGGTATAAATGAAGGTCACTGTTTTTGCCAAACTTTTTGTCATTTTTTCCTTTTGTTAAATGTATTTTTATGTATTTGGTGAAATATTTTTACCAGATTTTAGTAACAACCCTCAAATATACCGTAGGTGACAAGCATCGTGAAAATTAATATCCATTCTGTTTCTCATGGACATTGTTAGTGGGACAGGAAGTAAATA
This sequence comes from Anisus vortex, assembly GCA_949126835.1. Classification (NCBI taxonomy): domain Eukaryota; kingdom Metazoa; phylum Mollusca; class Gastropoda; family Planorbidae; genus Anisus; species Anisus vortex. The sequence goes on from OX421495.1 coordinate 54,953,532, forward strand.
TTTGAAAATTACAGGGTCCTGAAATAAAGAAGAGCATGTAAAGAAATGTTCACAGAGTACTGTGGCCATGTTATACTAGGAGATTGTGTGACCAGCACAATGCCTAGCCGCCCTTACTTTTCCCTAACTAAAGTCAGATACATCAGAGCAGGACAGACTCAGGGACATGGGAACGAACTCTAGCCGTCACCAGGATTCAAACCCAGGAATCGTGAGGTACAGCCAAACAAGCTGCCGCTACCGTGTCCAATAATAATATACGAAGTAAGACAAATAACATGTTCTGAAGAATACCTGGTTGTGAACAAAATGTAACAAAAAAATATGAGTAGTATATGTATATTAGTACCATATTAAAGCTGTCAAGCAAAATACTGCTTCTGGTTGAAATAAAAATTTAATGACCGGTAAATGTCTACTTTGTACTTCATTTTTTTCTTTGAGCTCAAACATTTATAATCTTTACAACTTTTGTTGTTCTGTGTTTCTATATGTTTAAATACTGTTGTTGTTTTGTGTTTCTATCACTATATCATACTATATGTTTAAATACTGTGACCATTGTTCATCTTAGCAAAACTTTACCTGTGCCCAGCTTTTTCTCAGGTTTACTTCACTTGCATTCCATGTTTTCCACAATAATTTAACTATTGCACAAGAACTCTTTGTTATTCAGTGAGATTGATTCTATTTTTTTTTTTATAGTGATATAAAGCCCCCAAATAAATACCAACTAGAATTTACAGAAGTATTTTATGCTACCTATATTTACAATCAAGCAAGTGATTTTTTTTTAAAGATTATTTATTCTTTTTTATGATTGGGTTGTGAAATTAATTGTGTAAAATCTGAAGAGAAAATACTTTAGTATTTGTAATGAATGCCCTTAATCTACTTCCCATCAACTATATATATTAGCATGAATCTTTCAGTGTGAATTTTAATTTAAAAAAACTAAAGTTTAAACAAATATATTTTTAATATAGATTTAAATAAGCTATTTTTAGGCATAAAATTATTCCTTTATTTTTTAAATCACTATAAACTTATTGTTTACCATATAATAAATCTATAATATATTGATGAATAATCCCATAATTATATTATCACTTTTTAATCATCCCATATTTTCATGTAATTAAATGTTTTTATCTGAATGTGTTTTGAATGTGCACAACCAACACTTGTAGTTCTTTTTCTGTCCAACTTTAACTTAAAGGTTTGTTGAGTAAAGCTTGGAAGATTTTGTGCTCAATTGTACATTGTAATTCTTGTATACTTTAAATTATACTTTAAACACATGAAATCTTTTAATTATCAATTTGTAATGACCGTAAATAAAACAAAATCAAAAATTGTTTTTCATTTTCATAATCTTGTTGTTTTTTTATGACTTGTTCTCACACCATTTACAACACTGAAACTTTTCATCAATCTTCTATGTACATAGGCCATGGTTTTATATTTACATTGATATTTATATATTGAACATATGAATCATCAAGAAACAGACATGACACTTGAACACATGAATCACCAAGAAACAGACATCCCTGTAAACATCCTTCTGTCTGATTTAGTTATCTGTGTATCAATCATCTTTTTTTTTAAGTTTTTTCCCAAATTTTCCTTCACTTTGTGTTTCACTTGAAGTTTGTTCAGCTGTAGGTCCTGGCTGTGGCTCTGAGGCTGGGAATTGTTCAGCTGTAGGTCCTGGCTGTGGCTCTGAGGCTGGGAATAAATAAAATATACAATCAACTCAGTGGGAACTTTTTTTTAACATCTCAACTCCAGAAGCATAAATGAAGGACCAAAATATTCTTACATAGACCAGAATATTCTTATCAAGACCAAAATATTCTTACCGAGACCAAACCAAACTATTCTTACCGCGACCAAACTACCGTATTTAATCGCGTAGAAGTTGCACCTGTGGATAAGTAGCACACTTAGTGTAAGATTTTTGTTCTTATATGTTGTCATTGACCCGCATATATGTCACACCCTGACTTCCAGGAGTTACATTGCCTTTTAACTTCACAAAAATACATACCTTTTAAACATAAAAGTTACTAAATATTCACCCTAATTTGGAAACTTTCCTTAAAAAATAGTTTCAGTCATTCATAACTCAAACATAATCACATAAAGGCAGCATGTCATTTATTTTTAACTAAAAATCAATACAGCCTTTTGTCGTAAGGGAAACTTTTGTAAAGTATCTGTATCTTCATCTAAGTCCCTGTCCCTACTCAAGTTCCTATCCCTATAGTCACACTATAGTGGATTAACACAAAAAAAGTCTTTTGAAATGTGCTCTTCAGACTGAACGTTGTCGCCAAGCGGCGCAAATATTAATAGATGTGCTATTCAAGTGCCCTTTTTATAATTGGCATTTAAAAATTTTAAAAGCGGTCAGTGCTGGATTTTTATCATTGCGACAGAAGATAAGCTGTGTTGTTTTCTAACTCCTACATGCAACTAAGGAAAAATGAAACACTATTGACAATTGACATTTCACCATTATTTGTATTTAGATTTGAAAAAAAAGTTTGAGAGCAGAATTTTTCCAAAATGTCGTGAAATGTGTAGATCGGCCAATCGTAGCTTTGGAAACATTGCTAAGACATGGCGCGGTTTTCTCGGAAAACTAAACAATGCTTTAGTAGGCTATAGCCAATAGGTCCTAAAAAAACGCATCTTTAGCTACTAGTCTACAAGAAACCTATATTATAGGCCTAGATAGGATTTTACACATTACCATTATTTCCATATTGTAATTTGAGTTTAATAGGCCTATGAAAAATGCCGCCTTTAAATTATGCTACATTTTCAGAAATACAAAATCGGTCCAAAAGTTGAAAAGAAAAGCTTGTGGGGGTTTGAAAAACCTAAAATTAAAAATATTTGTCTATTTCAATTTCTATAGCCTAGTAATTCTACATCATAACAACCACTGATAAGGGTGATATTTGCAAGTTAATGACAGCCTAGTGATGTTTTTTTAACTTTTCAAAAACAGTGTCGGGTGTACAAGTCGCACCACTACTTTTGATCAAAAATTTTTAGTAAAAAAAAGTGTGACATATACTCTTATACACGAGTATATATGGTATTCTTACCAAATCCATAATATTCTTATCAAGACCAAACTTTTCTTATCAAGACCAAACTATTCTTGTCAGGACCAAACTATTCTTGTCAGGACCAAACTAATCTTAACTACCAAAATATTTTTACCTCCTTTCTTCTGTTTTGCCGCCTGCCACAAAGCACTTTTCACAAATCTTTTTGTGGATTCTTTGTCTAGCTTTGGTGCTTTCTTCTTATCTTCCAGCTCTTTCACTCTCTGCATGTAGCTCTGAATTCTTCCCTTAAAGTCACCAAATTAAATTCTATATACAATACTATTCTATGTGATAGCACGTAGTAATGTACCCTTCGGACCAAATTATCATAAGGCTGTTGAAGCAGCATTCACCAGTTTCTGTGGCCACGGCATACTAGGGGATGTGTGGCCAGCACAATGCCCAGCCGCCTTTACTTTACCCCAACTAATGTCAGGTACCCATCAGAGCTGGGTATACTCAGGGACACCCTCAAGTCCTGGGAAAAAATCCTAGCCTGCACCAAGATTCAAACCCAGTACCTACCTTCAGACCGCCAGTCAAACGCACTGCAGCTTGGCTACCGTGCCCCATAAAAGGACCTATGTAAATGACCATCTTCTCATATACTATGTTACATTAATAAGAGTGGAATGGAATGTTTGAGCCTAAAAATGAGGCAATGGATATTTTTTCTTCAAAGCTTCTTAAAAGATCAACTAATTCTTTCATTTCGTTAGCATAAATAATCGTTTAAAATAAATGTAAGACACCAATTTAAACAATTTATTTGTAAGTGAAAAACAAGTTTATGATCAGGACATTTTTTTCAACATGCCTGTTAAATAATTTATCAAAGAAAATCGTGAATTTAAACTTTTCATTTTTTTTAATGTGAATATTTAAAGATTGTTTGTGTTTGCTATTATAATTTTATAATGTGCATGTTTCAAAAAATGTTTTAAGTGTGATATGAACATATTTGATGGACAGCATAGTTCAGAACATTTTCTTCTCAACACCTATACTATTATAAAGACAAATGAAATAAAAATTCACCAGTTCCTGTCGAACAGAATGCTCCTTTGGATTAATTCCGCAAACATTCATATACACTGAAAAGAAAAGAAAACAATTACAATTAGGGGACATATTTGGCTTATACCTAAAAGTAAAAATAAAAAAAATAAAAGTACCAATCAGACTGAAATGATCTATAGGGCTTGTGAAACAATTTCTGTGACAGGCATAATAGGGCAGGGGTCGGCAACCTACGGCACGGATGCACAACTTGGCTTGCGAGCGATTTTCAGTGGCACACGGAAGACCCCCCCAAAAATGCAATTTAAGTTTCTTCTAGTTCTACAAGAAATTGAGTGCTAGAGCAGAATGACAGCTGTCGGAACACTGCACACTATTATGAAAAGGTTGCCGACCCTTGTACTAGGGGATTGTACAGCCAGAACAATGCCCAGCCACTTTTACTTTACCCAAACTCAAGTCAGGTACCCATCAGAACTGGGTAGAATCCGAGACGACCTTTGGTCCCAGGAACAAATCCTGGTCTTCAGCAGGAATCAAACCCAGAGCATATTGTACTCGGCCATTGTGCTGCAGCTACTACTTCGATGGAACCATTTATAAATATTTTATTAAAAATAGAAGTAGAAGGAACTTACTCCAAAACAATGAATTGATTGTGTAGGCTGCAACTAAATCTGTTTTGGCTGCATCCACTGGATCAAGCTAAAAAAACAAACAAAAGTTGCCCATTTGATTTTTATAAATAAGTCTCTAATTTATATTTACTGTACATGCTTTAAATGATAATTTGTTTGGTAAGCAAATAAAAAAGGTGGTGACAGTTTTTTTTTAAAGTAGAATGTAGGCCTACACATATCGTGGTAATTCTGCATGACTACAACCACAGATTCATAATGTCTCTTTACCTTGCTGTGCTTTAGTGCAGTGAATGCCAACACCCCAAAACAAAAAACAAACTGAGGTTTTGACTTTATTGAAGTAAAAACAAATTTCTAATAGGCCTACTAATATGAATCATCATTTCTCATTATTATGATTAAATATTATTTTAGTTAACATGAATTAAAATTCGATTCTCATGTGCGGTCTAGCAAGATATATCAGAGCATCAGGGAGGTAATCCTTTCACTGTCGCTGTGAGTCCCTGTGAGTCCAAGTCCATGTGAATGGCTTTGCACTTTGCTGTCTTTGTCATGAGTCATAACTCATAACATAGCCGAAGTCTAAGTCATAATCATAATGAGTAATGAGGCATTGGATTTTACCATTATAAAATGGAGAATGCTTTTCACCTTTCTTTTAATTGCTATTTTATTTTAGTCACAAGCTTTTACTAAACTTTGAGGCTTTAATATTTAATATTATCAACTATCATTCATTGCATTCAACTTCAACTAGAGTCTAGCAGTAGCAGTAGCCTAATTAAAAATAACCAAACTAGTCTACTAGTAAAAACTAGCACTAATTTAGCAGTTTAGTTTCGTTTTTCTAGGTCTAATAAAGTCGAAATTACCTTTTCCGTTAAGTTTATTCGATTTACGGACAAAACGGGGCTAAGGATCATTTCTAGTTCCGATAAATGTGTGTCGAAAGTAGCGAGTTTTTCTTTAAGTTCAATGGGGATTCTATCCTCTTTTGGTGGAGGTCTGGCTGCTGCCATGTTGTTACTTTAGAGATAGAATAAATATGATTTTTTCGGTGAAGAGAGCTATCTAACTTTAAAGGTATCGTTACGGAAATTAAATGTTAATGTTATTTATAAGACGTAGAAAATAGCTTTTTTTTATAGGAGGCAACCAAGTAATTTTAAACATTTTCAAGACAATAGTGATTCATAATATCATTAAACTTGCTTTGTGCTTCTATTTAGCTTGCTAGCAAAAGTGTCGATATTGGATATAAGATAAGAAATACCGATAATATTAGACCAGTTATAGTATGTATAGATATTCAAGAGAAACCACTGTGAATTTTTTTTTTTTTAATATCAGAATTGTTACGTCCCTTTACCATAACAGATTTGCTTTCAAAATGATATTCCAAATATAATAGGCCTAGACATTCGAATGTAAAATAGGCGAATTAGACTAATATAATATATTTTTCTTATTACTGAAATAGATTCAACTACGCTTAAGGTGAATTATTGAACAAGATTAAAACAGACAAATCTTGTACATGTTAAAGCGTTTAAATTAGGCCTAGTTGAATGATTTACTGACTAATTATCTAATTAATAATAATATATAACTAATGCTAATGTAGATCTAATATTATAGGTATAGGGCCTACTTAAATGACCCAAAAATAATAAAAAAAATGTAGCCTACATAACTTATATAAGTCATAATAAGTTTAGAGTAGGCTATAGACGCTGAAAGATTAATTTATTGATATAAGAATAAGAGGGGGTATTAAATTAATTTAAATCCATCCTACATTATAATTATATTACTAGGCTAGGCTACTACATATAAATAATAATATTAATAATATATTTTATAAGACAAATTAAGTTATGTAGGCTATTCTTTGTGTAATAATTATAGGTCGTAATAAAAAACTTAGTTTTTTTTTTATTGTACATATGCTTTAAGTTAATTTTTTAAAATGTAAATTGTCACAATTTATCGAGTCTAGTCGTCTAGTTAAATAGTTCTAAGTTCTATTATAGACTTAAAATAAATAATAGACTTAAACTAAGGGGAAACAATTCCTAGACCGGCCCACTTCATTGTCAGTTATCTCCCCCAATACTATCATTGTTTACATATAAATACGTGACTGAATCACTGATCTGAGTCTGCTCTGTCCTAGTTTAAAATGTGAAATATAAACGTGAACAATTCGCTCTAACAAACTATTTCAAGTTATGTAGTGGACTAGGTAAAGTGAGTAGTTTTGAAAGTTAAATTATCACGCCTGCATTTAACAATTATATTATAATTATATTAATATTATTAGTAGGCCTATTAGCCTATTTTTTTTTTTCAATTGAGCATTATATATAGATCTAGGCCTATTTATTTTTTCAATTGAGCGTGTGTTTTAGTAAAAATTTATAAATTATAAATATAATTTCATACCGTTCAATTTCAATTAGGCCTATTAAAATAAAAATGTTTTCTTATTTTATCTGCCATACATAGGCCTTAGTGTTTTTTATCTTTAAAAATTTAGGCCTTGGCAAGGCCCTTGTGGGCGTGGTATTTCAAAGTATTTGCAACTAATTCAACTACTTCAACTAGTCTATTACAAATTTAGCACTCAATCCAATGGTCAAAAACTCAATGGGAGTAGGCCTATATAATTATATATTATATATCTATACCAACTATTGACTATTACAGCATCCCATTCATTTCATTTTCAAGGGATGTGTTAGCAACTATTTTTAGCACTCCATTCATTTAATTAATTACACTTAGGGCCTACACGTTTAAAAAAAAAGATTGTTGTTTTTGGTCAGCTCGCATATCATCATATGACTAATATTAGACTTATTTATTGTAAGTGTAGTGTATAGTCACTGTATAGCCTACGTATAAGCCAGTCTTGGTAGTTAATGACTTGAAACTTATTAGTATGATATGATTTTAAATCCGTTTAAATTAAATGGCAATACTTGGCTTGAATCTTGGACAAATTTGTTTAAAAAAAATTATTTTAGCAATATATTATATAGGCTAGGCCTACAACATTTATCTTATCTCCTCATGTTTTCTAAAGTGTATTGTGTAAATGGTTATGCATTTTTTATCCCTTATAACAACTAACAATATCATATATCCATATTTCAATTATCATATGCTACCAACACGTTGATAGCAGAGTCTCCTTGCGTGAGGGCCATCCATAGGCCAGGGCAGTATACATGACACTCTGACTATAAGCAACATCACTAACACTTTTAAATGAAAACTTTGTAAAATGAATCCAATGTTTGTTCTACTGTTAGGACATAGTATTGCTGTATAGACTTAGGCCAGCTGGGTGGCATAGAAAACGTTGCATTCCTATTTATTCAAAAACAAAATAAAACTATCTCTTTACTTATGGGGAGTGGTGATCTAATGGCAGGATGCTCGGATTACCAAACCAAAGTCCTGCGGTTTAATTTTGGGCTAACACCAGGGTTTTTCCTCAGAATCTGGTGGTTGTCCCTGAGTCTTCCTGACCTAAGTATGGGAAAAGTAAAGACAGCTGAGCATTGTGCTGGCCAAACAATCTCCTTGTATGCTGTGGCCACAAAAACTTTTAAACACCACTTCACTTGCCCCAACATGGTCTGAAATTTCCTTTATGTCTTTGGCTTATTTTTTTAGTCAGCCTAGCAACCAGAGGGGCAAAATCTTAAGTTAGCTTGGGACGGGAGTTTTATATATGCTAGTGCATCTGTTGATATTCCCCTTAGCAACATCAAGCCTTCATCTAATTAATATTGCCTGATAGTATTACTTAATAATGTTACTTACCAACAAGCAGGCTGTCTAGGCTTTTTCAATATGTTCTGTATTTCTTTCTTGCCTGAGTCAATTACTAAAGAAAGAATGAGGCGAATAGTATAATAATATAAACTGCTGGTTTATTGTATATTTTTATTTTAAGAATTTTTTGTTCTATTCCAGCAATGTCCACAAGACCACAAGACCTACAGTCTCAATACAAGATTAGTTTGGAGCCTGACAAAGAAGACTTAGAAATGCCACGTCAGGAAACACATATAAATGTGGCCACCCGTTTAGCAGTCAGTGCTCTCTCTGGCATCATATTTGGTATTTCCATAGAGAAAGGAAGAGGTAGGATTTTCTGTTGTTGGAATAATATGTATAGAGGTTAATTATAATAATATGTATATAGGTCAATTATATGTATATAGGTTAATTATATGTATGTAGGTTAATTATATCTTCTTCTTCTTCATTGTACTGTGGAGACCCTTTTAGACCAGAGGAAAAAGTCCACAATTTAATTAGTTTAATTATAAGATGTATGTAGGCCAATAAAATGTATATAGGTCAATAATATTTAAATAGACCAATACTATTTTTGAAGGACAACAATATCTATGTAGGACATTATATAGGCCAATATATTAAGAGTATCAGTTGCAAGTAAACATTACACATTTTTTTTTCAATTACTCGTGGATTATTTTTAGCAAAGATATATTTTTTTATTTCTTTTTCCCATTTTTATGAAATATTTGATGCTAAAGAATGAATAGATCTAGTTGGTATTGCTTATAAAATCATGGTCAGGATTAGATTTTAGATTTCCTAAAAATATTTTTACTTTTCTTCTTACCTTTACTTTCAGTATTTGAGCCACAGATGATTCGGGAGCAGATGCTGTTCACCAAGTTTACGATGTTGAAAATGTTTCTTTCAGCCTCCGCCACAGGTGAACACAACGAGCACAAGCTTGTTTATTTTGATAATAAAGGGTTCTCAAGAAATGTTTGTCTCCGCTCTTATCAGCAGCTTTTGGGAATCACTAAATATATGGAAGAGTATAATTAGTTACACTATCTATTAGCTGTATGTTGTGTCATCATTAGTTACACTATCTATTAGCTGTATGTTGTGTCATCAATAGTTACACTATCTATTAGCTGTATGTTGTGTCATCATTAGTTACACTATCTATTAGCTGTATGTTGTGTCATCATTAGTTACACTATCCATTAGCTGTATGTTGTGTCATCATTAGTTACACTATCTATTAGCTATATGTTGTGTCATCATTAGTTACACTATCCATTAGCTGTATGTTGTGTCATCATTAGTTACACTATCCATTAGCTGTATGTTGTGTCATCATTAGTTACACTATCTATTAGCTGTATGTTGTGTCATCATTAGTTACACTATCTATTAGCTGTATGTTGTGTCATCATTAGTTACACTATCCATTAGCTGTATGTTGTGTCATCATTAGTTACACTATCCATTAGCTGTATGTTGTGTCATCATTAGTTACAGATTATATCAGATAGTTATATTCCAAGATAAATTGTGTGGAAAGCAAAGTTCCAATAAAGCAAAGTACCAATAAAGCAAAGTACCAATAAAGCAAAGTACCAATAAAGCCATGTGCCAATAAAGCCATGTGCCAATAAAGCCATGTGCCAATAAAGCCATGTGCCAATAAAGCCCTCTCTGTATTTAACCTACAAACATCAAGTTCCCAATGAGTCAGTTGGACTAGAATGTTTAGATCTATTTTTCTGATGTCGCTATAACCTCATGGAAAATTGTGAGATTTGCAACTATTCTATGATTGATGTTTAGATGTTAAAAGCTAAAGAGCAGTTGGCATGAAATGTAGAATTTTGTTATTGTTTGTTTATGTAGAAGAAATTATAGCTGCCAAATATTTCACAGGGATGTTGGCGTTCTCACTTCTCACCATGATTCCAGCTACATCCAAAACAATGAGACTTGCTCTGATAGAGTTCTTCTCCGGACTGAGAACTAAAGGTGTTGCCGCAGCAGCTGTTGGTGGTGGTTTGCTTGGTGTGGGCATGACGTTGGCTGGAGCTGTAAGTTATTGTTTACTTTTTATATGTTCAGGCATGATATAGTTTAAAGGGATCTTGATCTTCTATTGCCAACTTTTAGAAAAGTTATTGAACTGTGTAAACATGTTTTCTAGAGAGTTGTTTTGCATTCAGCACTAAAAAGGAATCTGTGGTGAAGCAAAGTGTCTTGTTCTTTATTTTGTTTGCGGCATTCAGACTTTTAAACTACTTCTCATCACTGCCACATCACTATGTACACACTAGCAGCATTACTTCCCTTTGTTTAATCTTTCTATAGAGCTGGGGTCTATTGATAGTGGCGTGCCAAAGTAGGATTTCTAACTCACTCGACGTGCCAACAGCCAAATAGTCATATCTATTATTTTTAAACAATAATTATTAAATGTATGTAGCATTATCAAAAAGAAAAGGTGCTTTACTAAGAAACCATACAAAAGTCAACACAGATTAGTCACATATTGTGATAATTACAACAATAATGTCATATAATGCTCGTATATTTACGCTTAAGCTGTTGTTGTTTTTTAAAGTTAAAAGGAATACATTTGATCTCGAATTATTTTGTATGCTTTTTTAAAGAAGATAAAAATACATTTGAATGCAAATAGTCTTTATCAATTAATGTGAGCCTTGTACTCTTTTCGATAATTGTTCATTATCAAGTACATATTTAGTTAATTTAAGCTTCATGCATGTGTGTATTCAACATTTAGGCGACTTCCTTGTGGGCTTAAAAAAGTAGATCTATTATTGTATGAGAAAATCTATTTACAAGTTTAAGTTGAGCCAATAGATGAAAGTAAAACAAATGCAACATCTTTCAAACAAATGAACGGTTTAAGTATAACTGGCGACCTTCCTAAGCAGCTTTCTTCCAGATTGTTTCGCACTTCTGTAAATTTTGATTTTCTGTAAATTGGACGCTTTAAATTCAATTTTCTGCATTTCAAAATAGACTTCTGCCAGAAAACTCCACTTTGAGTGCTTCAATGTACTTCTTAAGCTCAACTGAATGAAGTACTTACAATAATGTTTTAGAGTTAATATCAAGGATAAATATGTTTAGTCTTAAGGCACATTATTTCCAGTAACTAAACAGTTTAAGAATGGTTTGAAACTGTCCTTGTAAACACAAGTTCAAGTTTAAATGAGTCGGTCGAAAAACATCAGTTTCATCAGGCATTCTTCATCATTCAATTCTGAAAAAATGTGTTTCATCAAGAAACATCTTAACTGCTTCCATACACGAAATGAATCTACTGAACACTTAACCTTGACTAAGCCAGCGAACACTGCTGTGCAACAGCAGATCTCCATATTCCATATTCACTTTGTAACAATTAATAATTTATTGAAATCAATTTTCTGATTTTTTAAATACCCTGCGGATGCAGTCAGAATGTCCTCTGCTTTGGTTGTTTCATGAAGAGCTAACAAGTAACACAACTCTTCATAACCACTTTTTTTTTCAAGATATCGTACGACGATAGCTAGACTAGACGTGCCAATACATTTACGTCAATGCTTTCATCGACCCACACTAAATACAGCAGATTGTTTTAATCATGTCGTTTGTTTATTGTTAAATCTTCAGCTAAATCAGTTTTATGCCTCTCAATTTAATTGTGCAGAAGCTGGTATTTCTTGAATTCTAGAGTCAATAGTTTCTTTAATTGGTAAATCACTGAAAAGAATTTCAACAATGCTTATAAATGTTTCTTTGAGAAAATCTTTGTAAGTTAATGTTAATGGCTTTGCTTTTAACGTCACACAGTTACCATAATCAACTTTTTAGAAGCTTCTCCATTTTGAGTCCTACATTTGTTCATGATTACTGCTCCGTCAAAGATATAAATAATTAATTTAAAATGAAGTTGTAAAAATATGATAACAATCAAAAGCTAAATCCACATTTTTTTTGTTTTTTTTTAATTCCCTAGTGTCCTGGGATGGTCCTAGCTCAGGTTGGAGCAGGTGTTCCCAACTCGGGTAAATATAAATACCTATTTTTCAATTTAACTTTAATTGAATGAATTTTAATGTAATGAACACATTTGGTTGACTTTAATTGAATGAATCTTGAATGTAATGAACACATTAGGTTGACTTTAATTGAATGAATATTGAATGAACACACTAGGTTGACTTTAATTGAATGAATCTTGAATGTAATGACCTCATTAGGTTGACTTTAATTGAATGAATCTTGAATGTAATGAACACATTAGGTTGACTTTAATTGAATGAATCTTGAATGTATTGAACTCATTAGGTTGACTTTAATTGAATGAATCTTGAATGTAATGAACTCATTAGGTTGACTTTAATTGAATGAATCTTGAATGTAATGAACACATTAGGTTGACTTTAATTGAATGAATCTTGAATGTAATGAACTCATTAGGTTGACTTTAATTGAATGAATCTTGAATGTAATGAACACATTAGGTTGACTTTAATTGAATGAATCTTGAATGTAATGAACACATTAGGTTGACTTTAATTGAATGAATATTGAATGAACACACTAGGTTGACTTTAATTGAATGAATCTTGAATGTAATGACCTCATTAGGTTGACTTTAATTGAATGAATCTTGAATGTAATGAACACATTAGGTTGACTTTAATTGAATGAATCTTGAATGTATTGAACTCATTAGGTTGACTTTAATTGAATGAATCTTGAATGTAATGAACTCATTAGGTTGACTTTAATTGAATGAATCTTGAAGCTAATGAACACATTAGGTTGACTTTAATTGAATGAATCTTGAATGTAATGAACTCATTAGGTTGACTTTAATTGAATGAATCTTGAATGTAATGAACACATTAGGTTGACTTTATTTGAATGTATCTTGAATGTAATGAACACATTAGGTTGACTTTAATTGAATGAATCTTGAATGTATTGAACTCATTAGGTTGACTTTAATTGAATGAATCTTGAATGTAATGAACTCATTAGGTTGACTTTAATTGAATGAATCTTGAATGTAATGAACACATTAGGTTGACTTTAATTGAATGAATCTTGAATGTATTGAACTCATTAGGTTGACTTTAATTGAATGAATCTTGAATGTAATGAACTCATTAGGTTGACTTTAATTGAATGAATCTTGAAGCTAATGAACACATTAGGTTGACTTTAATTGAATGAATCTTGAATGTAATGAACTCATTAGGTTGACTTTAATTGAATGAATCTTGAATGTAATGAACACATTAGGTTGACTTTATTTGAATGTATCTTGAATGTAATGAACACATTAGGTTGACTTTAATTGAATGAATCTTGAATGTATTGAACTCATTAGGTTGACTTTAATTGAATGAATCTTGAATGTAATGAACTCATTAGGTTGACTTTAATTGAATGAATCTTGAATGTAATGAACACATTAGGTTGACTTTAATTGAATGAATCTTGAATGTATTGAACTCATTAGGTTGACTTTAATTGAATGAATCTTGAATGTAATGAACTCATTAGGTTGACTTTAATTGAATGAATCTTGAAGCTAATGAACACATTAGGTTGACTTTAATTGAATGAATCTTGAATGTAATGAACTCATTAGGTTGACTTTAATTGAATGAATCTTGAATGTAATGAACACATTAGGTTGACTTTATTTGAATGTATCTTGAATGTAATGAACACATTAGGTTGACTTTAATTGAATGAATCTTGAATGTATTGAACTCATTAGGTTGACTTTAATTGAATGAATCTTGAATGTAATGAACTCATTAGGTTGACTTTAATTGAATGAATCTTGAATGTAATGAACACATTAGGTTGACTTTAATTGAATGAATCTTGAATGTAATGAACTCATTAGGTTGACTTTAATTGAATGAATCTTGAATGTAATGAACTCATTAGGTTGACTTTAATTGAATGAATCTTGAATGTAATGAACTCATTAGGTTGACTTTAATTGAATGAATCTTGAATGTAATGAACTCATTAGGTTGACTTTAATTGAATGAATCTTGAATGTAATGAAGACATTTGGTTGACTTTAATTGAATGAATCTTGAATGTAATGAACACATTATTTTCTTACATTTGTTTTTATGTCTCCCTTCGTTGAATTGTAATATTTTTCCACTTTCATTGATTGAAGCTTACACTGTGTTGGGTGGATTCTGTGGAGTTTTTCTGTATGCACTAACAGACCCTGTGATTGGTCCATTATTTAAACCTGCTGGTAAAAGTAAATATGACACGTACGTTTTTTTTGTTCTTCAGGAAATCAGAAATATTCAGTGCTTTTTTTTTGTGACGGTACGCACCGGTATGGCGTACCGGCACCTTTTTCAATGTGGGGAAAAAATTATTATTTTTCTTGTATTTCTTGTTTATTATTAACTTATTATATTGTTAATTTGTTAAAATTGAATTATTTTAAAATTGCGTGCAATAAGAATTAAAATATTAAATGCGAAACTGCTTTAAAATTTAGGTACTCCATCACTGAGTACCGGCACCTATTTTTTTTACAAAAAAAGCACTGGAAATATTAATTCTTTATTAAACAAGTCTTGCATTTTTAGCAATCAATCCCAGGTTCCATTGCATTCTCCTATTGTAGTTTTAAGTTTTATCCTTATTGTTAGAGTAGCTGATTGTTATTCTTCATGATGGGTCTGAACTGTTTCATCAGATCCCTAACACGTCTGATATCATCCATATTAATTGATGGAAGTCTAGGTGAATTGGTGGGTGGCTCGGTGGCGGAGTGGCAGTGTGTTCTGCTGGCATACCGAAGGTCCTGGGTTAGAATCCTGGTGCAATGTAGGATTTTTCCCAGGTCTGTAAGGTGTTCTTGAGTCTATCCAGCTCTGATGGGTACCTGACGTTAGTTGGGGTAAAGTAAAGGTGGCTGTGCTTAGTGCACGCCACATAATCACCTAGTATGCCGTGGCCACATAAACTTGTGAACGCTCCTTCACCGACCGTGATCGTTGCTTGTAATGTGATATTTTATATCAACATTTTACAAAGTTTAAGTTTATAAAAATGTACACTAGTCGTAGATAACAGCAAGTAGAAAATGGACCACAAGAATACGCTGCATCTAAAAAAATGTTTCTTACAAAATTATAACGGTGTTAATGTCCTGTCAATGTTTCTAGAGAAGATAGTTGAGCAAGTTCTATTCTATAAGTTCTATTCTATAAGTTCTAGTCTATATGTTCTAGTCTATATGTTCTAGTCTATATGTTCTAGTCTATATGTTCTAGTCTATATGTTCTAGTCTATATGTTCTAGTCTATATGTTCTAGTCTATATGTTCTAGTCTATATGTTCTAGTCTATATGTTCTAGTCTATATGTTCTAGTCTATATGTTCTATTCTATAAGTTCTAGTCTATATGTTCTAGTCTATATGTTCTAGTCTATATGTTCTAGTCTATATGTTCTATTCTATAAGTTCTAGTCTGTATGTTCTAGTCTGTATGTTCTAGTCTATATGTTCTAGTCTATATGTTCTAGTCTATAAGTTCTAGTCTATATGTTCTAGTCTATATGTTCTAGTCTATATGTTCTAGTCTATATGTTCTAGTCTATATGTTCTAGTCTATATGTTCTAGTCTATATGTTCTAGTCTATAAGTTCTAGTCTATATGTTCTAGTCTATAAATTCTAGTCTATAAGTTCTAGTCTATAAGTTCTAGTATATAAATATGGTAACCAATTATCCATTGATATTGAGGCTACACCATATCAAAAGGATCTAAACTCTTAATGACAGCTTCAGTAAAATTAAAATTAAGGTTGCCGAGTGGCAGCGCGTTCGACTGGTGTACCTTACGTCCTGGGTTCCAATCCTGGTGCAGGCTGGGATTTTTTTTCCCGGGTCTGGAGGGTGTCCCTGACCTTAGTTGGGGTAAAGTAAAGGTGGCTGTGATTAGTGATGGCCACACAATCACCTAGTATGCTGAGCCACAGAAACTGGTGAACACTCCTTCACTGACCCAATGGATCAATTTGGTCAGACTGGGTAATTTACTTTTTTGTTATTTATGTGAATTGGTATTGGGGTGGCCACACATTTATGTCAGCAGAAATAGATGAATTGAACTAAAACACACCCCAACATTTTAATCTCTTGAATTTGTTTTATTTTATTTTGTTTCCTAGATTGGACGAGTACCTGAACACTCCGTACTTTATTTTAGCTCTACCCTTTGCAGCTTTACTTGGTCTTGTTGTGTTTACAACTGAACTTCTCTATCCATGGCAATCTCAGGTAATAACTGACAATCTCAGGTAATAACATGACAATCTCAGGTAATAACATGGCAATCTCAGGTAATAACATGACAATCTCAGGTAATAACATGATAATCTCGGGCAAAAACATGACAATCGCAGGTAATAACATGACAATCTCAGGTAATAACATGACAATCTCAGGCAATAACATGGCAATCTCAGGTAATAACATGACAATCTCAGGTAATAACATGACAATCTCAGGTGATAACATGACATTCTCAGGTAATAACATGACAATCTCAGGTGATAACATGACAATCTCAGGTGATAACATGACATTCTCAGTAATAACATGACAATCTCAGGTAATAACATGACAATCTCAGCAAGTACTTTTGAAAAACGAATTGTTCAGCAGAGGGTAATGTCATGATGATTACAGGACTGGCCTTGACATTAAACAAATGTATTCTTTAACCTTGAACTTGAATTGAATTTAAGGAGAAATGTAGAAAGTAGTTTAATGTCTTTGAACCTTGCTTGGGTATTGTCAGATAATATAAAACCATTTATTTATTCAAAGAAATATTCAACAATTTCGCTAACATTTTATTTTCTCATCAGGTGACAGTCTCAGGAAGTGGTATACTAGGATCCCGAGCTTGGCCTCCGTATGTTGCAGGCATGATCATTGGATGTTTACAGATTCCCACAGTTTTAACTGTGCACGACACTTTAGGTGAGCAGTATGTTCTACTCTAGCAATGCTAAATATAGGAGAGATATTGAAATATCAAAACATAAGGCTAGAAAGCAGCTCTAGCTAGTTGCATACAAGGGGATTATGTGGCCAGCTCAAGTGTCCAGGAGGCTCTTCTTTTTCCCTAACTAAAGTCATGTACTTATTCAGAGATGGGTGGATGGCCTCTCAAATCCAGGTTAAAAAAAGAATTGTCTCTTTTAGATCTGGATTAGAACCAAGACCTTTGGAAAGACAAACCCATCTAGTTGCAGCTAGACCAGCGGTGTATCATAAATATGTCCATTGACTTTTTACTATTGTCTCTACATTAGGTCTTGTTATAGTCACAGAAATACATAGAATAGTTGTGTGGGGATAAAGACCTACATTAGTAGATTGTCTCTAATTTCAAATGTTTGTACTATGTGTCAGGAATGAAATTTTTTTTTAAAATGTCTTTCTTTGATCCAGGTTCTGCTACCAGTTATGTAACTGTTGCTTCACAGATTCTTGTATTGAAACCTTTACAAAATATTTTTGACTACATGAAAAGGTACATGACCGGAGTTGGCAACTGGTGGCAGGTTTGTGAATAGCCTCCCTTGACTTTTTACATTTTAGAGGGCTTGATCAATAGGTCCTATACAAGTACTGAAATATGTTTTATATCACCAGCCTTCAGATATTGATTTGATATTTATGTAAGCAATCTATTTATTTATTTATCTATTTATGTAATCAATCTATTGTAGCTTTACACAAAAATAAATAGATTTTGTATTGTACATATTATCTCTATGGTTCTCTATTTTTCCTCTGCCTTTCTTTTATTGAAGGATTACTTGTTCAAACTTGTTCAGTGTGATCTAAACCTGATATTGTAAAAAATGAATATAAAAAAATAATGTCAATAATATTCAGTTGCGGGATAGTGTTGAATTGTTATTACAATTTTCTGTGGCCTTGGAAGACAATGGGAGCATGTGGCCAGCACAATGCCCAGTCGCTTTTATTTTACCCCAGCTAATGTCAGGTACCCACCAGAGTTGCGTAGATTCAGGGACACCCTCTAGACAAGCTCTGACCTTTAACAGGGATTGAAACCAGAGATCTACATAACAGCACTTCCAAGTATAATGGTTACCTGGAACTAATTATCTGTTGCATAGGGTATTTGATAAATTCTGTGTTGGTAAAAATTTCAATTGGTTAATTTCCACGCAGGTATTTTATGTTTCTGGCGCCATCTTGGGAGCTCGAATATCTGCCACAGCTTCTGAGACTTTAGGCACTGTTGAGGGCATCGGCCCACGGTATAGTTTCTTTGGTGGACTACTCATGCTGTATGGCTCTCGTTTAGCAGGAGGATGTACTAGGTTTGTTCTTTTAATTACTGTGTTAAAATACACTCTTGATTTGTCTATATCTTTTTCTTAAATGAAAGTATTTCTTAGATCACTTTAATCGTGGCTAAATAAACTAGACAGATCAGTTTAAACCTAAATATATTCAAATCAGCATCGTCAGGGTTATTTCACAACGCTTAAGTCATTTTTTCATTTTTTTAGAAAACTACAAAAAAATGAACAACATCTGTATTACTTCTGTTATGTCACTTTGGTACATTTTGTAAAAAAAACTGTTTTCTGATTGGTTTAAGATATAGGCGATTTGCCATGTAATAGAACACTTTGCAAAATATACATTTTGACTCTTAACTCAAAACCCTTAAAAATGACATAGGCGATTGTGAAATGGCTCTGACGATATTCTAAATTTGCTGTTGAGAAATAGAATCTCATTTGAACTAATTGTGAAAATGTTCTGTTGCAGTGGTCACGGGCTGTCCGGCATGGGACTTTTAGCATTGATTTCATTTGTGGCCGTCCCCTCAATGTTTGCTGGTGGGATAACGACAGCTTTCCTGATGAAATATGCATTTGGAGTCAGCCTGTAGAGAAAGCTGCTGGGAAGAACATTGTATGAGCCGTGTAGAACAAACTGTAAATATTTCATTGGCTCTCAACTATTTCTACTAAACAGTGGGCCAGCATGACTTGAACGACTTATATTATTAGCTGGTTCAGTTGTCTAGAATGACCCAATTATTCTTTTACTATAAGCTTGTTGTGTAATGTATTTAAAACAAGACTTTATATGTAAACAGTTTAATGATTCTTTTTTTTTTATAAACTCAAAACAAAGTAGTAAAGGTTGCCTGTTATTCTGTCAGCCTGTCATTGTCAGCCTGTGAGTTTAGTTTACAAGTTTATTCAGCCAGTTCAAGAAATAATTTCTAGTGGTTTCAACTGTTGCACTGCAGGGTGATTTAACTTAATTGGACAAGACCAATACTGTAAAGAGTTTTAAAAAAAAATGTCCTAAACTGTAAGACTTGTTAAGACATTTTTATCTGTCTGAATGTTTTAATCAACACTTCTGCCAGGTACTAGAAAGTATTTAAACCAAATCCAATAATTATGTAACCAATGGGTCTAAATCTGATTGATTTCTTTTTGTTTAATAAATAATTTAATGTGTCCAGAGTCAACCTAGGTGATTAAAACAAAATAGTTTTGTGCAATTTTAGCTCCAGTATAGTTTGCTTCTTATAAACAAAAACATTTCCTTTAAGTCTGTTCTGTAACATTCATCTGGACCATGTGGTACTTGCTATTGTATTGTTGTAAAAGTTTGCACCCACTGGCCTATGTATTCCTACTAATGCTGTTATGTGACATTTTGTAGCTCCCCAAATAAAACTTAACTCCATGACTGACCTATAAAAAATGATTTAATTATTGATTAATATAAGATCAAATTATGTCTAAAAGTAGAAAGGGTTCAAAGCTCTGAAAGAAATACGTTTTATGCAAGCACTTTATTGCTAGATAATGTTGTGTACATTTTCATATACCGGTTTATTTATTGTTTTTACATTGATTTTTTAACATATAAATTAAAAGCACAAATTTATTTTACGGTTTAAGCTAAGACCATTAAAATAACAATTGTATATATGCCAGTGCTATCCATTCCATTTTTGGGCTGGACATAAATATATGGCATATATATATACATACACTATAATTATAATAAGATGGACCGCTTGCTCAATTTTTAGAGCTTATATCAACTTTTTTTCCGTGCGCAACCAATCAGGCTGTCTTAAATTACTTCTACGCTCCTCGTTGTTTCTTAAATGTGTCCACTGTATACAACTTTCGATTTTAATTTTTCATTGAGAAAATCAAAGCGATTCAATAAAACGGAAGTGCAAAAGAAACAATGAATTGGAAATTCCGAAAATCAGTGTTTCGAGTAATCATATAGCAGAAATACTAAAGCAAGCGGACCATGTATATTATGGTCTATGATATAAACACTGACATTCTAGGTTTATACTATTAAAGGTTATATTATATTAATCAGTGTCAGTTGTATTCCATTATTTGTTTTTTGAAGGAATGCATTGTACATCTAAATATAGAATATCTTCCTTCCACTAATGATAGACACAGTGACCGCACAGTGACTGGTGTGGAGATTGTCATCCATTTAAATGACTGGTGTGGAGATTGTCATCCATTTAAATGACTGGTGTGGAGATTGTCATCCATTTAAATGACTGGTGTGGAGATTGTCATCCATTTAAATGACTGGTGTGGAGATTGTCATCCATTTAAATGACTGGTGTGGAGATTGTCATCCATTTAAATGACTGGTGTGGAGATTGTCATCCATTTAAATGACTGTCATATGCCATATCATAATAACCACACACAAAGTTTGTTTATTTCTATCATTCATAATTACAATACTCTTTTATTACATCATTTTGTAACCAGTATATATTTTTTAACATATCATGATAACATAAATAATTATTTCAATTACATAAACTGATTGATTTAAACATGAAGGTGTTGTGTTTAATTTGTTTTACTTTCAAACTGCTTGTTAATGTTCAAATTTTAATCTCCCAAAAATTATTGTCTGAAATCTTACCCACAATGCAATAATTTCTTCTATACAAAACTTTATATTCCTAACCTCAGATTAACACACACAAAGTTTACTTCACTGCCAGCATAAATTCAGACATTTCTAAAGACTTTAGTCTTCTAACATTGGCAGTTTAAATTAAAAGATTAGCTAGTTTGTCATCAGCCTGCCAAATGATAATTGAAACAAGTAAAGCCATAACTACAACTAGCATTACCCGGTATTAAATTTTTTTTTCAAGGGGCAAAAAGGGGAGGAAAATTTCTACTTTGTTTCTTAGCAAGGGCAAGAACAGGAAACAACATATTACATAAATAGAAATCTATATCTATATATAGTCAGTGCTTTTTTTGTAAAAAAATTAGGTGCCGGTACTCAGTGATGGATTACCTAAATTTAAAAGCAGTTTCGCATTTTACATTTTAATTCTTATTGCACGCAATTTTAAAATAATTCAATTTTAACAAATTCATAATATAATAAATTAATAATAAACGTTAGAATACAAGAAAAGTAATAATTTTCCCCCCACATTGAAAAAGGTGCTGGTACGCTGTACCGGTGCGTACCGTCACAAAAAAAGCACTGAATATAGTAGACTATGTGTGTGGATTCTGATCCCCCTTGGTTAATTTAAAGACACATGATTATATTGTCACATATGTTACTTTTTTTATCTAGTTTCCGGTATGTATCCTCCCTAGCTGAGTGATTAACGTCTTTGACTGCCATGTGTCCTCCCTAGCTGAGTGATTAATGTCTTTGACTGCCATGTGTCCTCTCTAGCTGAGTGGTTGATGTCTTTAACTGCCAAGTGTCCTCCCTAGCTGAGTGGTTAATGTCTTTGACTGACAAGTGTCCTCCCTAGCTGAGTGGTTAATGTCTTTGACTGCCATGTGTCCTCCCTAGCTGAGTGGGGAATGTCTTTGACTGCCAAGTGTGAGACCTGGGTTCCATTCCCCACTGATAACTTTTTCTGATTTTTTTTATTTCCATTAATTAATAATTTTTTTTTAAAGATTGAAAAGAATTTCAGGACTTAAAAGTTTTCCTAAACTGATTTCAGTAAGTAAAATCTAATCATTATATTATAGACGTGGAAAACGGGTTTTCAATTCTCAGCGCAGGATAGTCCAAGCTTTTTGTTTAAAAAAAAGAAATGCCCTTTTTTTTTACATGATAACAATATTTATCTTAAATTCCTTTCCTAAATGTATTCAGTAAATAATAAATATATTTGTTTTTTAATTTTTTTTGCTCTATGTTCATTGTAGTTTATGAAATTTTTATCTGTAGCTTATAAAGGCCCATGTAATTAGCTTGTATAAGATAAATTATTCAAGAATTAAGCAATATTTGAATTTAAAATGTAATAATTAGTATTAAAATAAATGAGTACAAGTGGTATAAACTAACATTAAAGTTTTACAGACTAAAGAAATTATATCAGTACTAAACTAGCATTATGTGCTTGATTCTCAGAACAGGCTAAACTTACTTTTCAAATTTCATTTCAATATATTGTGTATAATGATGTGGCCAAAAGTTGACCATGGTCCAAGCTGTGATAAATTTATTTCTGGGAATTAAACCAGGACTGTAATTGTTTCCCTTTATTCACTATGCAAGACTTGATTCAGACCACAAAGAAGTGAACGACACAATAATCTTTTGTATAGAAGAAACTTCTAGAATATATTGGTCAATAGATTAATGACAAGATAATTCTTGTTTTTTTCTCATTCTTAGTTCACTGTAAGGTGCATTTTTGACCAACATGACCAATGCGGTCATCGTTTAAAAGGTAAAACCCTGACAGTGTTCACTAAATAACACAGAGTGTTTGTGGTAAATTTCATGGCATTTTAATGTCCAGTATGAAAAGAAGATTATACAACTTGTACATACTTCAAAACTATTACTTAAATATTATATCAAGATGTAGTTATGCATTCAGCTAGTAAGACAATAGAGAAATGAACTGTGATGCATTATGATTCCAAAATCATGGTAAATGCCATTTCTATTCATGTCTTATAAACTTAGATAAGCTCTTTGAATTAACCCAGCTCAAATGGGTATGGATGAAAGTAAATTGATGGTTCCCATGACAACTGGCCCCATTGAAACTTGATCAAACAAATCACTAATAATATTTTCACCAAAACTTAATCCAGTAGTACAACAACAGATTAGAACCTACAAAACTTACCTATATAAAATAAATCATCACATTTTCATTGGCCAACAAGAAAGTATACAATAACACAAAACAAATTTCTACTAAATTAAACTATACGCCCCAGCATCTAGTAGATCTTGTCTTCTTATCTTTTACATTACAGATGCTCCTTCTATAAAGAAGATTATTGGGTCCTATGCTTATCCATTGCGTCTGGTCCTGCATTTTGATCAGTTTTTTAAATGATGTTAAGTTACTGGATTTCCTGGTTTGTTCAGGCAACCTATTCCATGTCTGGATGCTATTCAGGAAGTAAGAGTACTTACCGGTATATTCATTTGTTCTCAGATAAGGGATAAGAAAAGTGTTTCTATCCTATTTTATGTTTATCTGAGCTTTGTAACAGGTTGTTATTGGGTTGTATTTCTAAATTAGAGTTTAATGCCTAATGTATTATTACTACTTTACTCTTTGCCCTTCTGTCCTCCAGTGTTTCTAGATTTAGTGATTTAAATATTGGTGTTACTCTTTTCAGTTGTGAATATTCACTGGTTATGAATATTGCAGCTCTTTTCTGGATTTGTTCTAATTTTTTAATGTTTTATTTAGTTGATGGGTCCCATACAGATGCTGCATATTCTAGTATAGGCCTAACTAATGTGAGAAAGAATTTTATTTTTATGTTTTTGCTACATTTGTAATACAGGTAGTTGTTTTTTTATGAAGCCTGATGTTTTTTTTAATTACTTCATCAATATGTGCATTCCAAGATCTCCCTTGGGATGAGCAGGAAAAGATGATCTACCTCCGTCAATAAAGCTTCGATTGACAGTTGGGTAAATTAATATCTACAGTCAATTGTATCTCTTAATGTCAAACATGCCGTTAAAATAATTGACTACACACTTTTTTAAGTTGTCAAGTTTATTTCTATTAAAATAAATTATACTTTAAGCAGGTTGAAAAAAATTCACGTAGCCTAAATAGTACCGGTAATTTATGAGTTATGAGTATGTACAAGAACATTTTTGACTAAAATTATAAAACTTTGTCTACATAGACAATGTAGTCCTGTGTTTAAGGAATAGACAATGTAGTCATGTGTTAAAGGAATAAACAATGTAGTCCTGTGTTAAAGGAATAGACAATGTAGTCATGTGTTAAAGGAATAAACAATGTAGTCATGTGTTAAAGGAATAGACAATGTACTCCTGTGTTAAAGGAATAAACAATGTAGTCCTGTGTTAAAGGAATAAACAATGTAGTCCTGTGTTAATAAAGTTATTCCATCTTCAATGAGGGATGACACAGTGAAATATTTGAATTACTGGCCAAACATTTGGTGGCAGCAAACCCCTTTACTACTATGACTACTATGAGCCTTAGTGTTGTCAGGATCATAAAAAAAATCAAAATCACACAATTTTATCAAAACAAACAAATATACTGAGAGTCCAGCATTGGAAATGTAAGAAATGATTTAAACATTACAATATACAATATGATTGATTTAGTTTCATTATTTCATTTCATTATTTCATTTATTTATATAGTTTTATTTATTTAGTTTCATTTGAAGTAATAATGAGAAACAATGGTTTAGTGCCATGGTCCTCATATTGACAAGGTAAAGAGTTTGAAAATAGGTTAGTGCCATGTGTCTGGTCTGTCCCTGAGTCTACTACACTTTGATGGGGGTACCTGACATTATTTAAGTAAAGTTTGATGGGCGTTGTGCTGGCCACACAATCAGTTCCCTTGTATGCCATAATTAGAAAAAGTTTATGAATGTTGCTTCACTAGAGTAAATTATGTTTCCTTCATAGAGTTTAGTTCAAAAGTTAATAATTATGTACCGGTACAACAAGTAAAGTACCAGTAATCCAGTCAAACCAAAGTGGTCCATAGGGCCTGTAAAACGGCATTCACCAGTTCTGTGGACACAGCAGCAAACTAGGGTGTTGTGTGGCCAGCACAATGCCCAACCACCTTTACTTTGCCCCAACTAATGTCAGGTACTGATCAGAGCATTGTGATACAGAATGGCAAACAGATCCTAGCCTTCATCAGGGTTCTAAACCAGAAACTTTGATACACCAGCACAATGCTCTGCTGCTCTACCAGCTTGTCCCACACTGGAAACTTACATAGTTATAAACATTGTCTGGCATGTTATATCAGGTTACACTACTCTAATGTAATCAATGGGTCAGTATTCTTGAAGTAACAAGCCGATATTTGGAAAGTCTTGGTTACAAACTCTGGATTATTACATTCTTTGATCAGGAGAATGTGACTGTGTTTTAAATACCAGTCACCAGTAAAGGGATGTTGCTGGGCATTGGACTTGCCACACTATCCCCCTGTTTGATGTGGTAGCTGGTGAGTGCTACTTCACCAGTCCTATGTACCGAAGCGTACTATAAAGGCTACTTACATACCGTAATCATACTTTCTAAGATAAAGAAAAATGTCTTTATTTCATAAACCACAAACACACTCACAGATACACTGACACACAGATAGAGAACACATCTCATACATCTATTTGTTGCAAACTATAATTTAAAAGATTCACATTGTTTTCTATTTCATTCACAATATAATAAGATATACATTTTGCAATATTTCTTTAAATACATTCATATACCTTCAGTTTATCTTATTTTTAAGCCAATAGTGTAATAAAATCTTCAACAGCAAAACAATCAATTTCATTCATGTATAAAATGAATTATTAAAAAAAACATTTAAAACAACTACAACTGATTGATTTGTTCTCAAGTAAAAGCATTCCCTCTTCTGTCAAAGAAAACACTAAAAATGTTACCATGGAAATATGTACCCTGCGTGTTAAAGTGTTCAGATACAAATATGATAAACTATCTTCATAAAAAATACAGTTACAATAAAATGTTAAAAGTTTGACTAAAAGTAGTACGGTAGGCTAAACCAAATATCACAAGTTGCAGACACACTAAATAAAGTAATCACAACTACCTTTAAAAATATTTCAAATTTTTCCCTCTTCAAAAAGGAATAAAAATAGATTCAGAAAATATGGTTTGTAATCCTGATGAATTAAAATAATGAAACAAAACCTCACGAGTCTCGTGGTTTTATCAGATCCCAGAAAACAATTAAGAGTCAGAAATACTGTAGTTGGCACTTCCTTTTCTGGCACTCTTCCTGGCCGCTGCCACTGGACTCTTCATGCCGCCACTCCCAGTAGACCGGCTGACCTTAGGACTGGACTCTTGGGCAGAATCAGAGCAATGTCCGGTGATCCCTGCAAAATAAAAGGGAAAAAAAGCAGGATAATGACAAGATGACCTTTGACCCCCCACAGAGGGCAGCCCCTATGTACTAGCCCATGTACTGTTAGTTAATGGAAGCGTATCAGTGGTTTACACACTTCGCCAGTTAAAAGTCTATGGGTACAGAGTGCCAACTTATAAGGAGATAGTTCCAACAACTGATCTATAAAAAGAATGGACAGTGCCTCCATTATAAATGTGCCATTTGAGGCTAGAATTGATTACACTATTCACTTATCTATATTAGCGAGTTATAGGAATAAAGCAGCTATAATTAGAACAAATCTATATGATACAAAAAATCTAAGTCGCTTGAATTATATTCATAATTTGTTTAGGAAATATAATTTAATAGATAAGTGAAAGTTTCCGGGCCGAATCAATTCTTTTTATAGATCAGTGGTTCCAACCCATGACCAATCAAAGACTAAGAAGAACTCATACCTTCAATGCTTGCAGTGTTTCGTGGGACATGCCGTCTTCGCTTGAACTCTCCTCCATGGCTGTTGTTGTTCATGTTTCCACTGATCACTGGCCCCGGCATGGGTGAATTGAAATGGTGACTCTGCATGTGATTCCAATGCTCTCTGTCTTGTAAGAACTTTCCAACAGTGTACCGTGGCATCTAAACAGAATGTATAACTGTGTACCGTGGCATCTAAACAGAATGTATAACTGTGTACAGTGGCATCTAAACAGAATGTATAACTGTGTACCGTGGCATCTAAACAGAATGTATAACTGTATACTGTATATCATGGCATCTAAACAGAATGTATAACTGTGTACCGTGGCATCTAAACAGAATGTATAACTGTGTACAGTGGCATCTAAACAGAATGTATAACTGTGTACCGTGGCATCTAAACAGAATGTATAACTGTGTACAGTGGCATCTAAACAGAATGTATAACTGTGTACCGTGGCATCTAAACAGAATGTATAACTGTGTACCGTGGCATCTAAACAGAATGTATAACTGTGTACCGTGGCATCTAAACAGAATGTATAACTGTGTACCGTGGCATCTAAACAGAATGTATAACTGTGTACAGTGGCATCTAAACAGAATGTATAACTGTGTACCGTGGCATCTAAACAGAATGTATAACTGTGTACCGTGGCATCTAAACAGAATGTATAACTGTGTACCGTGGCATCTAAACAGAATGTATAACTGTGTACAGTGGCATCTAAACAGAATGTATAACTGTGTACCGTGGCATCTAAACAGAATGTATAACTGTGTACAGTGGCATCTAAACAGAATGTATAACTGTGTACCGTGGCATCTAAACAGAATGTATAACTGTGTACCGTGGCATCTAAACAGAATGTATAACTGTGTACTGTGGCATCTAAACAGAATGTATAACTGTGTACAGTGGCATCTAAACAGAATGTATAACTGTGTACAGTGGCATCTAAACAGAATGTATAACTGTGTACAGTGGCATCTAAACAGAATGTATAACTGTGTACCGTGGCATCTAAACAGAATGTATAACTGTGTACAGTGGCATCTAAACAGAATGTATAACTGTGTACAGTGGCATCTAAACAGAATGTATAACTGTGTACCGTGGCATCTAAACAGAATGTATAACTGTGTACAGTGGCATCTAAACAGAATGTATAACAGTGTACCGTGGCATCTAAACAGAATGTATAACTGTGTACAGTGGCATCTAAATAGAATGTATAACTGTGTACAGTGGCATCTAAACAGAATGTATAACTGTGTACAGTGGCATCTAAACAGAATGTATAACTGTGTACCGTGGAATCTAAACAGAATGTATAACTGTGTACAGTGGCATCTAAACAGAATGTATAACTGTGTACCGTGGCATCTAAACAGAATGTATAACTGTGTACAGTGGCATCTAAACAGAATGTATAACTGTGTACAGTGGCATCTAAACAGAATGTATAACTGTGTACCGTGGCATCTAAACAGAATGTATAACTGTGTACAGTGGCATCTAAACAGAATGTATAACTGTGTACAGTGGCATCTAAACAGAATGTATAACTGTGTACAGTGGCATCTAAACAGAATGTATAACTGTGTACCGTGGCATCTAAACAGAATGTATAACTGTGTACAGTGGCATCTAAACAGAATGTATAACAGTGTACCGTGGCATCTAAACAGAATGTATAACTGTGTACAGTGGCATCTAAACAGAATGTATAACAGTGTACCGTGGCATCTAAACAGAATGTATAACTGTGTACAATGGCATCTAAACAGAATGTATAACTGTGTACAGTGGCATCTAAACAGAATGTATAACTGTGTACAGTGGCATCTAAACAGAATGTATAACTGTGTACAGTGGCATCTAAACAGAATGTATAACTGTGTACAGTGGCATCTAAACAGAATGTATAACTGTGTACCGTGGCATCTAAACAGAATGTATAACTGTGTACAGTGGCATCTAAACAGAATGTATAACAGTGTACCGTGGCATCTAAACAGAATGTATTACTGTGTACAGTGGCATCTAAATAGAATGTATAACTGTGTACAGTGGCATCTAAACAGAATGTATAACTGTGTACAGTGGCATCTAAACAGAATGTATAACTGTGTACAGTGGCATCTAAACAGAATGTATAACTGTGTACAGTGGCATCTAAACAGAATGTATAACTATGTACAGTGGCATCTAAACAGAATGTATAACTGTGTACAGTGGCATCTAAACAGAATGTATAACTGTGTACAGTGGCATCTAAACAGAATGTATAACTGGGTGCAGTGGCATCTAAACAGAATGTATTCATTGCTCATCTTCACCAATTTGACTATTATATGAAATGCAGTGAATACCCTTTACTGGGCAGACGTTTTTCCATTTTCTAGCTCTGTGCGGGCAAGATTTTTTAGGATTATTTTGTACGCTTGTATCTATTTGTTTGAGACGCTATTTTATCCATTGATTATCCAATTGATTAAAAAGTAGCTTTACTGAGACTGATTAGCTACAGTCCTATTGGGGCCAGCTTTTTCCCTAAATTCTATTTTTATTTCATTTGTTACATTTTCCACCCTTGTGGTGGTCTCCCGATGGTCCCTCCCATCTACTTCAATATCAGACTCACAACTTTGGAAATCTCATTTTTTTTCTTCTGTCGGAAAGATCAAAAGTAGGCCACTACCGATGTCACTATCAAACTTAACTTCACCTCACCCGATTGAAAAATTCCCCTAACTTAAATGTCCAATAAACTAAACCCGAAGAATGCCCAACTAACACTCAACGGCCCAATCACACCACTTCAAAAAAAAAATAATTAAAAAATAAACTTACAGTGATGAAAAATTTATGAGAGATGCTTTGAACATTAAATAAACCGTAAATAAACAAATGGAAAGCTCCTGAGATCTCAAACCTAATGAGAAAGTAGCCTGACCTTTATAAATTGTCTCGGACATAATGCCCGGTAAGCGGTTAATGAACTTAATGTTTGGTCAAATCAATAGTAAAATTTCACAAACACAAGTTTTCCATTTCCCTCATGTTTTGCCCCAGACACGTAAATTTCCATCTACCGACTTTTCCCCCCACCGCCCCAAGCGCGTATATTTTCATCAGCTGACGCAATTCCTTGTGGCCCAAGCGCTTATATTTTCCTCAATGAAGAGTGTCTATTTAAAGAACAAAATAAAGGATCTGACCTTTCACCACAGTCTCGGGCAGAATAATTATTGGATATCTGTATAGTAGAATTTTATTTAACTTTTTAAATTATGAAAGTTGACCAATTATTGAGTTTTTGTTGTGAAATTGAAAGTGCGGGTCTATTGGCAGATTGCCATTTACTTTCCGCTATTATGGACTTGGGTGTTGATGAAACTTTTTCTTATGAATTAATATTAGGAATGAATAGAATTATTTTAAGAATTAGATTATTCTAATTAGATAAGTTATTAAGTTTAAAACAATGTCCTCTCTACATGTTGTTATTACTTTTTACAAACAAAGAATTAAAAATGTATTTTCATAACCCTATTGATGTTTCAGCCATTCTAAAATAAAGTCTGGGCCATGGAGAGTAATTGCCAGTACTGAAGGTATGCATAGCAAGAAAGTAGGTCGATGCGGGAAGGGTTAAAACAAATAATAAGTTACACTCAAAGCATGTGACATGTACTGCACAATGATGTCAACACATTCGGAAGACTAGTTAGAAATATTCTCTTACTTCAAATACTTTTGAAAACAATCCCTTTAAAATGAATCAATGATTTCATGAAATAGTATAATACAGGCTCATTAATATCTGAAGATCAAGAAGATGCATTCTTACTTCCTAGATATTTAACCATATTTTGTAATAAGCAATCATATAAATATTACGTTGAGACTGGGCAGTGACATGAGACGAGTGTGTAGGCCTGATATTGTGGGCAGACGACCAAACAGGAATGATATAGTATATAAACAGGAATGATATAGTATATAAACAGGAATGATATAGTATATAAACAGGAACGATATAGTATATAAACAGGAATGATATAGTATATAAACAGGAATGATATAGTATATTATTCCTATATTAAACTAGATAATTTTTATTGATTTTTTAAGAATAAGTGAAAGAAGGGATGTTCTTGTACCCCTATTAAATCGTTAACTTCTTAGACTTAAATATCATTGGTACATGAAACCAATAAAAACTTAGCCAATTGTAAAGTTATGGACATATTTACCTTGCCTTTCAACTTGCGTCGACCTAAACGAAATTCTCTACCAGTCTGAAAAGAAATCACATGTGATCCTCATGTAAAAATTAAACACAAAACAAATATTCTTCAAGTTATTCTATTTTATCTTTGTTGCACAACATATATTACAACTATATGTAGTTGTTCTATTTTTAAACTTCCTTGTACAAAACTATCATCAATTGACTTAAGAAGCTTGAGTTCAAAGTTCGCAATGTATTATTTATTTTATTGCTTTAAATCTTGAAAGCTTTGACAGAATCTCCAAATTAAAATATTTCTAGACGCCAAATAAATCAATCGGTTACCCCAGATATAAGTTTGCCCATTCTAGCTTTAAAACTTTGAGAATTGGAGAATTTCGGCAAGTGTGCAAATGTTCCTGTCAGTATTTTTTCAAAATCTGAATCAATACGAAGGGGCTCGTCCGTTACCCTTTCATTTTCCCACCATGGGACGATGTCTGGAATACCGCAGGCAGGCCCAGGCTCATGAAAGAAATCACTTTGTTCATCATCAGCTGAACAGGAAACAATAAAAGTAAACATAGTGTTAAATAGTTACTAAGTAAATTTTTGTTTTTAAGAAAAGAATTCTAACTATAAAAACAAATGTTTCAACACTCATTGTGTTCTAATAATTCAAAGTGTCAGTAATCCTGTTGCTCACCTTCTCTTGTATCTTCATTATTTACATTGAGATCACTGTCAAACTCACTACTGCTAAGAGAGCTTTCCCTGAAAATACACACAAGGTAATAATGGTATGGAGATTTTATGCATATATTTAAGCTTGCCTCCTCTAATATTTATCAGCAAATAAATATGTGTTTGCACTATCTTCAATATTTATAGGGTATTCTAAAGAGTTGAAAGATATTAGTCCAACCCACACAGGCCTACAAAAGCATTTACCTGTTTAAAGCTGGATACTTACTGATAATTTTAAAGAGATTTTTTTTGTACTTTTTTTAAGCTGATTTTTTAATGAATTCATGATTTTAAGCTAACACTGACCTGACCTACACAGTAGAAATCTTTAGGTGCAAAAACTTTCTTTTCAAAATCTGCTTTTAAATGCCACCTAATGGTAACATTTTGAAACTATTGGCATGTTATAAATCTATATTTAAACTTAATGAATAATGAACATGAGTTCCAATGTAATCAACGCAAGTTGCACCAGTGATAAAAGTGAATCATTTTACTAAAACTTACTGTGAGACACAAACAGCCTGTTGGACTAAAATTTACTGTGAGACACAAACAGCCTGTTGGACTAAAACTTACTGTGAGACACAAACAGCCTGTTGGACTAAAACTTACTGTGAGACACAAACAGCCAGTTGGACTAAAACTTACTATGAGACACAAACAGCCTGTTTGACTAAAAATTACTGTGAGACACAAACAGCCTGTTGACTAAAACTTACTATGAGACACAAACAGCCTGTTGACTAAAACTTACTGTGAGACACAAACAGCCTGTTGACTAAAACTTACTGTGAGACACAAACAGCCTGTTGACTAAAACTTACTGTGAGACACAAACAGCCTGTTGACTAAAACTTACTGTGAGACACAAACAGCCTGTTGACTAAAACTTACTGTGAGACACAAACAGCCTGTTGGACTAAAACTTACTGTGAGACACAAACAGCCTTTTGACTAAACTAAAACTTACTGTGAGACACAAACAGCCTGTTGACTAAAACTTACTGTGAGACACAAACAGCCTGTTGACTAAAACTTACTGTGAGACACAAACAGCCTGTTGACTAAAACTTACTGTGAGACACAAACAGCCTGTTGACTAAAACTTACTGTGAGACACTTGCCACCTCCATTCTGTCCATGGTTGAAGCTATTCCTATTCCCTGTGAAGGGAACTCGGGTCGTGAACAGTAACTGTAATCTACACGACTTTTACTACTTCTCTTTCTTTTCCCAGCAGTCACAGCATGCAATGTATAGGACTGTGTCACTCTGAAGCCTGAGTGACTCTGCTTGTCACAGCAAGTTATCGGAGACTCTTCTTTCCTCTTTCCCAACTGTTTCTCCCCTGAAGCGGAGTCCACGTCTGAAGGAAACTGGTCTGTCAACGGGGAAGAATCCACCGCCATTGTTTTGTATTTCCGCCTACGCCTCTGGGGCCGCAGAGGAGAAAAGTTTTCAGTAAAGGAATCAGATTCCACCGGTGGTATCGGATCCACAACAGGCACAGCCAATTTAGGAATTCTTCTGCAAGCTGCTAAGTCATCGGAATCACTATGGATGACATTTCCAGCGTAGTCTCTTCTTGGGTTTTCGTCCACGCTACTCTCAGAAGCCTCGCTAATAGTTCCCCTTTTCCAGTAGTAGCTGCTAGATGCAGGACGCCTCAACCCTCTGCGTTTCTTCATGCATCTTCTTGGATAGGTGCTAGAATTGGCACCTTCTGCCTGGGTTGTACCAGGCCTTCCAACATTAGCAGTTTCTTCCAGTGCTGTTGTTAAGTCCTGCACCAACTCATCCATTATATAGTTCCGCTGTGCAAACACCTTTAAGTTTTCAAAATCTTTGACAATTTTGTTCTCCATCTAGTCTCCATACAAATCTGGGAACAAAAACATTTAACAACAATAATAATAATAATAACAATTTATAAACTGTAAACATTTTAAATCAAAATGCAATGGCCAAAAATAGCAATAGTCTAATATTAATAGTTAATAGTATAGTAGTTTACAGTATATATTATTATAGTACAACTATTGAACTAGGCTAGGCCTACTAAATTACTAACTAATAACTTCAACAAGAATCATACTTACACTTAACTATTATAAATTATTAAGTAGCAAATGTCGCGACTGTTCACTGACTGTTTAGTCAGCTTACCTAACTACTACCGAACGAAAAAAACTTATGTTTAATTTTTATGTTTAATAATTTTAATGATATAGATATAGACTATTACTACTAGTGATTAGGACTAGGCGTCACTAGCCTAGGCCACTTCACTGGGCTAGGCTAGGCGATAGCGCCGATAGGTCTATTTTAACTATTTATATTTAATTTTAATAATTTTAAATTATTTGGAATGTCAGAATCAGAATGAATTTAAATAAATGTACAATTTCTTTTCTAAACTGTTTACTTTATTACGAATTAGCGAATTTCTCGAGTCCCAATGATGAACTTTGATTAGAGCTTTAAAAAATAATAAAAGTAAAAGGTAATCATACGGGTGTGCTATTTACTACTTATTGTTTACATTTCACTTTAGTTCTAAAAATACGCCATGTTGAAATTATAAAAAACTTGAATTTTTCTGCCACCTTCGAAAACAATCCTAAGCTGTTCTTTGATGCATAGTTGCTCCTTAGATTATATTTGAACATATTTTTTGTAGGGCTTTCAAAGCGCTTATAGTCATTTTTAATAGGCTTTTGTAGGCCTCTTAACTTAAACTTAATGATTAATGCCTCTCTTTGACATAGCAACTTTCCAAATATTGCAGCATAGGCTATGAACTATGAGCTATGATACTTAGGGCCTACTATTTACAATATTATAATACTAGCCTAGTCCTAGGTAGGGAGGGATTGGTCTGTGGTATGGGATAGAAAGTCAGGAGTACTAGCCACATGAGCAGCCGAAACGTTTATCAAACGGTAATATTATTGTATTATTAGGTCTACTAATCATGTCTAGGGCCTACATATTGACATATTGATCTTATTATAGGCGTCTGTACGGAGGAGGGGTGGGTAGTCCTATCAAGGTGCTGGCTGATACAATTAATATATATCATCTGGCCCCTCTCACATCTATCGGCCCTATCATTCAAGGATGCATTTCTAAATATTTCTTGCATGGCTATGTCTGAGTCTGACTGAATGAGGGCAGTGTAGTGACAAAATAACGGTTAATCTCTTTTTTCTTTCTTGTCTGTTGTTCTGACTTTTTATTTTGTGTACCGGTAACGACGAGATTTCGGCGAGAAATCCTTTCGTTAGAAACCGCTTGTTGTAAAATGGCTGGCGATAAAGTAAGATCAGTGCCAATTACTAGTAAATTTGGAAAGAATTTATACATATATAGTACTCCAAGGTAAATGTATGCCAGTCCCCCTTAAAAAAAATACGTTAATAAATGAAATGCAAAATGTATATGAATAAAATTGGTCATTGATGTAATATGAATATGCAATTAACTCTGTCGTCTCTGTGTGTAAGCTTAAGACTTAAGCATAAAATAAAATATTGTTTCTGTTATTGTTATTAGAGTTATGTGTCAGGAGGGATTAAAAAAGATTAATATTTATTGTTTTTTAAGTGAGGAAACAAAACTTAGAAGGTAAGAAAGAATACTAACTAAATGTTTTTATTTCATGAAAATGCAGATTTTCTCTCCCTCTTCAACTTCTAGCATAGTTTTATTTAACTTTATTATAACATTATTTATAGCCTAAATAAATAATAATATTAAACATTAGAAATACAACACAATATTACAATAACATTATTTTTATTAAGACTATTACAATTTCTTATCCCATATTCAAGAACAAAAGCATATATATACTCTTTCCTCTCGAGTGGCATCCGGAAATGGTATATGGGCCTTTATAATGGGTTGCTTGAAAAAAAAATGGAAAATCAGTAACTTAAGAACATTTAAAACATTAAAAGAAATGCAGGACTAGACTAAGATCACAGATGAGGACACACTAATCTTCTTTATAAAAAGAGTGTCTGTAATGTATATAAGATAAGATTTCTCTCAGCCCTAAAAAGCAGTTAAAAAATCATTTGTGCTTATGTCAAATTTATTTTAGCTCCATATGTTGATTGTGGTGTTTTAGCTCCATATTTTGATTGTGGTGTTTTAGTTCCATATGTTGATTGTGGTGTTTTAGCTCCATATGTTGATTGTGGTGTTTTAGCTCCATATGTTGATTGTGGTGTTTTAGCTCCATATGTTGATGGTGGTGTTTTAGCTCCATATGTTGACTGTCCTGTTTTAGCTCCATATGTTGATTGTGGTGTTTTAGCTCCATATGTTGACTGTCCTGTTTTAGCTCCATATGTTGATTGTGGTGTTTTAGCTCCATATGTTGACTGTCCTGTTTTAGCTCCATATGTTGATGGTGGTGTTTTAGCTCCATATGTTGATTGTGGTGTTTTAGCTCCATATGTTGACTGTTTTGTTTTACTCCATATGTTGATTGTGGTGTTTTAGCTCCATATGTTGACTGTCCTGTTTTAGCTCCATATGTTGATGGTGGTGTTTTAGCTCCATATGTTGATTGTGGTGTTTTAGCTCCATATGTTGACTGTTTTGTTTTACTCCATATGTTGATTGTGGTGTTTTAGCTCCATATGTTGATTGTGGTGTTTTAGCTCCAAATGTTGACTGTTTTGTTTTACTCCATATGTTGATTGTGGTGTTTTAGCCCCATATGTTGATTGTGGTGTTTTAGCTCCATATGTTGATTGTGGTGTTTTAGCTCCATATGTTGATTGTGGTGTTTTAGCTCCATATGTTGATTGTGGTGTCTTAGCTCCATATGTTGATTGTGGCATTTTAGCTCCATATGTTGATTGTGGCGTTTTAGCTCCATATGTTGATTGTGGTGTTTTAGCTCCATATGTTGATTGTGGCGTTTTAGCTCCATATGTTGATTGTGGCATTTTAGCTCCATATGTTGATTGTGGCGTTTTAGCTCCATATGTTGATTGTGGTGTTTTAGCTCCATATGTTGATTGTGGTGTTTTAGCTCCATATGTTGATTGTGGTGTTTTAGCTCCATATGTTGATTGTGGTGTTTTAGCTCCATATGTTGATTGTGGTGTTTTAGCTCCATATGTTGATGGTGATGTTTTAGCTCCATATGTTGACTGTCCTGTTTTAGCTCCATATGTTGATTGTGGTGTTTTAGCTCCATATGTTGACTGTCCTGTTTTAGCTCCATATGTTGATTGTGGTGTTTTAGCTCCATATGTTGACTGTCCTGTTTTAGCTCCATATGTTGATGGTGGTGTTTTAGCTCCATATGTTGATTGTGGTGTTTTAGCTCCATATGTTGACTGTTTTGTTTTACTCCATATGTTGATTGTGGTGTTTTAGCTCCATATGTTGATTGTTTTGTTTTAGCCCCATATGTTGATTGTGGTGTTTTAGCTCCATATGTTGATTGTGGTGTTTTAGCTCCATATGTTGATTGTGGTGTCTTAGCTCCATATGTTGATTGTGGTGTTTTAGCTCCATATGTTGATTGTGGTGTTTTAGCTCCATATGTTGATTGTGGTGTCTTAGCTCCATATGTTGATTGTGGCATTTTAGCTCCATATGTTGATTGTGGCGTTTTAGCTCCATATGTTGATTGTGGTGTTTTAGCTCCATATGTTGATTGTGGCGTTTTAGCTCCATATGTTGATTGTGGTGTTTTAGCTCCATATGTTGATTGTGGTGTTTTAGCTCCATATGTTGATTGTGGTGTCTTAGCTCCATATGTTGATTGTGGCATTTTAGCTCCATATGTTGATTGTGGCGTTTTAGCTCCATATGTTGATTGTGGTGTTTTAGCTCCATATGTTGATTGTGGCGTTTTAGCTCCATATGTTGATTGTGGTGTTTTAGCTCCATATGTTGATTGTGGTGTTTTAGCTCCATATGTTGATTGTGGCGTTTTAGCTCCATTTGTTGATTGTGGCGTTTTAGCTCCATTTGTTGATTGTGGCGTTTTAGCTCCATATGTTGATTGTGGCGTTTTAGCTCCATATGTTGATTGTGGCATTTTAGCTACATATGTTGATTGTGGCGTTTTAGCTCCATATGTTGATTGTGGTGTTTTTTAGACCAAAGAATCAAAAGATTTCAGTTATGTCAAATTTTTATCATTCTTGTCCCAGCAGGCTTCCGACAATTTCTATTCAGTTCTTTATCCTCTCTGATGTTATAAATACCACTTGGCCGTTCTGCAAGCCAGACCTCAGCTTCACAAATCTCTGAGTCATTTGTCAGAAATAATAAAAAGCTGAAAAATTTGACTTATTAAGTATCCATTGTCTTGAATTGTCAGCAATGATTACTACTTGAAATAGATTGGGAAACAGGTAGTGAACAAATCTAGAATAGGTTGAGTACAGATTGTACAGATATCTGATTTTCTAGTTACACAGACTCAACTATTTCCTTTAAGAGTTGTACTATGAATCGGTATTCAAGAGTTTAAAGTCTGACTTTTCTCATAAATTAAAATTGTATATTCAAGGTCAAGGTTTTTCCTTGTTGTTTGCTCTTCTATTTGGTCCTTCTTTAACTTGACTATATAAACTATATTTTCATTTTATTTTACTAACCATCTAATTTTCTTTTCTAATTGTAAAATGTCCTTTTTAAATTCTTTTAGCTATTGTTATTTTTTATAGCTATTAGTGACACATTTTTATTATATAATATATTATATATACTTCTTTTTCATTAATTTAAAAAAAAACTTTGAAACTCATTTTTTTAGAATTACTTTCATGAAACATTTTTAGATCCTAGTGGAAGAAAAATAATTAGATGAAATCCAACATACCAAAATGTCTTCCTTTAATTAAGACATACCATACATATTTAAATTGATTTGTAGGGTTTTTCCTTTATATTTTTATGATAATCACTTTTTGTAAAACTTACTCTGTACTTGTTTAGTATCTTTTTTTTTTCTTCCTTATTTTTAATATTTCTAGCATTTCATCACATGAGTTACTGTCTTACTACCAATCTTTGTCTTTTTTTTCTTTTCCAACTAGTTTTAATGTAATTTTTAATATTTGTAAAACGAATCCAACACACGCACAAAAAAGTCAGGAAACAAGAATTACCATATGTATACTCATGTATAAGTCGCACTTTTTAAACAAAAAATTTCTATGAAAAGTATGGTTAGGGTTAGGGGTGCGACTTGTGCGAGAGTATATGCAGTATTAGGAATCCAAATTGTTTTTTTTTTTTAAATTTTCACTAAGAATATACACACACATTATGTTTTAATGCAGTCCATAAATTATGGTACTAGTAAAGTTATATTGCACCAGTTTCAAAACTAGAGACCTTCAAAAGGGCAATCCAATGTTAATCCGCTAGTCACCCCCCACCATATGGGACACAGTGGCCGAGCGGCAGCACGTTCGACTGGCATACCTGGTACTGAAGGTCCTGGGTTCAAATCCTGGTAAAGGCTAGGATTTGTTCCCAGGAATAGAGGGTGCCCCCCCCCCTCCATGCAGCTAGCATAATTGATGATGGAAAAAAAATGTTTTTACATTAACAACTGTAATTATAGTTCCTCCCTTGAATTGCTTTACTACCAAAATAATTCAATTATGAAAAAAGATTTGCAACTAAACTGAAAATTAATTTGAAAGTGAACAAATGCTTCACGTATTTCACTGGGATACAAGCTTTCATCTATTTCACCTAATTCACTGGGATACAAGCTTTGTTCTAATGTGTGAAAATGTTTCAAATCCACAAAGTTGTATGGAACATAAACAAAAGCAAAGTCTAAACATGTCTACATTTAAAAACTGTATTATTTCTTTGGTAGGATCCCAGAATTCTCCAGATCACATCCCATAGTGCCCAAGTTGTATGTCCAGGAATGGAAAACTGATATGCAGAACAGAAATATTATTACTCAGGTGATTGGTTCTCATTAACATTATTTGTTGCTCGTTACAAAAACAATTTATTTGGACATTAACATGACGCTAGATTCAATTCAAATTTGTGAATAATTTAGAAATAACCAAATAGTTATTTCTTTTTATTTTTCTGTTTAATCTCCAGAATGCTTGCCTAGGGGGCGTCCCAAATTATGAGCATGATGATAGTCTTTTCTTAGAGAAGAGGGAACAGATGCATTACAATGTGGAGGATTGGTCTCGAGTGCGAGAGAAAATTAAAATTCCACCCAGAGCCAAGCTGATGCGCCCTGATTTCCACCACGAGACATCCAAGTATCAAAATGAACTTATGTTCAGGAGAGATTCTGATGCTGTTTAGTCTCTCTCTTCACAAGGCTCCAGTATAGTCATTAGTGAAACAAAAAATTTGTAGATTTTGAAGAGATATTTAAACAATACTTTAAAAACATTTCTCAGTATTCCTATTATATAAGATTATCCAAAAATTGCTGTTCCCCCTATGTCCTTGATTAGGGAAAGAAAAGTTTTGACAACAATAAGCAAGTTAGCTGTTGAACTTTGTTTAATTAAACACATTTCTGATGCTTTTTAAAGCTTTTTGGAAAACTTTTTTTCTTATATTAATTCATAACTTTCAATTGATTTAAAGTGTTCAATATTTTGTAAATATATTATTTTGACTCATTAAAATGGGGATGACTTTTAAACAGTATTTTTACTAAAAAATTTCACTTTGTTGAATCATCAGTATTAGTGAAACTGAACTAATGTTATCAGTGAAAACATCTTTGTTCTTTTTGTTATCAGTGAAACATCTATGTTCTATTTGTTATCAGTGAAAACATATTTGTTCTATTTGTTATCAGT
This sequence comes from Anisus vortex, assembly GCA_949126835.1. NCBI lineage: Eukaryota > Metazoa > Mollusca > Gastropoda > Planorbidae > Anisus > Anisus vortex. Next base: position 54,995,007 of record OX421495.1, read on the forward strand.
GAAACATCTATGTTCTATTCATTTCTGTCTCATTTAAAACTATTTATATGTCAACACTGTTCAGTACAAACTCGTGAGATTGGCTAAAACATAATGGACATTCTGCTGATCAAATTAAATCATGTTTACATACAACTACCAACAATTAGAATGAAAATAAAATAGGGCTGAACAATTTGTATTTGTCTTCATTTTTTTAAATGTTTTGTTAGAAAGAATTTTATATTAGTCGTAAAGTGTAAATAATACGAAACTGCAATATTGAATTATACATATATATATACAGAGATAAACAGTGCCATAATTACTAGAATATAAATGTGACACATTATCTCAGCTGTAGAGTTTAAAGTTTACCAATTTATTTTAACAAAACTTTGTTCTAAGTGTGTTCATAATACTATAGTCAAATTTGTATACCGGTAGTTGATAATGCACCAACTAATAGTGAATGAATAACATGCTTTAAATTATTTGCCTTTAGGTTTTAAAAAAGTAATAATTAATAAAGTACCTTATAAGTTTACAGACATTGCTTCTAGTAAGAAGATTATTATGTCCTTAGCCAAAACTCTTCCAGGGCGGCAGGGATTGGACAACGACAGGGCTAGAACCAAGGTACTTGCAAGGAACTATTGTTTGTTATACAATATTTCTTTAGAAACCTCATTGGCGTTAATATCTCAAGTAACACAAGATTCTATAAATACTCAATAACAAATTTGTAAGGAAAAATAACCGCATAATAACCAAATGCATATTGGCATGTTTGGTTTAATTACAATTATTTATCTTCATATTTTTGTGCCCCAAACATTTCAATAACATACCTGGGTACCTAAAATTTTTCTAGAGAGTATTTTCATTGGCTGGCAAGAGTATTTTGAGACTGTTGACCAGATTTTGTCGTGTCGCGGATTTTTATAACTTTTGCTTAATTAAGCCACCAAAATTATGACATAAAAATATTGACACTTAATTACTATTACACAAAAAGATATTATATGTAACTGATATAAAACTAATGAGATAAAGCATATTTAAATTACAATACTTCTATTTTTTAACTTAATATTATTATAATTGTGCAGATATGTCTTTTTTCACTCTTTTTATTTTAAAAAAGTCAGTGTTTTATGTAGGCTAAGGCCAATGTCAATAACCAATAAATCTTATGAAATAGTTTATCTCAATTCTCAGGCCTAAGATACCTTAGCTAGATCAACACCAATTAAAATAATTAAAAAGACACTCTTCAACACTAAATACCATAAAACCCCTAATCAGCATAACCTTAAATCACTAACAATAAACTTCCAAAGCATTAAAAATAAAACCGCTGATTTGGAAATCCTAATAAATAAAGAAGAACCAGACATAATTGCAGGTTCCGAAACATGGCTTAGCCCAGATATTTACAACACAGAGATATTCAATAATAATTATTAAATTTTTAGGAAAGATAGGTCAGACAGGCATGGAGGAGTCTTACTAGCCATAAAATCTACTCTAATAGCTGAAGAAATTAAAATAGAATCTAAAAATAACATAGAGTCAGTCTTTTGTAAAATAAGTAGACCTAATTCTAAACCACTAATTGTAGGCAGTGTTTATAGACCACCAAACTCAACATCAGAGTACATGACTGATCTATGTAATCAGATGACAAGTATTGAAGCAAAATATAAAAATGCTATAATTTGGATAATGGGAGACTTCAACCTCCCTGATATAAATTGGAATAGCTACTCTATAGAAAAACACCAAAACATAAAAGAAATAAATGAAATGTTTATCAATACCATCCAAAATCTAAACTTAAATCAAATTAATAAAAAACCAACAAGAAACCATGATAATATACTAGATTTATTCTTAACTAACAGACCAGGACTAGTAGTAGATTATGAAATAATTCCTGGACTTTCAGATCATGATATTGTCAGAGTAAATAACAAAATAAAAACCCAAATAAACAAGAAACCTAAAAGAATAATTTACCTCTGGAATAAATGTAACACAACAGAACTACATCAAGCAGCAATAAAATTCCAAACCAATTTTCTTACTAAATACAATATAAATAGTCCAGTTGAAGATATTTGGCATTTCATAAAAACCAACTTAAAAGCAATAATGGCTGATTCTGTGCCAACAAAACAAACATCAAATAAAATTAACAAATGTTGGTTTAACACTAAACTAAAGAAACTGTGTAAACAAAAAGAAAATCTATTCAAAAAGTTTAAGGCAACTAATTCAATAAGACTACATAAAAAATACCTAAAAATTAAACATTTAACTCAGAAACTAAGCAGACAGCTGCAAAATGAATATGTAAACAATGTAATTTCTAAAGATAATAATAAAAACTTATGGTCCTACATTAAATCAAGAAAAATGGACACTACAGGCATAGCTCCACTAAAAGGCCAAAACAATGAAACTTATAATGATAATGAAACCAAAGCTAATATCCTTAACACATACTTTGCATCATCTTTTTCAAATCCAGGTGACAAAGAAATCTTCATAAATTTAAACAAACTAGAAGAGATAGGACATATAAATGTAGATGAAAAAGGCATTAAACAACTCCTAACCAACTTAAAAGCAAACAAAGCTTCTGGTCCAGATGAAATACCAGCAAGACTGCTTAAAGAACTAACCAATGAAATATCTCCAATCTTTAAAATCCTTTTTCAGGCCTCTCTAAACCAGGGCAAAGTGCCCAGAGATTGGAAATTAGCTAATGTAACCCCCCTTTTCAAAAAAGGAGATAAATCTGACCCCGGTAATTATAGACCTGTTTCTCTAACCAGCATAACATGTAAATTACTTGAACATATTATATATAGTAGTATAGTAAATCATCTAGGCAAACTTAATGCACTGTGCCCACACCAACATGGCTTTAGGAAAAATAGATCATGTGAGACTCAATTAATAGGCCTAATAGATGACTTGTCAAAGGGATTAGATAATAACAACCAAATTGATGCTATATTACTAGATTTTTCAAAAGCATTTGATAAAGTTCATCATTCTAGTCTACTAAAAAAACTTAAATACTTTGGCATATCTGGTCCCTTACATCAGTGGATTCAGGACTTTCTTATAGGCAGAGAACAAACAGTGATAATAAATGGCTCTAAGTCATCACCAATAACTGTAAACTCTGGAGTTCCACAAGGAACTGTTCTAGGACCCCTACTATTTCTAATTTATATTAATGATCTGCCAAATTGCATCAACACAGGAACAAAAGTAAGATTATTTGCCGATGATTGCATAATTTATAGAATAATAAAGACAGGAAAAGATAGTGAACTCCTACAAAAAGACCTAGATGAACTACAAAAATGGGAATCAAACTGGAGTATGTCTTTTCACCCAGAAAAATGCCAACTAATAAGGGTATCCAAGAAAAAGAAACAAATAATAGCAAACTACTTCATTCATGGTAAAGAACTAACTCAAACTAACAATGCTAAGTATCTAGGAGTAATAATAAATGATAAGTTATCTTGGAACCCTCATATTGATGAAGTAATAAAAAAATCAAACAAAACTTTAGGATTCATAAAAAGGAACTTTTACAAATGTAATAAGAACATAAAACTAAAATGCTATCTTACATTAGTTAGGCCTATACTAGAATATGCAGCATCTGTATGGGACCCATCAACTAAAGAAAACATTAAAAAATTAGAACAAATTCAAAAAAGAGCTGCAAGGTTCATAACCAGCGAATATTCCCAATTAACAAGAGTAACACCATTAGTCAAATCATTAAACCTAGAAACACTAGAAGACAGAAGGGCAAAGAGTAAAGTAGTAATAATACATAAGGCATTAAACTCTAATTTAGAAATACAACACAATAACAATCTGTTGCAAATCTCAGATAAACATAAAGATAGAAACACTTTCCTTGTCCCTTATGCGAGAACAAATGCATATAAGTACTCTTTCTTCCCGAGTGGCATTCGGGCATGGAATGGGTTGCCTGAACAAACCAGGAAAACCAGTAACTTAACATCATTTAAAACATTAATAAAAATGCAAGACTAGACTCGGACCATGGATGAGCGTAGGACGCAATAATCTTCTTTATAGAAGGAGCGTCTGTAATGTATAAGATAAGATAAGGGTAACTTGTTTAAAAAAAAACACTTAGCCCTAACTTCCAATCATTTATAAAGGACTAACAGTAACAGAAAAATTTCACATCTTAGATATTTTAATATAGGCCTATAGTATATAGCCCTATATAGTCAGTGATATGAATTTACATAAGTTGAATAGCTTCTAACACTTCCGATACTGTCGGGAAAAAACAACAAGATCGCATATTCGCAATTTCTTTTTTACAAATTGAAATAGCCTACGATCGCCGAATTAGGACATTTGCGAGAGACAAAAAAAGGGATATCAGGTCAAGGTTGCTGCGCCGTGTAATATAACAATGTAGGGCCTACAGCGAGCTCAGTGTTCTACAAAAACAAGTTTATAGTGACGATTTTACATCATTTAAAGCAATAATTGAAACCGTGACGTTGCGTCGAGATAAAGTCTATTAATAAATAGAAAATCTTATCTTATCTAGTTCAAAGGTGCTTTCGTTTTAGTAGGCCTAGGCCGATAAACAAAAGTTTTATTGCAATAAAAAATGAAAACAGTTTTAATATCCCCATTAGTAAAAGAAAATGTCGATAATTTAAAAAACAACCGGTGAGTAACGCTTGATGGGGACAAATGACGTATAGACTACTATAGATTGACCTAAAAACATTCGCGTGAAGTAGGCGTATTACTACGGTATTACCGACTGCCGTGGCAGACCATAAAAACGTACGCTTCTTGGAGATTTATATACATTCATATTGTCACTATCGGGTCAAATAAGCTACATTACAGGATTGCGATACAAAAAAAGTTTTAAAAACTAAGGAGGCACTGGTTACCACTGACTGGTTACCACTGACTGGTTACCACTGACTGGTTACCACTGACTGGTTACCACTGACTGGTTACCACTGACTGGTTACCACTGACTGGTTACCACTGACTGGTTACCACTGACTGGTTACCACTGACTGGTTACCACTGACTGGTTACCACTGACTGGTTACCACTGACTGGTTACCACTGACTGGTTACCACTGACTGGTTACCACTGACTGGTTACCACTGACTGGTTACCACTGACTGGTTACCACTGACTGGTTACCACTGACTGGTTACCACTGACTGGTTACCACTGACTGGTTACCACTGACTGGTTACCACTGACTGGTTACCACTGACTGGTTACCACTGACTGGTTACCACTGACTGGTTACCACTGACTGGTTACCACTGACTGGTTACCACTGACTGGTTACCACTGACTGGTTACCACTGACTGGTTACCACTGACTGGTTACCACTGACTGGTTACCACTGACTGGTTACCACTGACTGGTTACCACTGACTGGTTACCACTGACTGGTTACCACTGACTGGTTACCACTGACTGGTTACCACTGACTGGTTACCACTGACTGGTTACCACTGACTGGTTACCACTGACTGGTTACCACTGACTGGTTACCACTGACTGGTTACCACTGACTGGTTACCACTGACTGGTTACCACTGACTGGTTACCACTGACTGGTTACCACTGACTGGTTACCACTGACTGGTTACCACTGACTGGTTACCACTGACTGGTTACCACTGACTGGTTACCACTGACTGGTTACCACTGACTGGTTACCACTGACTGGTTACCACTGACTGGTTACCACTGACTGGTTACCACTGACTGGTTACCACTGACTGGTTACCACTGACTGGTTACCACTGACTGGTTACCACTGACTGGTTACCACTGACTGGTTACCACTGACTGGTTACCACTGACTGGTTACCACTGACTGGTTACCACTGACTGGTTACCACTGACTGGTTACCACTGACTGGTTACCACTGACTGGTTACCACTGACTGGTAGGCCTATAAAAATAACCGGGCGACGAAAACAAAAGCTTGGGAAACCCTGACTAAAAATAAATATAGAATCACGCATGCGCGCGGATACTTTGGTATTTCCCTGTTGCTCTTCTTTTTATTTTTTCACCTTTTAAGTTTCATGAAAGAAAAAAGTTGATCATTTAGTTTGTTACGGCCAAAAAAGTCTGATTTCGGTACAATGAGATCTACTCGAAATTAAGAATATAGCTTGAATGCGATTAGCCGGTGGGAACGTTTCCAAAATTTGATTGGCCGGCCATTAAAAAAAAAAAATCAAAAAAAAAAAAAAAAAAAAAAAAAAATTTGCTGCCCGTATTTTTTTGGTATTGGCCGTATCGCCGTACTGGGGGTGTCAAAAGCGTACGAATACGGCAAAATACGGACAGGTACCCAGGTATGCAATAAGCATCACAAATTCACATCAAAAATTAATTTCTTTTTAACTTCTAAACAGTTGGCTTTTAAAATACTACCACCCATTGTATATTCTTTTAAATTGTGCAATACTCTCTCATTGAAATAAACTGTACATGACTTTACTTTAGTCTTTATGCCGCCAACTTTGTGTTTTTGTAAGTTAATGATAATTTTTGTGTTTTTTTTTAAAGATGTTTTTCCCATGTGAGTATATTATTTTAACAAAGAAATTAAATCTCAACCAACAGACACATTGCACAAAAGAATAATTCCAAGCAGCTGTTATATTGATTTATTACATTCTTTGTCATGTGTTTGAGAAATTGTTTATTATGACACTATGATGATATACTGCCCTACTTTACAAGATGATAAGCAACAAAGATTTAAATTTAATCATGTAAACATTTAAAACTATGTACAAAGATACAATGTGAAGGAACTTGAACAATATCCATAGAGACAACTATAAGGCATTCAATGTTTAGCTTGTGCAGCCTGGTGGTAACATTCAAAATGGACACCCTCTAGCCCAATGGCCTCTGGCACCTAAAAAAAACACAAGAACTATTGACTGAAGTTATGTTGACACAAGTTATACTTTACATGCATATTTAAGAAACAATCAACTCAGAAGTTACGCTAAATCAACAAAAAACAACACTCCCATGTTGCATGTCCCTGCCATGTATCAATGAGCTAACATTCACATCGATATAAACATTCACATTCATATATGAACATTCACATCCACATAAACATTTACATTCATATATGAACACTCACATCAGCATAAACATTCACATTCATGTAAGAATATTCACATTGGTATAAACATTTGTATATGAACATTCACATCAGTATAAACATTTGTATATAAACATTCACATCAGTATAAACATTCACATTTGTATATGAACATTCACATCAGTATAAACATTCACATTTGTATATGAACATTGAAATTGGTATAAACATTCACATTCATACATGAACATTCACATCAGTGTAAAAATTTGTATATGAATATTCACCTCCAGCAAGCATACGACAGAGTATGGAGATTAGGACTGTTTATGAAGATGAGGAAGATGGGAATACACGGAAAAATGTATCAGTGGATAAAGGCCTTCATCCAAAACAAAACCATCCAGACTATTTTTGAAGGAGCAATTTCTGACAAAAAGACCCTGGAGGAAGGACTCCCTCAAGGATCAGCCCTTAGCTGTACCCTCTTCCTAATATTCATCAATGACCTTCCTGATCTCATCACAGTAAACAAAGCAGTATATGCAGATGACCTTCTAATTTGGATAACAGAAAAATATCCAGTTTTAAATAGAACCAAACTAAACAAAGCACTGCTCACTATCTCAACTTATACTAAGCTTTGGAAAATGAATATAAATAAAGAAAAAAAACAGTGTACACCATCTTTAGCCACAGCAAAAAAACAGCCACAAGAATATATAACCTAAAACTAGATTCTATCCTGTTAAAAAAAGAATATAACCCAACATACCAGGGCGTGAAACTTGATCAAAAACTCTCCTTAAAAAACTTCATGGCTGACTTAAAAGAAAAAGCTTCAAAAAGGCTAATCATTATAAAACATCTATCCAGCACTGCATGGGGGGCAGAAATAAACACTTTAAGGAATTTATACATAGGGTATATAAGATCAGCCCTAGAAAACTGCCTGCCCTACAAACAACAGCCAACCGGACACAGCTAAATACAATAGACACAATACAGAACCAAGCCCTGCGCCTCATCAGTGGGGGTATGAGAACACCCACAGCAGCGTGTGAAATAGACTCAAACATTGAACCACTTCAACTAAGGCGAGACAGAACAGCTTTAGAAGACGTCGAAAGGTAAAAAAGACTAGAGAACGACCACCCAAACAAAATACTTATTGAATGCAACAGAACAGACTCAAAAAAGAAACAAAAGTTCCTATTGCAAATAGCAGACGAACTAATACAAAAACACCACCCCCCCCAAAACCGACAACCAATTACAAGACATTCGCATTTACCCCCCCCCCCCTTCCCCGGTGGAAGACAAAGGCAACCAAGAATCAAAACATCTTTGAACAACAAAAGCCTTACCAAAACATCTAACCCACTAGAACTTAAAATAGGTGCACTAGAAACCATCGAAAGCTATACAGATACAGCCATCCACATCTATACATCTATACATATATCAAGCCACAATAAATGCTGGGCTAGGCGCCTACCTGATCTTCCCTGATAAAAAATGCCTTGTGATAAGTGCACCATGTGGGAACTATTGCACAAACTTTCAAGCAGAAGTAGATGCTATGATTATTGCTCTTGAGACAGTAGAACATAAATATAATAACAAACATCTTGCCCCATCAGATATAGTCATCTTCACCGACTCTCAATCAGCACTTCAAACAGTAGCTAGCGAAACCTCACCAAGCTTGAAAGAAATCACCCTATTAGAACACACTCTGGACTACCTAATAAGCACATACACAACATCAACATAACTCTACAATGGATCCCAGGACATATTGGCATACCAGGAAATGAAAAAGCTGACAGACTGGCTAGAAAGGGAGCTAGCATGGACCAATATGAAAGACCTGTCAGCTACAACCACTGATCTCTAAAAAGAATGGATTAGGCTCAGAAGTAACATTCTTGAGGAAATTTCCACCATTTTGTTTATACTGTCACTGATCAATATATATAATTACCGTGAGTTTGTTAATTTATTTAGATGTTTGTTTCTGCTCTATAGTCTCCTAAGCCGTTTGATTAATTGGGTTAAAAGTTAAATGTATAAATTGGAAACGTCCTCCAAAATAAAGTTTTTTTTAACAATATTGCTTAATTCGTTAATTTTTTGTTTAAAATAAACTTAGACCTATTACTAATCACCGTATGTTAAGGTTATACAATGAACGCAGTTTCCAAATGATGTCCTTTTGAAATGCTATCAAATTTAGTGTGTGTTCGGGACCGGGTTTTTCCGTACTGCGAAATATTGCTGTCTACTTTTTTTATTATTAACTTTTTTTATTGTTTGGTATTTGTTTTCTTTTGATCATATTATTGTTAGTTTTATACGATTAATAAGAAGTCAGAAGCTTGACAGCAACAATCCATTTGCATATTGTGTAAAATGGCATCAACATAGATTCCGTTCCGATCTATTTATAGATCAGTTGCACAGTAAGTTTTAGACACAATTTTGTTTATATCGGTAAGTGCAGTGGAAATTTTTAGTTTTTCCTTTCTTCTATAGATCAGTGCTTTTCTTCACTTTGCTCAAACAAATTTATTAAGGAGGCGCGATCCATTCTTTTTATAGATCAGTGGCTACAACACTGTGTGAAACATGGACAAGTCTTAACGTGTATGCATGCATAAAAGGTCACGTGCAAAAACATTTCCGTTCTTATTCGATCATTTTATTCGAAACAATGTCTGTGTGCTACTTTTACTGGTTGTACTCAAATTTGTTGGGGCTAAAAAAATGTTTCATTTCCAATAGATGTTTACAAAGCAAAACAATGTATTGTGAAAGTCAGAAGGGAATAATCACCTTTTTAAAATATCAAACTTATTGATTTATGCAAAAAAATTTTGTTATTTTTTTTTAATGAATTTAAGCATTTTGTTTTTCAATAACCAAGAAAACGCAACTCTTGACTCATTTATTTTGTAAACAAATAAAAATTTAACGTCACGCGACTAACACTTGAGTATTAATGATCGCCTGTTCACTTTTGATGTTAAAACGGATTCCTCATAACTAATATTGTATCCTTTGTATAATTCTAAAAGACTAGAACTAGCCGTCGAGGTTGAAATCAATTGTCAAACACCAGCAAAAGCATGCTTTTTTTGTTATTAGTTTAAAAATAGAACAGGAAGTTCACGAACATTCGGGTTCAAAAGTTCAAGCCTCATTAAGACTTGTCCATGCTAAAAAACAACTTTAAGTAGGAATGGCTAAATCAATGGGCTCAGGGATCAACTGGAAGAAAAATGTACAGAGAAATGAATCAGCCCAACAAACAAGACAACATAAGTTCCTCCCCCGCAAAGAACAATGCACTATATTCCAGTTGAGAACAGGACATATAGCACTCAACTCAAACCTAAATAGAATAAACCCAACTCACCCATCTAACTCAGACACACTCTGCTCCCCTTCAACCTACCTTTACCAACACACTATATAGCAGTATTGAACAACTGAAAAAGACATGTAAATATCTTTGTCTGGCATTGACTGCAAGAGAGCAAACAGCTCTGCAGACTGGTTAATAGAAGTAGAAGAATATGAATATTCACATCAGTATAAACATTCACATTCATATATGAACATTCACATCGGTATAAACATTCACATTCATATATGAACATTCACATCAGTATAAACATTCACATTCATATATGAACATTCACATCGGTATAAACAATTGTATATGAATATTCACATCAGTATAAAAATTCACATTGGTATATGAACATTCCCATTGCTACTTACCACATTTAAAACAATGCCCGTAACCGCCATAGTAGACGTTGGGGTCTCCATTGACGGAATCACTGCTATCATCAACATCATCATCTTCATCATTGTTGTTCGATGTATTGCTGTTCTCAGAATCACTGTCACCAAAAGCATGCACAGCTGCCTCAATATCTTCACTGAACTGTTCGCTGTCACTTAACACAATGGGATGGTTGGCGGATGTATCGGCTGGGTATTCTAGAGAAGGAGTAGTATTATTTAATTGGCTATCAGTAAGGAATTATTTGATTGACTAAAAGTAATTTAAGTAGAAAAGTTGCTGATTTCTTTTTTTACAACCTGATAGCCAGAGGTGTACTGATATTAATTTCATTCTCTAGCCAGAGGTGTACTGATATTAATTTCATTCTCTAGCCAGAGGTGTTACTGATATTAATTTCATTCTCTAGCCAGAGGTGTACTGATATTAATTTCATTCTCTAGCCAGAGAAGTACTGATATTAATTTTTATTCTCTAGCCAGAGGTGTTACTGATATTAATTTTCATTCTCTAGCCAGAGGTGTACTGATATTAATTTCATTCTCTAGCCAGAGGTGTTACTGATATTAATTTCATTCTCTAGCCAGAGGTGTTACTGATATTAATTTCATTCTCTAGCCAGAGGTGTTACTGATATTAATTTCATTCTCTAGCCAGAGGTGTTACTGATATTAATTTCATTCTCTAGCCAGAGGTGTTACTGATATTAATTTCATTCTCTAGCCAGAGGTGTTACTGATATTAATTTCATTCTCTAGCCAGAGGTGTTACTGATATTAATTTCATTCTCTAGCCAGAGGTGTTACTGATATTAATTTCATTCTCTAGCCAGAGGTGTTACTGATATTAATTTCATTCTCTAGCCAGAGGTGTTACTGATATTAATTTCATTCTCTAGCCAGAGGTGTTACTGATATTAATTTCATTCTCTAGCCAGAGGTGTTACTGATATTAATTTCATTCTCTAGCCAGAGGTGTTACTGATATTAATTTCATTCTCTAGCCAGAGGTGTTACTGATATTAATTTCATTCTCTAGCCAGAGGTGTTACTGATATAAATTTCATTCTCTAGCCAGAGGTGTTACTGATATTAATTTCATTCTCTAGCCAGAGGTGTTACTGATATTAATTTCATTCTCTAGCCAGAGGTGTTACTGATATTAATTTCATTCTCTAGCCAGAGGTGTTACTGAAAAAAATCACTTTGTCAAATTCTCAGGGAAATTTTAGAACAAGGGTCAAAGGTTATGAGTCATGACCTATATTTCGTTAATGCCATCCAGTGTTGCCAACCTATTCATGACAATTACTATTGACATTTGTTAAAATATGTTCATAACAATAATTTTTTTTTTTTAACTATAGAGGAGCTAGTAGAGTTACATAAAATTAACAAAAACTCAAATCACAACTAAGTTTCTAGTTGTTTTTTTTTAATGAAAACTTTCATTCAAATGCATTTAGCTTTTGTGTAAAAAAATGTATAAAAAAATTTATTTTAACAGATTGTTTCAATGTTTTATTAATTAACCCTTACAGTCCTGGGCGCGTATATAGTCATCAACCTATTCCTTTCCTTCCGTCCAAGGCACGTATATATTCCTCAATGAGAGTGTCTATTTAAAGCACAAAATAAAGGATCTGACATTTCACCGTAGTCTCTGGCAGAATATTTATTCGATAACTGAATAGTTGAATTTTATTTTGCTTTTTAAATTATGAAAACTGACCAATTAAGGAACTTTTTTTTGTGAAATTGAAGTGTGTTCCTAATGGACGCTACCGAATTACCTTCCGTTATTATAGACTTACGTGTTGATGTAACTTTTTCTTATGAATTAATATTATGAATGAATACAATTATTTTATGAATTAGATTATACTAATAAGGTAAGTTATTATGTTTTAAGCAATGTACTCTCAACATGTAATTATCAATTTTTACCAATAAAAAAAGTAAACAAATAATTTTGGAACCCTATAGATGTCTCAGCCATTCTGAAATAAAGTCTGGGCCGTAGGGAATAATCATTAAAATAACATCAGGAAAGTAGGTCGGTATGGGACAGGTTAAGTAATCATACTGAAGTTATTGGCATGACTTACAAGTTTACAGACATTCCTTATATAAAGAAAGAAAATGTTTACGTCCACTAAAACTCCTGCAGGAGTGACAAGGATTGGTCGGCCACAGTGATAGAACTCGGGCCCTTTTGTTGACATTCTGGTGAACTAACGGCAGGTCCTGCCTTTACTGGCTAAACTTGCCTTTAAACACAACAAATACAAAAGTCCTAATAAGGACATGAAAGATACTTTTAATAGTTTTACCATCTGAGTTAATTTCTCCTTATTTGTTAGAGTTGCCCTTTGCTATTCATTGTGGAGCCAATCACAACTAAAACAAATTATGTTGTCTATACAGTGAACCCTCATTTATCACGATATTTTCCGAGATCGGCCACGATAGCTGAAAATCCGCAAAGTAGGGACACCATATTTACAGTATTTATTTTATGTGTACTCAGACTTTTAAAACCCTCCCTTTACGTACTTTTAACAAACCACCCTTTACAGTAATGTGCAGATATTTACAGTATGTACTTACAGTACACAGACACAAATTTTAGCAACAATATGTTTTAACCCTTCCTGTACCGACCTACTTCTATCTATGCTGCTTTCAGTTCCGCTATATACGCGCCCGGGACTGTAAGGGTTAATGGAATTAACTAAATATTTTGGGTCTTCATAAATCGCAACTATTTTTGAAATTTCCGGAAAATCCGCAATATATTTTCTCATATAATATAACAAAAAAAGTCGTGATACTGCGAATGTCAAACCGCGAAGTAGCAAGGGTTCACTGTACATAGAAACCATATAAAAGATTTCGTGGTGCTGATTACGAGCACTTACCATGTACGCAAGTAATGGCATTGGTGCACTGGCGGCCTAGGAGATTGTAGGTTCATATTTTGTCAGTAAGGGGAAGTAAGCATAGACAAGATAATACATTGGTAGTGTGAGCAACATCTGTTGAAAATGATTCAAGACTTTTATATCTTTTCATAATGTTATATACACATGGTGTAACTGTAAAGCTTTTAAATAATGAGTTTAAAAAATATATTTTTATCCTTAGTTACAAAATCTGCACATAAATGAAAATATTGAAATAAAATGTTGATGTATTTGATTATCTAACTTCCAACAGTAAAATTATTTCTACACTCTATCAACTACATCTCTAGCCCAACAAAATGTCTAACTGAACCCAAACTTTACATTTAACTTATGTCCCCTTACAATAAATATCAACATCAACTTTTAATCTCTAGCCCTGCTTCCTTTTGTTCTCTTGTAGTTCCCCCTTCCCCCTTTCTTTATCTGCGTGTATAATATAAAACTGCCCATTAGTGTGTTCCTTTAGATACAGCTTCTGCCCTCATTTTCTTTTCCCGACCTATATAAATTACAAAGACAATATTCAACAGTATTTAAAGTTACTCAAACTTACTTCACTTACGCAGACAAAAGTTTCAAGTGTTTTTTTTAATGGCTATCTAAAAAAAAAAAAAAAAAAAAACTATTAATTGAACATTCGTTACTAAGGAAGACATTTTTTTAAAGACTTTTATTACAACAGATGAAAATAGTTTTACAATTTAGCACAATTTCAACTGAGTTGGCAACACTGGCAAGAGCTGTAATGTCTTAGACAGATAAGGAAAAATACAATGGATGTTTTGAGAAGATTCAACAAAAGAGTTCCTTTAAACATGTGGTTGACAATATGTGCTGTTTTACAGTACTTTATGATGTCAGTTTTGCTTCTTCTATGTTTATATGAGGTATAAAAAAAAGCTAAAGCTGGGTATAATTTTTTAATGTCTTTGTATTTTAAGACATTGGTGTGGCAGTTTTAAACTTTTACTTAAGTTACAGTGATTTTAATTAAAAAAATTTGTTATAAATAATTACTAGTTGTTGTTTTTACAAGACTCGGAACCATGGATGAGCATAGGATGCAATAATCTTCTTTATAGAAGGAGCGTCTGTAATATATAAGATAAGCATAAGTAAGTAAGTCCATGTCAAATATCAGCAGATCTGAAATTAGATCCCCTTGAACAGCCCAGGTTTTCAATAAAGAGAAACAATGATGAATAAAGAGAAACAATGATGAATAAAGAGAAACAATGATGAATAAAGAGAAACAATGATGAATAAAGAGAAACAATGATGAATAAAGAGAAACAATGATGAATAAAGAGAAACAATGATGAATAAAGAGAAACAATGATGAATAAAGAGAAACAGTGATGAATAAAGAGAAACAGTGATGAATAAAGAGAAACAATGATGAATAAAGAGAAACAGTGATGAATAAAGAGAAACAATGATGAATAAAGAGAAACAATGATGAATAAAGAGAAACAATGATGAATAAAGAGAAACAGTGATGAATAAAGAGAAACAATGATGAATAAAGAGAAACAATGATGAATAAAGAGAAACAATGATGAATAAAGAGAAACAATGATGAATAAAGCTTTGCAAAGATCCCATTGATAACGCTGCTCTGAAATACTTAAACCAACCTGTTGAGGTGTGTGGCCCAGTACTTGCCCCAGTACTTGCCCCAGTACTTGCCCTAGTACTTGCCCCAGTACTTGCCCTAGTAGAATGTGTGTGCTGGACTTCTCTAGATGTACCAGCCTTAACACAGTCAAATTTATCTTGTTCCGCTGAAAGGTTCAAAGTGTTAGGAATAATTGAGAACACATTACGGTGTAGGGATAAAAAAAATAAAAAAATCAGCAGCTAAAAAATGTTTGCTCCCTTAAAGCCATTAGACTGTGGAACACACTGGACTTCCATCACTGGCCCCTTAAAGCCATTAGACTGTGGAACACACTGGACTTCCATCACTGGCCCCTTAAAGCCATTAGACTGTGGAACACACTGGACTTCCATCACTGCTCCCTTAAAGCCATTAGACTGTGGAACACACTGGACTTCCATCACTGGCCCCTTAAAGCCATTAGACTGTGGAACACACTGGACTTCCATCACTGGCCCCTTAAAGCCATTAGACTGTGGAACACACTGGACTTCCATCACTGCTCCCTTAAAGCCATTAGACTGTGGAACACACTGGACTTCCATCACTGGCCCCTTAAAGCCATTAGACTGTGGAACACACTGGACTTCCATCACTGGCCCCTTAAAGCCATTAGACTGTGGAACACACTGGACTTCCATCACTGGCCCCTTAAAGCCATTAGACTGTGGAACACACTGGACTTCCATCACTGCTCCCTTAAAGCCATTAGACTGTGGAACACACTGGACTTCTATCGCAGCCCCCTCTGTGCCGGTTTTCAAATCATCATTGGGACTAAATACCTCCACTGAATGAAACTCTGTTGTCTGTTTATAACTCTTGTTTGTATGTTCAAAAAATATTATAAGCAGTTAATGCACACTTTTGAGCATTCAAAATCACCCTTAAATTGTGGACTTTTTCCTCAGATCTAATGGGGTCTCCACAGTACAATGAAGAATTTTAACAGGCATTAAACCTGTTTGCAGACTGCTAATAGATTAAAAGATGTAAAGTTTGCATTCAAAGCAGTTTAGCAGATTCCTACTAGGATTTGATTGAAATAAGATAACAATGGAATGATAGAACCTCTGATAATAACTGAACCTTTCATCATATCAATCTGTACATCAGCTTGGTTTACCTTTCCTCTGTTCAATAAGTTCTTTCCTTCTGTTCCTATGTTCTTCTCCCAGCTGTTCAACCATTTTCTCAATGTAGCTATCCAGTGCTAGCGCTTGCACCTGCGAGGTGATTTTTTTCCGGCAGACCGGGCAGTCTTTCCTGACCTTCATCCACTGATTGATGCAGAGCCTGCAGTACACGTGCGAACAGTTCAAGGACGTCGCCTGAAATGTTTCAAGGTGGGATGTGTTTTAAAAAGTTTAACTCGCTTAACACCATGAAAGTATTTACAAGAAAACACTAGGGCTGTGGAGTCAGAGTCGGAGTGTCGGAGGAATTTTGGGTACCTGGAGTCGGAGTTGGAACATTTATCTACCATTTATCAGTCGGAGTCGAAGAGTCGGAGTCGGAGGAAATTTTGGTACCTGGAGTCGGAGTCGGAAGTACACAAAAATGAGGAGTCGGAGTTGGAGTCGGAACATTTATCTACCGACTCCACAGCCCTGCTTAACACCATGAAAGTATTCACAATAAAACACAAGACCATCACTGTCTACAGAACTGAGATTATTCATTATAAAATACTACAGGATTGATTAGAGTTTCAAAGGTAGTAGTATCTTTTAACATCTTCCTGTACTGACCTACTTAGATATAGTGTTCCAAAATTATTTGTTTACTTTTTTGTTGGTAAAAAGTGATAATAACATGTAGAGAGTAAGTTACTAGAAACATAATAACGTACCTTATTAGAATAATCAAATTCTTAAAATAATTGGATTTATTTGTAATAATAATTCATAAGAAAACGTTCACCAAAAACATAGATCCATTGTAGCGAAAGGTAAATAAATATTAGCCATTAGAACCGCACTTTCAATTTCAAAACAAAAACTTAGTAAGTGGTCCATTTTCGTAAATTAAAAAGCAAAATAAAATTAAACTATTCAGCTATCAAATAAATATTCTGCCCGAAACTATGATGTAAGGTGAAAACCCTGTTTTTGTCCTTTCATTAGACACGCTTCTTTGAAGAATATATACGTGCCTGGGATGCAGGGAATTTTGCATTTTGATGACAATATGCGTGCCAAGGATGGAAGGAAAGAATTAGGTTGATGAATATAGATTGTCTCTTTTAGTTCTATATAAACATGTTGCAACTTCAAGAACTAAACTTTAAATAGTATAAAAAACTCACCTTAATGTAAAGTTCATTACAAATGGAACACTGCAGTTCTAACTCCATCAAGTTGACAAAATTGGATAAAACTTCTTCCCTGGCTTGCAATGCTTGCAATTTGGCAGATTCACTCTCTTTCTTTGTGTTATCAAGTTGACTTTCAAGCAGTTTCTGCTCCATTTCTTTCTTCTCAATAATCTGTTTGGAAAGGAATTATATTTCTTATAAATTATTTAATTACATGATGGTAAACTTAGTTTACAAAGAAAGGGAGTATAATAAAAACTTGGTTTTTATGGGTTAGTTTTTTATTTGTGAAAACTAAATGCTTTCATGATTTGAATCTTTCTTTTTAAACTTAAACATCAAGATTTATCATTGGTGTAATGCTGTCCCACAGACTGGTACAAACTGATTTCTCACTAGAAGCAAAAAATGTGAAATAAAAAAAGTTCCTTGAAGTTGTTAAGATTTCCGTGATTTGGAGCTAAAAATGTCTCTCAATAACCCTTCCCGCATTGACCTACTTTCTTGCTATGCATACCTTCATTACCGGCAATTATTTTACTCACTTCCCACAACCAAGACTTTATTTTAAAACAGCTGAGAAATTTTTTATTTGTAAAAAGTGATAACATGTAGAGAGTAAATTGTTTTAAACCTTATAACTTATCTAATTAGAATAATCTAATTCTTAAAATAATTCTATTCATTTGTAATATTAATTCATAAGAAAAATGTTCATCATCACCAGAGTCCATAATAGCGGAAAGTAAATGGCAATCTGCCAATAGACCCGCACTTTCAATTTCACAACAAAAACTCAATAATTGGTCAACTTTCATAATTTAAAAAGCTAAATAAAATTCTACTATTCAGATATCCAATAATCTTTTTTTTTTCACTTGGGTGAAAGGTCAGATCCTTATTTTTGTTCTTAAAATAGACACTCTTAATTGAAGAAAATATAAGCGCTTGGCCCACAGGGAATTACATTGGCTGATGAAAATATACCCGCCATAGCGGCGGGGGGGAAAGTACGTTAGTGGAAATATATGCAACTGGAGCTGTAAGGGTTAATTGATTCTTGATATCTTAACTTATACATGTGACAGTTTCAAACATGGTTCATTCTAGAAATTACTTTAAACTGAGTTATTAAGCAGCTTGCTCCTAAAATAAAGTAAACTAACATCTGCAGATAACATTATTTAAAAGTGAACTAAATTTTATGTATTAATTTAAAATGTTAACAAATTGTCTATTGACCCATTTTCAATGTAAATGCAAATTTTCTTTGCACTTCAGTTAATATATACTCCTGAAATTCATATTTACTCATCCACTAAGATAGTAATTATAAGAACTTCACAACTTGCTGATCTGTATAACAATGAACTAGTACTTCACAACTTTCTGATCTGTATAAAAATTAACTAGTACATCACAACTTGTTGATCTGTATAACAATGAACTAGTAATTCACAACTTTCTGATCTGTATAACAATGAACTAGTACTTCACAACTTTCTGATCTGTATAACAATGAACTAGAACTTCACAACTTGCCGATCTGTATAACAATGAACTAGTACTCTCATTCTACAATCCTTTATAAAACTCTTTCTTCCAGCCATTCACTCAGTATTCATACACTTAAACATTAATGAATACACAACTCACTATGTCCAGCCAGTCAAATTTACAATAACACAGAGCTATCAGGTCACTAAGTCCAGTCAACCATTACAATAATACAGTCCATGGTGTGTCCCTAAATTTCAATCCCTTACCCACTCAAAGTAACACAGTCACTGTTACTGCCACATGTCAAGTAACAGTCACTGTTACTGCCACATTCAAGTAACACAGTCACTGTTACTGCCACATGTCAAGTAACACAGTCACTGTTACTGCCACATTCAAGTAACACAGTCACTGTTACTGCCACATGTCAAGTAACACAGTCACTATTACTGCCACATCTTAAGTAACACAGTCACTGTTACTGCCACATGTCAAGTAACTGCCACATCTCAAGTAACACAGTCACTGTACTGCCACATGTCAAGTAACAGTCACTGTTACTGCCACATGTCAAGTAACTGCCACATCTCAAGTAACACAGTCACTATTACTGCCACATGTCAAGTAACACAGTCACTGTTACTGCCACATGTCAAGTAACTGCCACATGTCAAGTAACTGCCACATGTCAAGTAACACAGTCACTGTTACTACCATATGTCAAGTAACACAGTCACTGTTACTACCACATGTCAAGTGTTGAAAATTCAGTACTGTATTATTTGTTGCTATTTCTCAGATACAACTTACTTGTGAAATTTTGCACAACAGTTAACCCAATGACTAGATTTGAGAAATGTACACATTTATAGATAAATCAATTAGATTCCATAGAACACCTAAACTAAATATCCTTTTTTTTGTCAACTTCAGTTCCATTCTGTAGGGTTGCATCATATATACCATTACTAAAATACATAATGTTATTATTACTTAAAAAACAATAAAACTCATTCTAAAATACAAACTTGTTCGAGTTTCTCTTTCTGCTTCAGTAATTGTTCTTCCAACTCTTTGTTTTTCTCTTCTAGAACCTTGGAGTCTTCTTTAGATAAATCTTCTTCAACCTGTACACAAATAGAATTGAAAAACCTGTACACAAATAGAATTGATAAACCTGTACACAAATAGAATTGATAATCCTGTACACAAAACAAATTGAAAAACCTGTACACAAATAGAATTGAAAAACCTGCACACAAATAGAATTGAAAAACCTGTACACAAATAGAATTGAAAAACCTGTACACAAATAGAATTGATAATCCTGTACACAAAACAAATTGAAAAACCTGTACTCAAATAGAATTGAAAAACCTGCACACAAATAGAATTGATAAGCCTGTACACAAATAGAATTGATAAACCTGTACACACATAGAATCTCTACATAGAGAATTATGATGAGTTGACCAAATGTTGAAATATTGATCTGTTTCACCTGTTTTTTCTCCTTCCTCAAAGCTTCCCTCTCTGTCTCTAGTTGTGACAACAGTGCTGCCTCTCTTTCCTTTAATTTTAGTTCTAATTCTTCCTGAATTTTTTTCTTGATAGTTTCTTTCTCCAAGTCCAGTTGTTTCTGGGGATAAAACAGGAAGTATTCTAAGTGTCTAAGGGAATTCTCAAAACAGAAAGCATTTATAAAAGCATGTATCTGAGATACATACAAAACAATAAATCTTGACTGATACATAAAAATGTCCGTGTTCTTAGTTGTATGTTAAAAGCGCACTGAGCTTACATTATGTTTGTTGGCAGTGCTATACAAATATTATTATTATATACAATGGATGGAAAACGTTGTCCACCCAATGTGCCGTACGGTATGAAACAGACTAACTAACTGACTGATACATATATATAGGATGGAAAATGTTGTTAACCCAATGTGCCGTACGGTATGAAACAGACTAACTAACTGACTGATACATATATATAGGATGGAAAATGTTGTCCGCCCAATGTGCCGTACGGTATGAACTAACTAACTGACAGATACATAGACGTTAATAATATATTTATCTAAACTCGTACTAATATAAAAGACACAATTTAAATTTTGCAGCGTTATTGAAATATTTATTTTCACACTGAAATTCATTGATCAAACAGTGACACTGTGTTAAATGAAGATCAAATATTCATCTACGTTTTGCAGAATTGGTTCATTGATCAAACAGTGACACTGTGTTAAATGAAGATCAAATATTCATCTAAGTTTTGCAGAATTGGTTCATTGATCAAACAGTGACACTGTGTTAAATGAAGATCAAATATTTATCTAAGTTTTGCAGAATTGGTTCATTGATCAAACAGTGACACTGTGTTAAATGAAGATCAAATATTTATCTAAGTTTTGCAGAATTGGTTCATTGATCAAACAGTGACACTGTGTTAAATGAAGATCAAATATTTATCTAAGTTTTGCAGAATTGGTTCATTGATCAAACAGTGACACTGTGTTAAATGAAGATCAAATATTTATCTAAGTTTTGCAGAATTGGTTCATTGATCAAACAGTGACACTGTGTTAAATGAAGATCAAATATTTATCTAAGTTTTGCAGAATTGGTTCATTGATCAAACAGTGACACTGTGTTAAATGAAGATCAAATATTTATCTAAGTTTTGCAGAATTGGTTCATTGATCAAACAGTGACACTGTGTTAAATGAAGATCAAATATTTATCTAAGTTTTGCAGAACTGGTTCATTGATCAAACAGTGACACTAAAGGCCACTATCTAAATAAGGGCCACTATTTAAATAAAGGCCACTATCTAAATAAAGGCCACTATCTAAATAAGGGCCACAATCTAAATAAAGGCCACTATCTAAATAAAGGCCACTATCTAAATAAAGGCCACTATCTAAATAAAGGCCACTATCTAAATAAAGGCCACTATCTAAATAAAGGCCACTATCTAAATAAGGGCCACTATCTAAATAAAGGCCACTATCTAAATAAAGGCCACTATCTAAATAAAGGCCACTATCTAAATAAAGGCCACTATCTAAATAAGGGCCACTATCTAAATAAAGGCCACTATCTAAATAAAGGCCACTATCTAAATAAGGGCCACTATCTAACTGAGGGCCACTATCTAACTAAGGGCCACTCTCTAAATAAAGGTCACTCTCTAAATAAAGGCCACTATCTAAATAAAGGCCACTATCTAAATAAGAGCAACTATCTAAATAAAGGCCACTATCTAAATAAGGGCCACTATCTAAATAAGGGCCACTATCTAAATAAAGGCCACTATCTAAATAAAGGCAACTATCTAAATAAAGGCCACTATCTAAATAAAGGCCACTATCTAAATAAGGGCCACTATCTAACTAAGGGCCACTCTCTAAATAAGGGCCACTATCTAAATAAAGGCCATTATCTAAATAAAGGCCACTATCTAAATAAAGGCCACTATCTAAATAAGAGCAACTATCTAAATAAGGGCAACTATCTAAATAAAGGCCACTATCTAAATAAAGGCCACTATCTAAATAAGGACCACTATCTAAATAAGGGCAACTATCTAAATAAAGGCCACTATCTAAATAAAGGCCACTATCTAAATAAAGGCCACTATCTAAATAAAGGCAACTATCTAAATAAGGGCCACTATCTAACAAAGGGCCACTATCTAACTAAGGGCCACTCTCTAAATAAAGGCCACTCTCTAAATAAAGGCCACTCTCTAAATAAAGGCCACTATCTAAAAAAAAGGCCACTATCTAAATAAAGGCCACTATCTAAATAAAGGCCACTATCTAAATAAAGGCCACTATCTAAATAAAGGCCACTATCTAAATAAAGGCCACTATCTAAATAAGGGCCACTATCTAAATAAGGGCCACTATCTAAATAAAGGCCACTATCTAAATAAAGGCCACTATCTAAATAAAGGCAACTATCTAAATAAAGGCCACTATCTAAATAAAGGCCACTATCTAAATATAGGCCACTATCTAAATAAAGGTCACTATCTAAATAAGGGCCACTATCTAAATAAAGGCCACTATCTAAATAAAGGCCACTATCTAAATAAAGGCCACTATCTAAATAAAGGTCACTATCTAAATAAGGGCCACTATCTAAATAAGGGCCACTATCTAAATAAGGGCCACTATCTAACTAAGGGCCACTCTCTAAATAAGGGCCACTATCTAAATAAAGGCCACTATCTAAATAAAGGCCACTATCTAAATAAGAGCAACTATCTAAATAAGGGCAACTATCTAAATAAAGGCCACTATCTAAATAAAGGCCACTATCTAAATAAAGGCCACTATCTAAATAAGGGCCACTATCTAAATAAGGGCCACTATCTAAATAAAGGCCACTATCTAAATAAAGGCCACTATCTAAATAAAGGCCACTATCTAACTAAGGGCCACTATCTAAATAAAGGCCACTATCTAAATAAAGGCCACTATCTAAATAAGAGCAACTATCTAAATAAGGGCAACTATCTAAATAAGAGCAACTATCTAAATAAGAGCAACCATCTAAATGTTTTAAAAAAAAGGTAATGGGAGTATGTTCTTTATGCTTTTACAATAGGCCACAAATCTGGGGAAAATACCGGTATTTACTCGCGTATAAGTCGCACCCCTAGTTGAAGATTATTTACCATATTTAACCCTTACAGTCCCGGGCGCGTATATAGCGGAACTGAAGGCATCATAGATAGAAGTAGGTCGGTATGGGAAGGGTTAATTGTCATTGACCCTCGTATAAGTTGTACCCTGACTTTCAGAAGTTACATTGACTTTTAACTTCTCCAAAATGCATACCTTTGAAACATAAAAGTGACTAAATATTCACCCTTATTGGGAAGTTTTCCTTAAAAATGGTTTCAATATTCAAATAAAGGCAACGCTTCATTTATTTTAAACAACCGATCAATACAACCATTAGTTATATGTGAAAGTAAAGTAGCCGATCTGATTCTTTCTTTGAGTCCCTGTCCTTAGTCAAGTTTCTTTCCCTGTAGTCACACAATAGTGGGCCAACACAAAAAAAAATCTTTTGAAGTTATGGCTTTCTAGACTTGTGTCTAGACATAACGTCGCTGGTATCCACGAGTGCATATGAGTGCTATACACGTGCCCTTATTACCATTAACATTGTTTGTAATGATTTCAAAGCGACTGTGTGACCGACAATAAGCTGGGTTTTTTTTTCCACTCTTACATGCTACTAATGAAAAATGAAACACTCTCGTCATTTTACGCATTATTTCTTTATAGATTTTAAAAAGATTGCCTGTGTCGATCGGCCGACGATTGTTGTTTTGGAAACCTTGCTTAGACATGGAATGCTAAACACTGCCTTTTTAGTAGATTATATAGCCTATAGGTCTAGGCCATAGGTCCTAAATAAAATGCTTATACCTACATTATAGGCCTAAACAGATTTTCACAAATTTACTATTCTTTCCATACTGTAATTTGCGTTCAATTGGCCTACTAAAAATGCTGCCTTAAGTTTATGCTACATTTCGGCAATACAAAAGTTCAAAAGAAACGGGAGTGGTGGGGGGGAAGGTCTGAAAAACCTAAAATATTTGTCATTTTGAGTTATATAAAGATAGTATATTTACACCTACGAAAGTTTTATTAATGTAAATTGTAGGCCTACGCATATCCAAGTAGTTCTACATCACTACAGTCAACTATACCGGTTATGTAGGAAACTGTATGACAGAGTAGTGATGTTTTTCGGACCTTTCAAAAACAGTGTCGGATGTACAAGTCGCACCCCTGCTTTTTGTTGAAATTTGTTGTACAAAAAAGTGTGACCTATACGCGAGTATATACAGTATGTGCAGTGGAATATGCCAAAAAAGTTCTTCACGCCAATTCTTGAGACTAGCAGTTTTTCTGTGACTAAGTTTGACATTTTTTATTCCTTATATTATTTTGTCCCCATTTTTACTTTTAGTATTAGATTGTCACTATATTTTGTTTACACTGAAACTTTTTGTATTTTAGCAAATAAAAAAGCCCTAAACTACTCTTTCAAAGAATGCTATCAAGTACCTGTTTGTTAAACTACTCTTTCAAAGAATTCTATCAAGTACCTGTTTGTTAAACTACTCTTTCAAAGAATGCTATCAAGTACCTGTTTGTTAAACTACTCTTTCAAAGAATGCTATAAGTACCTGTTTGTCTTCTTGTGATTTCAATCTTTCAACAGCTTCAGCTTTCTCTTTTCTTTCATTTTCCAATTCTTGTTGAACCTAGACACCACGATGATGGTCATTTAAAGAGCAGTTATTATTTAGGACATGATGATGGTCATTTATAGAGCAGTGTTATCATTTAGGACATGATGATGGTCATTTATAGAGCAGTGTTATCATTTAGGACATGATGATGGTCATTTATAGAGCAGTGTTATCATTTAGGACACGATGATGGTCATTTATAGAGCAGTGTTATCATTTAGGACATGATGATGGTCATTTATAGAGCAGTGTTATCATTTAGGACACGATGATGGTCATTTATAGAGCAGTGTTATCATTTAGGACATGATGATGGTCATTTATAGAGCAGTGTTATCATTTAGGACATGATGATGGTCATTTATAGAGCAGTGTTATCATTTAGGACACGATGATGGTCATTTATAGAGCAGTGTTATCATTTAGGACATGATGATGGTCATTTATAGAGCAGTGTTATCATTTAGGACATAATGATGGTCATTTATAGAGCAGTGTTATCATTAAAGACATGATGATGGTCATTTATAGAGCAGTGTTATCATTTAGGACATATTGATGGTCATTTATAGAGCAGTGTTATCATTTAGGACATGATGATGGTCATTTATAGAGCAGTGTTATCATTTAGGACATGATGATGGTCATTTATAGAGCAGTGTTATCATTAAAGACATGATGATGGTCATTTATAGAGCAGTGTTATCATTTAGGACATATTGATGGTCATTTATAGAGCAGTGTTATCATTTAGGACATGATGATGGTCATTTATAGAGCAGTGTTATCATTTAGGACACGATGATGGTCATTTATAGAGCAGTGTTATCATTTAGGACATGATGATGGTCATTTATAGAGCAGTGTTATCATTTAGGACATGATGATGGTCATTTATAGAGCAGTGTTATCATTTAGGACATGATGATGGTCATTTATAGAGCAGTGTTATCATTTAGGACATGATGATGGTCATTTATAGAGCAGTTATTATTTAGGACACGATGATGGTCATTTATAGAGCAGTGTTATCATTTAGGACATGATGATGGTCATTTATAGAGCAGTGTTATCATTTAGGACATGATGATGGTCATTTATAGAACAGTGTTATCATTTAGGACATGATGATGGTCATTTATAGAGCAGTGTTATCATTTAGGACATGATGATGGTCATTTATAGAGCAGTTATTATTTAGGACACGATGATGGTCATTTATAGAGCAGTGTTATCATTTAGGACATGATGATGGTCATTTATAGAGCAGTGTTATCATTTAGGACATGATGATGGTCATTTATAGAGCAGTGTTATCATTTAGGACATGATGATGGTCATTTATAGAGCAGTGTTATCATTTAGGACATGATGATGGTCATTTATAGAGCAGTTATTATTTAGGACACGATGATGGTCATTTATAGAGCAGTGTTATCATTTAGGACATGATGATGGTCATTTATAGAGCAGTGTTATCATTTAGGACATGATGATGGTCATTTATAGAGCAGTGTTATCATTTAGGACACGATGATGGTCATTTATAGAGCAGTTATTATTTAGGACACGATGATGGTCATTTATAGAGCAGTGTTATCATTTAGGACATGATGATGGTCATTTATAGAGCAGTGTTATCATTTAGGACATGATGATGGTCATTTATAGAGCAGTGTTATCATTTAGGACACGATGATGGTCATTTATAGAGCAGTTATTATTTAGGACACGATGATGGTCATTTATAGAGCAGTGTTATCATTTAGGACATGATGATGGTCATTTATAGAGCAGTGTTATCATTTAGGACATGATGATGGTCATTTATAGAGCAGTGTTATCATTTAGGACATGATGATGGTCATTTATAGAGCAGTGTTATCATTTAGGACATGATGATGGTCATTTATAGAGCAGTGTTATCATTTAGGACATGATGATGGTCATTTATAGAGCAGTGTTATCATTTAGGACATGATGATGGTCATTTATAGAGCAGTGTTATCATTTAGGACATGATGATGGTCATTTATAGAGCAGTGTTATCATTTAGGACATGATGATGGTCATTTATAGAGCAGTGTTATCATTTAGGACATGATGATGGTCATTTATAGAGCAGTGTTATCATTTAGGACATGATGATGGTCATTTATAGAGCAGTGTTATCATTTAGGACATGATGATGGTCATTTATAGAGCAGTGTTATCATTTAGGACATGATGATGGTCATTTATAGAGCAGTGTTATCATTTAGGACATGATGATGGTCATTTGTAGAGCATTTATCATTTAGGACATGATGATGGTCATTTATAGAGCAATTATTATTTAGGACACGATGATGGTCATTTATAGAGCAGTTATTCTTTAGGACACGATGAAGGTCATTTATAGAGCAGTTATTATTTAGGACACGATGAAGGTCATTTATAGAGCAATTATTATTTAGGACACGATGATGGTCATTTATAGAGCAGTTATTCTTTAGGACATGATGATGGTCATTTATAGAGCAGTTATTATTTAGGACACGATGAAGGTCATTTATAGAGCAGTTATTATTTAGGACACGATGAAGGTCATTTATAGAGCAATTATTATTTAGGACTCGATGATGGTCATTTATAGAGCAGTTATTCTTTAGGACATGATGATGGTCATTTATAGAGCAGTTATTCTTTAGGACATGATGATGGTCATTTATAGATCAGTTATTATTTAGGACTATGTCCACTAAGACTATGTTACAGCCCTATATATATTTCAGATTTCAAGCTCATGTTATGTTTCATTAATTGTCAAGTACCTTTTTTTCCTGCTCATCTTTCTCTTTGAGAAGCCTTTCCATCTCTTTGATTTTTGTTTTGTAATTCAGCTCATTGGCATCTGAAACTTCTCTGGACGCAGTCTCATTTCTTAGCTATACATAAAACAAAAAACAAGACATTAGGGGACATAAGCGTGTATATAGCTTGAATATAGGAGTTCCTTAATTTTACTAAGTGTAACTTCAATGAATGTAGAAGTTCCTTAATTTTACTAAGTGTAACTTCAATGAATGTAACTTCAATGTGTGTAACTTCAATGTGTGTAACTTCAATGTGTGTAACTTCAATGTGTGTAACTTCAATGTGTTTAACTTCAATGTGTTTAACTTCAATGTGTGCAACAGTAACAACAAACAAGAAATCATGGGAAAATAGTTTTTACTTCTTTCCTTGCACACTTCCTCCTCAGAGGGCCGTCATCCTCCACATCTTGGGAATCACTGTGCTCCGCAGTGTTGCCAACTGCAGCGTCTAATTTGATTCTTTTACTGCCACTAGCAACTCTCTGTAGGGAGAAGACAAGAACATTTTCTAAACTACAGAGAGAGACAGAACTGTTTGTCATTTCTAGACAATGATAACTTAGTGTATAGATATTTTTCATCAAGCCCTGCCTTTGAGCAATCAGATCAATTCTTGCAAGGTACAGTGCGCTTGATCAAAATGATCTAATCATACATTTGTAAACATAAAATAAATAGTTACCACAGACGTCAGAAAATGTAAAGAAATGGTCAGTATAGTGCAGGTTACTATAGTGCAAATTCAGCAAATATTTGTATTAAAACAAACAACAACAAAAACTGTGCTAGTTATAGCAAGGTGTTCTTATTTCAAATTTTTTTTTTAATTGCCAAAATGCTCAAAGTACTTTTCACAAACTTCAGATAAAATTTACTAGCCCATTGACAATAGTATTCAAATTGATAAAAAAAATTATTTGTGGATGTTTTTTAAGTATGAAAAGAAAGAATAATTTCAGACAAAACATAATGGGACGGCCTCAACCAAACATAGTTATTCACTTTTAAAACATTTTAAATTAATATTTTTCACTGTGCTTTGCCCATTTAAGCAAAATTAACAAACTTTGGTAGGTTTGTGATAAAACTTTCACAAAACTAGATACAGCAAGTGAATTTTCAAAAATTTTACCAACCTGTATGAACACTGTAAAGGCTAATAGACTATCATATACATAATTACAGTGAATTTGTTTATACATATATATTTATTGATATGTTTGTTCGCTATAGGCTAATCGGCACAAAAGTTAAATGTATAAATTGGAAACGTCCTCCAGGAGAAATTTTTATTATATAAACAATATTGCTTAATTTGTTAATTTATTTTTAAATACGCGAAGGCCTATTACTAATTATAAACAGAGCGCCATTTCAGAATGATGTCCCTTTAAGGGCGACCGTAAACACACAAAAGATAACTAAAACTAAATACCGAAAGAGACGTTCTCACTACATTTTTTATTGTTAGTTATTTTTTCTTTCTTTTTTAACAAACTACATTGTAAACATTCGTTTCTCCGCCATTTAGACTGTCATAACACCTAGTAATAATATATTTGTCATAAGATGACTCTGGTGAACGCTCCTTCATCTGCCATTTGGTCAATTCATAAGATGACTCTGGTGAACGCTCCTTCATCTGCCATTTGGTCAATTCATAAGATGACTCTGGTGAACGCTCCTTCATCTGCCATTTGGTCAATTCATAAGATGACTGATGAACGCTGCTTCATCTGCCATTTGGTCAATTCATAAGATGACTCTGGTGAACGCTCCTTCATCTGCCATTTGGTCAATTCATAAGATGACTCTGGTGAACGCTCCTTCATCTGCCATTTGGTCAATTCATAAGATGACTCTGGTGAACGCTCCTTCATCTGCCATTTGGTCAATTCATAAGATGACTCTGGTGAACGCTCCTTCATCTGCCATTTGGTCAATTCATAAGATGACTCTGGTGAACGCTCCTTCATCTGCCATTTGGTCAATTCATAAGATGACTTTGGTGAACGCTCCTTCATCTGCCATTTGGTCAATTAATAAGATGACTCTGGTGAACGCTCCTTCATCTGCCATTTGGTCAATTCATAAGATGACTCTGGTGAACGCTGCTTCATCTGCCATTTGGTCAATTCATAAGACGACTCTGGTGAACGCTCCTTCATCTGCCATTTGGTCAATTCATAAGATGACTCTGGTGAACGCTCCTTCATCTGCCATTTGGTCAATTCATAAGATGACTCTGGTGAACGCTGCTTCATCTGCCATTAGGTCAATTCATAAGATGACTCTGGTGAACGCTGCTTCATCTGCCATTCGGTCAATTCATAAGATGACTCTGGTGAACGCTGCTTCATCTGCCATTTGGTCAATTCATAAGATGAGCTGGTGAACGCT
Organism: Anisus vortex; assembly: GCA_949126835.1. Classification (NCBI taxonomy): domain Eukaryota; kingdom Metazoa; phylum Mollusca; class Gastropoda; family Planorbidae; genus Anisus; species Anisus vortex. The sequence goes on from OX421495.1 coordinate 55,026,005, forward strand.
CCTTCATCTGCCATTTGGTCAATTCATAAGATGACTCTGGTGAACGCTCCTTCATCTGCCATTTGGTCAATTCATAAGATGACTCTGATGAACGCTGCTTCATCTGCCATTTGGTCAATTCATAAGATGACTCTGGTGAACGCTCCTTCATCTGCCATTTGGTCAATTCATAAGATGACTCTGGTGAACGCTCCTTCATCTGCCATTTGGTCAATTCATAAGATGACTCTGGTGAACGCTCCTTCATCTGCCATTTGGTCAATTCATAAGATGACTCTGGTGAACGCTCCTTCATCTGCCATTTGGTCAATTCATAAGATGACTCTGGTGAACGCTCCTTCATCTGCCATTTGGTCAATTCATAAGATGACTCTGGTGAACGCTCCTTCATCTGCCATTTGGTCAATTCATAAGATGACTTTGGTGAACGCTCCTTCATCTGCCATTTGGTCAATTAATAAGATGACTCTGGTGAACGCTCCTTCATCTGCCATTTGGTCAATTCATAAGATGACTCTGGTGAACGCTGCTTCATCTGCCATTTGGTCAATTCATAAGACGACTCTGGTGAACGCTCCTTCATCTGCCATTTGGTCAATTCATAAGATGACTCTGGTGAACGCTCCTTCATCTGCCATTTGGTCAATTCATAAGATGACTCTGGTGAACGCTGCTTCATCTGCCATTAGGTCAATTCATAAGATGACTCTGGTGAACGCTGCTTCATCTGCCATTCGGTCAATTCATAAGATGACTCTGGTGAACGCTGCTTCATCTGCCATTTGGTCAATTCATAAGATGAGCTGGTGAACGCTCCTTCATCTGCCATTTGGTCAATTCATAAGATGACTCTGGTGAACGCTGCTTCATCTGCCATTTGGTAAATTCATAAGATGACTCTGGTGAACGCTGCTTCATCTGCCATTCGGTCAATTCATAAGATGACTCTGGTGAACGCTGCTTCATCTGCCATTTGGTCAATTCATAAGATGAGCTGGTGAACGCTCCTTCATCTGCCATTTGGTCAATTCATAAGATGACTCTGGTGAACGCTGCTTCATCTGCCATTTGGTAAATTCATAAGATGACTCTGGTGAACGCTGCTTCATCTGCCATTTGGTCAATTCATAAGATGACTCTGGTGAACGCTGCTTCATCTGCCATTTGGTCAATTCATAAGATGACTCTGGTGAACGCTGTTTCATCTGCCATTTGGTCAATTCATAAGATGACTCTGGTGAACGCTGCTTCATCTGCCATTTTGTCAATTCGGTCCGATGGGATACTTTACTTTGCTAGTATGTCATTTTCATTTAGGGGCATTATTATTAAAGCTAAGTATGACCTTAAGGTTCATCACTCAAACATTGACACAGCTATACCTTGACAGTCAAAAATATTTCCATTTCTACATTTGTTAGCTTACTATACAAAAGTTACAAACATAACTATTAACATAGAACTAATAACAACTAATAAAAAAAAAGTTTACCTTACAACATTTTAATTTTTAGGTCAAAGCAATTTTACCTTTCTGGAATATTTGTAAATGAATTCTGCTGGGGCATGAGGCTTGGAGGGCACACCAAGTTGCACTGTATCTCCCTCGTGGAGCTGTTGAGGAACATTCGGGAACAGAGGCTTGCCATTAACAAAGATGCCATTCAAACTCTGGGGAGAAGGACATGAAACAAAGTGCTGTTGTAAACATATTTTTAAAGAATCAAAACCAAAAGAATTTTTTTTTACTCTATAGTAAGTCAAGTGTCTTTTACAGAGTATGTTGGTCCATGGCACAAGGTAAGCAGTTCACCAGTGTTTGTGGACACGGCACACAAGGGGATTGTGTACCCAGCACAATGCCTGGCAGCCTTTACTTGTTCCCAAATAATTCAGGCACCCATTAGAGCTGGGTAGACTCCTCGGGTTTACCCTTCAGACTCTGGAAAAAATTCTTCAGCCTGGATTTGAATTCAGAACATTTGGTATGGCAACCTGGCAATCTGCCAAAGTATATTTCTAATCTACTTAACCCTTTACTGGGCAGACGTTTTTACATTTTCTAGCTCTGTGCGGGCAAGATTTTTTCTGATTTTTCAATGCGCGTATTTATTTCTTTGAGAAGCTATTTTATCCATTGTTACTTCTTCAAACAGTTGATTGAAAGTAGCTTAACTGAGACTGATTAGCCACATGCCAATTGGGGCCAGTTTGTTCCCTAAATTCTTCTATTTTTATTTAATTTGTTACATTTTCCACCCTAGGGGGGTCTCCCGAAGGTCCCTCCCTCGTCTACTTCAAGATCAGACTCACAACTTTCGATATATCTATTTTCACTGTCGGAAAAATCAAAAGTAGGCCACTATCGATGTCACTATCAAACTTAACTTCACCTGATTAAAAAATTCTCCTAACTTAAATGCCCATTAAACTAAACCAGAAGAACGCCTAACTAAGACACGACGGCTCCATCACACCACTTTGCGAAAAAAAATGTTTAAAATATGAAAAAATAAACTTACATTGATGAAAAATTTACTAGAGATACTTCAGACATTATATAAACCGAAAATAAACAAACGGAATGCTCCCAAGATCTCCGACTAAACGAGAAAGTAGCCTGAACTAAATAAATTGTCACTGACATTTTCAGACGTTTTGCCCATATCGACAACGGACGTTTTTGGCCGCAATGCCCGGTAAAGGGTCTACTAGTTAAATACCAGGATTTTTTTTTTTTAATAAAAGAGAATCAATGTCATACTGTGATAAACAGTCAACTTTCCTAAACTATGAATAAAACTGAATTGAAAGACAAATTGTATTGTTCAGTGCAATAAAATCTCAGTTCTGCTAAAAGTGGTTGTAAAATCTCAATTCTGCTAAAAGTGGTTGTAAAATCTCAGTTCTGCTAAAAGTGGTTGTAAAATCTCACTTCTGCTTAAAATGGTTGTAAAATCTCAGTTCTGCTTAACTCATTCCGTGCCATTTTACAACAACTTTTAGCAGAACTGTGATTTTACAACAACTCGGTGCTTCCGTGCCAATCCACGTTATATCGTGGATTTGGTTTTAATAGCTTATTTCGTTACTATAGCCTATTATTTTACTTTTTATTTTATCAAACGAATGACAACTGCTTCCTTTCTGCATTGTTTACTTTTCGGCTTTTAAATTATAATGACGATTTTTAATCGATTTCTGTATAAACTTTAGTTAACAAAGTATAGCCACGCTTACTCAAAATGTTTCTAGGCCTTGAAAATTGTCAAATTTGCTATTAAAATAATTTTTATTGCTAATTATTCATTTCTATTCATCAGATAATAACTTTAAATCATTTAAATCTGGTTTTGAGGACTGTCGGTTTATTTACTAATTAAAGATTCCAACATTCGTGGTTAGGCTATGCAAACTATATAGAAATGTATAGGACCGGCGTTTGCCGGCTGATACTAACATTACAAAAATGCATATAACTCAGTAACTATATGGGATATTTTCAAAATTCAAAATGCATTCTGATCTCGAATAGATATACTTTTAGTGGTATTAAGCCGAATAGGATATCTGCTACGCATACCATATAAAAATATGTTAAGATCGATTTTTTCCCTCCTTTTTTTTTTAAACAAAAAATGTGATCTCTAAAAATTACTAATAAAGATAAAAATATTCTAATATTGTTTTAACTTCTACTTATTATTATTTCCTGTTTAATTTCCTTTAATTTGATATGAAATACAGGTATCTTGCTAAACAAATACCTTTAGAAATGTATGAATAAATAGGGGCACCCTAAAAAAATTCTAGCTCCCTAAAAATGGTCTGGCACAAACGAGGTAAACCCCGGCACAGAATGAGTTAAAGTGGTTCTAAAATCTCAGTTCTGCTTATATTGTTTCTAAAATCTCAATTCTGCTTAAAGTGGTTCTAAAATCTCAGACTGACCTTGTTGTCCATAATGGTCCAGGAATCATCACTTTGACGCTTCAAGACAGCATGATTTCTTGAAATCATATCTGACAATATGGCGTAAGTAACCTCGCAGGACCGCCCTATGGTTACCTGTGGGAAAAGAGTAGAGATACGAAGATAAACCTTTATTGTGATGTTAGAATTTGTTCTGTCTATTTTGCAGTATTTGAGACTTAGGCCCCTTTATAGGCTTCCAAACCTCACTGAACTTGTCAAATTTGGCTTGGAATAGTTCAATATAGTCATTTTTAAACTCACAAGCGTTTCGCAAACTTTACAAACCAATTTATAACTTTGTGAATGAAATATCTCAATGCCTCGTAATGTAAATAGGAAGTCCCAATAAAAAATGTTTAAGACTAAGTAAACTCAGTTAAATTTTGTCTAACCAAGACAGTAAGTACTCTTTTTTTTTTTCTTTAATCCAACATTAGTCTTTCAATTTTTTAGAAAATACAGTATGACAGGACACTTTGAATTTGAACTTGTCATTCTTCCCCATGGGTGTGTAATATCACCATGGACTGAAATACATAAGGGACTTGAAACCTTTTATTTATATACTAGTAGTTAAGTCTTGTCAAATTGACGGAGAAACGAATGATTACAATGTGTTGTTTTTTTTAACTAATAAAAAACAACAATACAATATTATATTAAAATAAAACTGTAGTGTGAATGTTTCTTTCAGAATTTATTTTTTTATTTTTTAATGTTTAATGTCACCCTGACCCTGGAACATGCAAATGAATTTTTGTTGTCAAGCTTCTGACTTCTTCAATATATAATATTAAACTAACAATAATTACTATCCAAAGATTGCAATAGACATCATATGCTAATGTTTTTTTAAATACAACCTACAAACTCTCTAAGCCAAATTGCGGGTGCGTACCATTTAAAAGCAAGTTTTTTCGTGTTAATAAACAACAGAATGCAATATGAATTGGGAAAACCTGATAAGATATATGACTCTGTATTTCTTAAATGGCGCTCCAGTTTATAATTTTAACTCATTAGCAAAACATTATTTTAAAAAATAAATTAACAAATAAAGCAATCCGACTGCTTTGTTCTCTTGTTATCGCCATTAAACGGCTACGGTCATTATTCATATCATTGTTCCAATTACTTGATTTATTTATTTATAAAATTTATGAGAACTTAACATGTAGTACTAGTCACCCCGACTATGACTATGACCTATGACTAGGGTTGCCATCAGTCCTGATATATCGCGACCGTCACTGTTATGGACATTCTTGTCCCGACATCCCGACCAGACCCAATTTTGCAAAATATTGTTAGAGTTTGGATCAAGTACTGAAGTAACGCCATCTGTTAGTGCAACATGTTATGTTTTTTATGTCAACAAGTTTATGTTGACAAGGTCGTCTCACAGATGGCGTTGCATGTTGCGTATCCTGTATCAACGATGCAAGCACCTTCTAGATCAAGCACCATCTAGTGCTATCATTCAAGAAGATACAGTATTCTTTTTTCTTTTACTTCATTTCTACACCCCCATCACACAGTGTCCCGACGAGGTCCCAGCTAGATATGACAACCCTACCTATGACTAGTGTATAGTAGTAAATAGCTAGACACTTAGTTAAATTGACTATGATTGACATTAATCATTAGACATTAGATTAGACTCTTATAAGTTTACAGACGTTCCTTCTAGATAGAAGATTTTTACGTCCACTAGGCCCAAAACTCCTGCAGGGCGACAGGGATCCATCGGTGGCAGTGATAGAACCCACGACCTGTTAGTTGGTTTTTGGTTGACAGTCCGGTGAACTAACCGCTGGACCAGCCGGCTTTACCGTTTACATTAGTAAATAAATTGGTTGTTGTTGTCTAATTTAAGTAGGCCTAGCCTATGTGACATAATGTGACACAATGTCATATAGGCTATTGTTAAAGTTGGAACTGATACACTGTAGTAGTGTAGTGTGACTGTAGTCTACAGCCTAGAATTGGCTAGAATTTACTAGAATTTGTTTACCATGACTTGACCTGACCATGACCATCACCATGTTAGTTAGTTAGTACTATTTGACTATAGTTTCTAATTCTGTTCTATATATTATAATATATACTAGTTGTATAGGCAGCACTCACTAGGCTAGTAACTAGGCCTCCTAATATATAGAATATAGGCGTACTATATATTATATATATATATAGATGCCAAATATATACTACTATACTATGACTATACTATAGACTATAGGTATAGGGCAGAATAGAAGTATAGAGTATATAATTATAATAGGCTGTACAAGTGACTAGCATAGTCATAGTGTTAGGCTGTAGACTGTAGGCCCACTACTGTAAGTAGGCTAACTGTAGGAGTGTTGTAGCCTACTCAAAATATTTACTATTAAATTATTAAATTAACTATAGTCTATAGTATAGTCTATTATTTACCTGATCTCCTATAAGTTTAATAAGTCGATATTTCTTTACATTGTCTCCAACCCTAATAAGGCATGGATACGTATCAGTCATAGTGCAGGGCTGTGTGAGTGTGTTTATAATGTTATTTACTATATTATTATTTTATTTTTGCTAAATTTCTGTATCCCGCTTTCCTTTTTTGTGTATTTTTGTCATCAACGACTATTCATAAAATCTCCGAAATTTTCCGGAGGTAGTTTTACCGTTGCGGTTAATTTCCGTTTTACGTTACCCATAATCTCTATCTTTAGAGTTCTTTCTAAAAATTTCACCACCGAAGTGCAACAGCGTGGTAAGCTTCTAAAATAAGATTTTTTAATTTAAATATATATCTTAGTATAAGATTATGTTGAGCAAATTTCAGATCACCAAAAGTTCAAGTTTTCTTATCAATACGAAATTCAAACCTTGGATAAATGTTAGGAAGCTTTTTTTTAAATAAATGTTAGTTGTTACATGTCTCCACCTTTTATCGATAGTCAGATAGCGCAATGACAAAATTCTGATCGTTATTTTGGCATGATTTATTTTTATATCCTTAACCCTAATACTAAGGTGTTTGTTTTTTAAGCTAATTAATAATAGGGTATAGTTTTCCATGACATTAAAAATTCTTTAATTGTGTCACGTCATAATATATAGGCCTATGGCTATTAAATATAATCATTAACTAACACCAAGGCCAAGCAAGACTCATGATCATGATCATGAATGAATGAGAATGAATGACACGAAACAATATTAATATTAGTCTAAATATTAGTCTAGACTAGACTAGATCTAGATTAGATCTAGTAGTAAGTAGACTAGTCACTAGGCCAACAGACTAGATCTAGTCTAGACTAGTATAAATTAAAATTAGTAGATGTGAAATTGTGACACAATTCATAACTACTATTTTAATTCAATGGAAGCGTTGACTGGTTAAATTAAGTTAATAATAAAATATGTATATTTCTAGACTATATGCATGGTCACTAGGCCTATGTGATATTTATCATAAATTTTATGTATCCTTTTCGTCAACAGAAATATCAACATGCCTATTTTTGTACACTCTCTCCAAACTCATGTGTTGGATCTCACTGAGCAAAAGACTGTTCAGGATGTCAAGGTAACTAACATTATTTAATTTATTTGATCATTTTGGCTTCACTCTCATATCTAGACATAAGCTAATTAAGTATTATACTTCAAAAAAATGTAATTATTTTAAGGAAGAGGCTAGATACCCCAAAAATTTGGGGTATCTAGCTGGCGGCCTAAATGCCCCAAAAATTTGGGGTATTTAGCTGGCGGTCTAAAGAGCCCAAATTTTTGGGGTATCTAGCTGGCGGTCTAGATGCCCCAAAAAAATGGGGTCTCTAGCTGGTTGCCTAAAGGGACCAAATATTTTTTTTGTTGGCCAGTAATATACACTATACCGTACCATTTAAAACATGCCTGTGTGGCAATATATTTTTTCTCCTATCAACGTGTACTGTATATAACAATGAAGGCTGCCGCTATTCGGACCCGGGTCCCTTTAGCATGAAATGGCTATTCGGACCCGGCTTCAGTCAGAATTCCTTAAAACTCATAGAAAACATCAAAAAAGAGGGAAACAAACACAAAAAATGTTTGTTTTACCATATATATCATAAGAAGTAGCACAGAAAACACCAAATCTATCCCTATCCTTTATAAGTATTTATAACCTAACCGATACTAACTATTACCAAAAATACTACAAATCCATCACTAACCTATATAAACTAACCGATACTAATATTTATCACTATGTCTACCGGGTCCGAATAGCCACTTCGAACAAATGAATGTCAACTTCAATAAGTAAACAAGGAATGATATTCTTTATATAGCACATGGCATATTAAGTGTAGTCATTTATCCTGAACAATGCATTTATTATAATTATCCAGTATTTAAATTTTGTTTTGAATGGTTACACTTACAATTATACAATGTATTAAAATAGGTACATGCTCATATGTACTGTCACTATCCTTAAGGCTAAGGTGCAAAAAGTGTCCCCTTAAACAAGAGGCAAACCAAATATTAAGTGCTATCATTTGTTCTGCATTTGCTTTTTTCCACAGTCACAAGGCCACCGTCATAAGATTAAGTTAGATAAAATTCCATAATTTAGATCATTAGGCCCATCATATCTTGTCAAAACTAGACATGAATAATGAAAGGATGATCTAGCTAAATCGGAAGCGAAAGCTTTTGAAATCAAAATAATGTCATGCGCAGTAGGCTAAAAAACTTTTGGGGTCTCTAGGCGTACGCCTAGATACCCCAAATTTTTGGGGTAGGAAGACACTTCGTTATTTTAAAGGGTGGGTCTTTATTTATTATGGGCCTATTACAATTTAAGTAAAATCTTTTTTTTTCATTATTTTATTCAAAACACTAGAGACTACGTGACTACTATTACACATTTTTTCATGCGTTCTTAGTTCTGCTAAAAGTAGGCCTATGTCTTGATTTTGACTAACTTTGAGGCAACTAGAACATTAATTTTAAACATAGGGTCATCATATAGTATTCCTAGGCCTATATTATATGTTTATTATAACTAGGCTATAACTTGTCAAGCCATAACTAAAGATTATTTGGTTTACATTTTTTAAAATATTTAAAATTATCGTAGGTAGAAATATACGTGTAAGAGATTACAAACATTCTACTCTGTCCAGATGCAACAACACAGTTATTTTTTATAAAAGTGGGGGAAGACTGGGTTCTGCCTGGCTATTAGTCTTGTCTTGAAATGTTACATCACTGATGTCATGTAACCAATTTGAGCCTAATTATTTCTGATTTTTGCTAAAGCGGAAAATGCAATGTCATGCTTACTGTTGGCTTGTTAATCCATTTGTAAAGTTCTGGTATGAACTTTTTTTTAAAAACATCCTTCCCATCGTAATTTATAGCGGACTGTGGGCAAATCTATGCAATGTTGAAAATTGCGTCCTAGACCGACAAGCATTTTTCACAAAGAAAGGTATACTATCTTCCTTGATAGTGTGTACCGTATATATCTCATTATTTAAATCATTTACTTTACTTTATGTATAAAATTATGATTATCTTTTGTTGTTACTTTGTTGTTTTGTCATGCTGTGCACAATAAGTTATAAGTGGACAGTACAGTATCCCACTCTGACAGATATGTGGTCAGTGCAATGTCAGCCACCTTTACTTTGTCCCAACTAATGTCTGGTACCCGTCAGAATTGGGTAGACTTATGGGCACCCTCCCGACTTAAGTACATATCCTAGCCTTCATCAGTTTTAAACCCATGGCCATCGGTATGCCAGATGAGCATATTTCTGCTCGGCCACTGTGTCCTATATAAAAGAGTGCAGTGCTTTCTATTAATAAACTATTCCTATGCCCCAGCTTGAAATAAAACTTAGTTGGTCATAGCTCTTTCTATATAAATTATAATCCTCCATTTACTTTTTCTACCCAGTCTCTGGTCACAGAACGTGAAGGTCTCCCCCTAGAGCAGATGGCAGTTTTTTATGAAGGGCAGCCCCTGGAAGATGACTGCCAGCTTGTCAGCTTCAGAGACGAGTCAACTTTAAATGTTGAGCTTCGATTGCTCGGAGGTTAGTGGCCAGGTTTTAAATTGTTTTGTAGACCACACAAAAAAATTACTTTCAATTTATCCTATTTATTTTATTTCTAAAGAGCCTTTTGTAATACTAATTCTGTAATTTTTTAGGTAAAGTCCATGGCAGTTTGGCCCGTGCTGGTAAAGTTCGTGGACAAACACCTAAAGTTGATAAACAAGAAAAGAAGAAGGGCAGGACAGGTCGTGCCAAGCGTCGCATGCAGTACAACAGGCGCTTTGTCAATGTTGTTGCTGGATTTGGTCGCAAGAAGGGTCCCAATGCCAGATCTTAAATACACATCAGTTGTATTTTTTAATAACTTTGGCTGTTTCAAATGTGAATAATAAAACAATTGGCTACAAGTATTAGTCTTTTTTTAAATAAATATTTATAGAAAGTTTTGATAGTATAGATCGGATTTACTTACAAAGCAGGTACATTTATCTAACTTTAACTAAAAAAATGTTAATGTAAATTAATGTTGCAAGTTTCCTTAAATGCTTAAATAGATACTATGGTATTTGTTTACTTGTTAGTTATGTTCATTGATACTATACAGCAAACCAATAATGGGTCATACCGGGTACTTAATTTAAGTTTTGCAAAGTTGAATAAAGATTGGGCTAGTTTGTGAATTTTAAAATAATAATGGGAATGGTATTGTGAAAAAAACTTTATTTAAAATAAAGGAGTAATTAAAACTGATTAGGAAGTCCTTAACCTCCTTTACTATCTGGGTGGTGGTGGTATTTATTGTACCGAAATTATTCAAGTGAATTTCAAGAGATGCTATTTTATTTAAGAATTCTTATTACTATGAGTACTGAAAATAATGTTTTAATTGTACCATAGTGTCAGTTACACAAAGCAGTAGATATTATTGTTATGCAAGTTATTCTTATAGTTAGAAAATACAAATATTATAGATAGTCTAAGATAGATGAACCCAAACCCTCAGTAATTAACCAGCAAAATATGTTAAGTGTGAATATATTATAAAAGTTGAAACTGACAGTAAAAGTAAAATATGTTTCATTACCAAAGTACAAATAAACTGGACACCAAACATGAAAATTGATGAATATTAACTTAAACTTGCTAGCTAAAATGTGAATATGTCCATATTGAAATATTTAGCTGTTTGGTTAGGTGTTACATTGGTCCAAACTTACTTGATATAATATTGGAGATATTTCTACCAATGATATCACATGTCCTAGATTTTAAATTGTTGAAATTTTACTGTTGAATTAGAACATTTATCTGAGTAAGACAAAAAGTGACCCAATTAATGGTGATGGCTCTGTACCGGTAGTGGTAGCATGCTAGACTGTTGAAGCAAAGGTGAAGAGTTGGAGTCCTTGTGGGGTGGCTAGAACTAGAATTTGGTCTCAGTTATGGTGCATGAAACTTTTACTTTTAGCCAGCTCTGATGGGCAACTGACAAATTGGGGAAGAGTGGATGGCCTCACGCTCCTCTAGTATGTTGTGACCACAGAAACTTGTGTCGCTAGTTCACTGGCCCTTTGGATCAAACTACACTGGGATACTTTGAAGTAGACTAATATTAATGACTAGATTAAAAGTGTCATTTTCCCTTGTAAATATTAAATGTAAGTTGTATTTCTTGAATAGACCCACTGAAGTAAATTCAGGTATCAGGTCTGAGGTAGTACAGTTTAGAAATAGTAGTATTAGTAGGCTTACATTTACATGAAGAAAAAATATTGAGCAATTTTTAAGGATTAGGTCTAAACTATACTAGTACTATAACTTAATGAAATAAGAATTTATTTATATTTTCTGATTACTTTTTTGTATTTATTTTTAAAAAAAGTCAATTTCTTTAAAGCCCAAGTTTTGGAATGCGGAAATAAGTTCAGTTATTCCTTAGTATTACTCGTTTAGTAGCCTATAATTAAAATCTTTCCTGGGTAGACTACACAGTTGTAGACTAGCAGCTAGTATTAGTATTGACGTCATTTTCATTTAGATGGCTAATAACTATAGGGCCTATAGACAGTGACCTCACATAGAGGGGGGGGGGGGGCGGCAAATGTAGTCTAAAAAAAGCAAATATAGCACTAAGCTAGCAGTTACAATTACAATATGCAAGGGGGCGGCGCTGAAACTGAAACTTTTGCCCTGGGGCGCTACATAAACTTGTAAAGGCTCTGTCAATAGAATATCTAAAAGAAATGCAAATCGCAAACCCACTTCTAATCTTCAAACACTGGGGTGCTTTTTTACATTCTTACTTACTAACTTGCTAAGAATGATTGGATTGCTACTGCAGTTAGTGGTTATATTTATATATATACCGGTAGCACTTTTCTCCATGCGAGTAGGCCTCTGCTCAGTGCATGGATTTCTACTGAAGTTAGTGGTTATTTATATAGCACTTCTCTCCATGCTAGTTTTGCTAGTAGGCCTCTGCTCAGTGAGTTCTTGATATAAATTGAAATTGCGGTGGCAGATGTATGGGTACGTATAACTTAGTATAAGTAACTATAAGGCATGCAGCCGTGCTAGTACAGGGAATAAAAGAGAAAGGTCTTGAAATTATTTTTTAAAACACGTTTTTGTCTCAGGACATCTCATTGTCTGAGACTATACTTATAGCTGTTCCACATAATATAAAAGTTAGGCTCCACAAATTCAAACGAACGCATTGCAATTTAATGGGCATCTTTTTGTGTCCATCCACATTGGGAAATCGCAGAGTGACAGTGTCTTTGATGGCGCGTGCTTTGATGTGAAGGTAGGAATGTGCAGTGCCATCGTTGCATCATAAGGGACATAATTTTGTGATTAAGGCACTTTATCACAGCAAGCAAGTGGAGATCTTGTAGAACTGGAAATATCTTGATTCTTTACCCGCGGTCGGCACAATGTGTGTTGCGGTGTTTTAATTGTCCCATCTGGAGTATTTTCATGTGCAGATGTAGTTCTGCAGCCAACTGTTGCAGTAATCCAACTTTGACTAAATTAGAAATACTACCACGGCATTGGTCGTTCTCCTATTGAGTGAGGTTGTAGCTAAACATGGGCGCGTAGATGAAATGAATATAAGTAGACTATAAACACTGATAAGCGGAACTATTATCAGTTTGCTATCAATAAAAAAAACAACGTTACTTACTTACTTACGCCCGTCAACCCCTGTCGGAGTATGGGCCACCAACAACAGTTCTCCAGATTCTCCTATCCTGGGCCATCCTCTCTAATTGGTTCCAGCTGAAGCCCATCTTGGTGATTTCGGCTTCTAGGTCACGCCTCCATGTATTTCTTGGGCGGCCCCTCTTCCTTCTCCCTTGGGGATTCCATCGCAATGCCTGCCTTGTAATGTTGTTTGTTGATTTTCGTAATGTGTGACCCATCCAACCCCATCTTCTTTTCCTGATCTCCTCTTCAGTTGGGGCTTGGCCGGTCCTTTCTAAAAGGCTGACATTGCTGATGGTGTCAGGCCATCGTATATGCAGGATTCTTCTAAGGGAGCTGTTGGTAAAATGCTTTGAGTTTCCTGATGGTGTCAGGCCATCGTATATGCAGGATTCTTCTAAGGGAGCTGTTGGTAAAATGCTTGGAGTTTCCTGATGGTGTCAGGCCATCGTATATGCAGGATTCTTCTAAGGGAGCTGTTGGTAAAATGCTTGGAGTTTTCTGATGGTGCAAGCAGACGAATCCTGTAAAACTCCGTGTCATCTGCAAACAATTTGCGAGGTAGCCTACACCATATGGTTCTCAATAATTTTGTTGGCTTGTGTAGGCCTACACGGAGAGTCTGACAGACCCTAAAACTGAATCGTGCAGTACGTCACAGATAAGAGGATTGTCATGTGAAGAGGCCATATATACAATATATTGTCCTATAACTCGCTCAGTTCTGTCGGCCGAGTAGGAACTGAACCAGCGAAGATCAGTCCTGGTGATGTCCCATATTGAAGCCTTGAAAGCCAGGCCCCACGAGAGAATGTACAGCCGGTACGCCCATGAGAGTTTAGGGGGCCCATGAATATTAAAATTTAATTGGCAATTACGCAAGTATTTTTTAATTGTTGCTATTAAGCAAAGAGGAGATGCATTTTGTTAAATATGCAAAGAAGCCTTTAGTTGTAATATAGGGCCTAATTATTTTCATAGCATTTAGGATCTCTTTTTTATGATTTTTCTCCTAAATACCAAATTGATCATAGGGCCGGTGAAGAAGCGTTCCCCAGTTTCTGTGGTCACGGGATACTAGGTGATCGTGGGGCCAGCAAAATGCACAGCCGCCTTTACTTTACCTTAACTAAGGTCAGGTACCCATCAAAGCTGGGTAGACTCAGGGGCACCCCGGGAAAAACGCCGAGCCTCCACCAGGATAACCAGTGAATATTCCCAATTAACAAGAGTAACACCATTGCCATTAGTCAAATCACTAAACCTAGAAACACTAGAGGACAGAAGGTCAAAGAGTAAAGTAGTAATAATACACAAGGCATTAAACTCTAATTTAGAAATACAACCCAATAACAACCTGTTGCAAAGCTTAGATAAAAATAAAGACAAAAACACTTTCCTTGTCCCTTATGCGAGAACAAATGCATATAAGTGCTCTTTCTTCCCGAATGGCATTCGGGCATGGAATGGGTTGCCTGGACAAGCCAGGAAAACCAGTAACTTAACATCATTTAAAACATTAATCATTAATAAAATGCAAGACTAGACCCGGACCACGGATGAGCGTAGGATGCAATAACCTTCTTTATAGAAGGAGCGTCTGTAATGTATAAGATAAGAAGATAAGGATTCGAACCCAGAACCTTCGGATCGCCAGTCGAACGCACTGACGCTGGACCACTGTGTCCCATATTGTATGTGTAGGCTACATGCCCCTAAGTTTGTTTCTTTATTAGCTTCTATATCGTGTGGCACAGTATAGGCCTACTAGGAGTTCTTTTCAACCAAATTTATCATCAATCATCAGTGATAGTCATTTTTCCCATTTTACACATCTTTGTAATATTATTTGCAAGATCAATACTGAAGCGGAGGAACAAATACAATAATTTAAACTAAGAACTATGTACTTGATTAAAGTATTTTTGTAATAGACCTGTAAGGTTGTGATTGAAATGATTAGGCCTACACTCTAATGGTAAATGGTAACTCTTATGACAGTTTAACGAAATGGTCCACAGACCTTTTAAAAATATTCCTGATTTTTCAAGCGTATTTAATACAAATAAATCATCTAGATAAAACTAGTGTTAGAAAAAAGGTGGATGGGGTGGGTGGAGGGGGGGCAGAAAAGATCCCGTACCGGTACCGGTATCTTTTATTTCTCTCAAGGGCCCTGTTGATAGCACTATAGTCTCGGAAGACGCTCTTGTGATTTCACCAGCTTTGCAGCATTGGCTGTGTCTGTGGATACCTATCCTTGAGAGACAGGCTCTGTCGCATCTCTGGCACTTGAAAGCGAGACCACCGTTGGAGTTTGTCAGGTGCAGCCTATGTTCTTTACTTTTCTACTCTGCTCTTTTATCCTCCGCGATAAGGCGAATTCTGACCTCTTCAGCATTTGTAGGCCTACCGGTGTGTGGGGTAGCCTACTTCTCCAACTACTTCTGTTCTGAGTTCTGAGCCAGGTTCTCCAAGTTTCCGACCTCTACCTATATTATAGGGCCTATTAAGTCTTTAGGTCGCGCTTGCAGACGTTTTTGGACTTAAGTTGGGGACGGCCAGTAGCTCTCTTGCCTTCAGTGAGCTCAGCAAATGGCAGGTCTTTTGGGATTCGCCCAACCTCCATCGTGGAAACATGGCCAAGCTATCTCAGACGGCGAAGGTGCCGAAGATAAGTTAAGAGAGAGTTCATGCTAGGCATGTTAGCCCGTTGCAAGACCTCGTTGTTTGTTAGACTATGCGGTAGATAGCAGTGTATCGTGGTCAGTAACATCAAAGGCAGCGCTGAGATCCAGTAGGCCTATCATGCAGTGCCATATCAATTCATATCATCATGGTCGCCATGGTCCGCACTAGAAAATAGGCCTACATCATTCATGACATGCGGTTGACGTGGATTAGAGTTATTTATTTTTCTAAGTTGAGCTCGAATCATTTTTTTAAAGTTTGCTCCCCTACACACCTGCTTTTTTTTGTGATTTTATGCACACATAATTTAGATAAATATCCGCGGGCCGCAAGTTGGCACTCAGTGGGCCGCAAGTTGACACTCAACGGGCCGCGTTAGCCACCCTTGTTCTACAACATTAGTCAGCCGTCATAGTTAAAAATAAATACAATGAAGGGAAACTACTCTTATCTATTGGTGCTGACTAACCCAGGATAAGCTTTTCAAATACTTATTGCAGTGCATTCTTTTTGGGTCATACAGAAAACTGTGATATCACATATATTATATGTTAAACGTTTAAAATACTAAAATACGATTTTACCACTCGTTATCTCTTCTAATATGTATGCATATAAGCGCTATTCGATGCTATGTGACTTTTTTTCTACAATTACTATAAGCATATTAAATTAAGTCAGGCAGTCGGACAAGTCGCAACCAACTAACTGATTTAAATTTCCAAGTTTACCAAGTGTCACCAAGACCAAGTGAAGCCAAACTTGTCAAACTAATTACTTTTTTGGCCTACTATATAATAGTAATAGTCTATTACTACATGATACTACATCACTGCAATATTTACATGTAAAAGTTAAAGTGGATGTAGCCTAATCAAATGGCAAAGAAGTACGATAATTTAATTCGTTTATTGCTAGTTGGTGATACAGGAGTAGGCAAAACATGTTTGATCTGTCAGTATGCTTGCAACGAGTTTCACGAAACACATGTAACAACTGTTGGTAAGGTTGCAATAGATAAAAAATAGAAATTAAATTTAGGCTAGAATAGAATTTGTGATTTATTATTGTAATATTTTGGTTGTTTTTGTTGTTGTTAATTTTTTGTCTTTAGTAGTTTTGTTTATTTACCAAATTCAGTGCCATAGGCCTGCCACATATAGTATATAGGCCTTCTGACTGATGGATCATAGGCATCATGGCATATAAATATATGATTTATGTATGATAGGATAGGTAGATCTATAGTCTAGTTCCTAGACTCCTAGACCATATTTAATTAACTAAATAAGTTATAAATGAAATTCTATGGCTATGGTTTAGGCCCTTTGTTATATGATAGAAAAGGATTACAAAACTGAAATCTAACTGCTGACTAACTGGAGCATGCATCTTTTTTATCCAAAACTGTGCAAAGTGTTGATACTATTAAAGAATTCTATCAACTATTTTATTAATGGAAAATATTTTAATTTGATTAAAAAATTCAACTGAAATTTGAAATGCTAAGTTCTTAAAAGCACCATCCTTTTTCTTCTGTATAGAAGGAGATTGAGTGTGTAGACCTAACATAAGAATTCATAAGATAATGTGAATCTATAAAAGATGAATTTCAGGAAGCAATTTCTTAAACCACATAACTATAAGACAATATAAAATCATACTACGGCAAGTTTAAAACAGCGGTTTCATTATCCACATCCATGCAATACAAGGGGATTTTGGGGTCAGTACAATAGTCCAGCCACCTTTCCCCAATCGATATGAGTTACCCAGTAGATGGCTAGGTGGAATTATTACAACAAATTGTTGAAAGTCATAGTCGTAATTTTTTTCAATTTTTGTTCTTACATTATCTTCCAGGTGTAGATTTTAAAATGAAAACCATCAACCTTGAAGGTAAACATGTCCGACTTCAGATCTGGGACACGGCAGGTCAGGAAAGATTTGAAGCTATCACGAAACAATTTTACACCAGAGCTCAGGTAAAATGTATAGCTTGCCCTAAACCTCTAGCTGGCTCTCAATATGAACATTTCTTATACATATGATGTCTAGTATGTAGAGCAGTGGTTCTTAACCTTTTGAAGTCGGGGAGCACTTTTGATCATGACAAAAACAAACAAATACACATACGTACGACTTTTATTGAAAATAAAAGATTATAACATAAGAGTTTAAAATTATAACATGACAAACACATTTTTAATAAACATACATTTAATAAGTAAAAAAATAACATTGAGCAAAATTTAATTCAGAAAAATAAAAAGATTTAATGTGAAACCTGAGCTTGGCGGTTTTTACCAATTTCAGTGATACTAGGCCTAATTTTAGAAATAGCTACCCTCAATTCTTCATCCAAATTAGTAAGTGTTGCTCGTTTTTTAGTTTTTATGTTGGTGACTATCGAGAAACCGAGTTCACACAAATATGATGTTGAAAATTGCAACAAGATTTTAAGTACCTTCATGGAGAGAGCTGAGTATTCTTCTTGCACAAAGATCCAAAATTCCTCCAGAACCATTTCGGAAAATGTTATTTTAAGTGTACGATCCGATGAAAGGTTGATTAATTCTTCTTCTTCTTGGTATGACAAGTTACTATTTGATGTATCAACGGTGGCAAAGGGATTACGTATCCAGTCATATGTTTGTACTGTTACGAATATCGGTCATAAATGAATGACGTAGTAAGGCATTGACCTCTTAACAAGTGCGTATCAGAGTCCAAAGCGACCAAGGTTTGACCTTTATGCCCTGAGGGCAGTTTAAATAAAATAATTCGTTCAAATCCCGTGGAAATTGGGGGATAATTCTGGATCGTAGTAATTATAGAGAAAGAGGTTAAAATGCGTATTAAGACCCTGTAGAATCTTCGATGATAGTTTTCTTTGTTAAGTCCCGACCTCCTTAAAGTTAGTTCAGTTTAAACGTTTGTAGAGTGAAGTCGCTATATTAATATTTGTACATATAATGTCATTTTGTTGAAATACTTATGTTACCATCAGTTGATGAGATTTATTGATCGTTTATATTGAGTCTACAATTTAAATAAAATTGTTTATTCAACAACTGGAGTTGTTTGATCTATCATTGTTGAGAAAGGTGTTGAAGATAATTATCACGAATATAACTACATTGCTGCATAGACCTGTCAGTCAAGGAACCCCTAGCTTGGGCTACAGATTAGCAGAATCTAGAGACTTCTAATAAAGATACAACTATATTCATTGAATCCGATTTAACGAGTCGTAATAATAGTCATCATAATAGAGGGCCATAACAGTTTGCGGGCTTCGTCCGATATAGTTGTATAGTGAAGCATATATTCAAGTTGTGTTGTGTTGTGTGTTGGAGCAGTGACCTACTGAGCAAGCCTAAGAACGCTGAAATTATTCTTCCGATTGGAAAAAAGTAAGTTGGAAATTTACTACTTTAAAAATCTCTTAAACTAAAGAATGGAATTTATTGAAAATCCAGAAGAAGAAGTTCTGAAAACTTTATCAATAAAGAAGTTAAAAGAGATCGCTGAGATCTTAAAGATAGAAGTTACTGAAACTACACCATCCAGAACTGTGTTGACACAGCAGATAAAAGATGTGTTGATTGCGAGTGGAAAGTTGAAAGTAGAATCAAGCGCGGAGGGATATCAAGTTGAAGGTCAGATGTCTGAACAGTTCCGATTTCAACTAGAAATGAAACGGCTTGAAATGGAAGAAAAACGGCTTGAGATGGAACAAAGACGTCTAGAAATAGAAAGTCAGGAAAGAGATAAGAAAAGTCAAAGAGAAAGTCAGGAAAGAATAGAACTAGCGAAGATAGGAGCTACTAAAAAAGAATCTCATAGTGATGTAGAGATGGCCAGATGGAAAAAGCTAGTCCCTACCTACATTGATAAAGAAAGTGAAATAGCTAATTTCTTCCAGACCTTTGAAATTTCTTGCAGAGATTTTAAGTTCCCAGAAGATAAATGGGGAATATTAGTAAGAACAGCTTTTACTCAGGGAAGGGCAAGAGATTGTGTTCTATTGTTAAAAGAGGAGAATTTAAATGATTATGAAATCATTAAAGATACTGTACTTAAAGCCTATAACCAAATACCGGAAAGTTATCGGAAAAGGTTCCGTCAGTACACAATGTCCCCTTACCAAACACACTTAGACTTCCTTAGAGCAGAAGAAAAGTTAATGGATCAGTGGATAAAATCCAGAAATATCTCCACATTAAAAGAAATGAAAGATATCATTCTGTTAGAGGATTTTATTAACAAAGTGAGGCCGGATATAAGAATGTATTTATCCGAGCGTGATATCACTGACCCACATAAGGCTGCTGATTTAGCTGAACAGTATGCACTGTGTCATAGGACAGCTGGTGAGAAGAATTTTAATAGGGCACAACGGCAAGCAGAAAACACACCACAACAACATCGTGAAAAAGAGCATTTTGTGAAACAAAATGATGTTAATAAAAGACCTGTCAACAAAAACGTCCAATGTACTTTTTGTAAAAGAACAGGACATAGCATTGAAGACTGTTGGAGTATACGAAGCGACAAAAGACCTAACAAAGTGGTCATGTGTGCAAGCCATAAACCAATACAGAATGTACAAGAAAGCGAAAATACAAACGAACTGAATTCGAAGAAAGATTATTCTAAACCAGAAACACTGAGGGTGGATTTGCCTGAGAGCAAAAGTCAGAAGGTAGAGAAATCTACAACTGAAGATAATGAGGATAAATATCCTGATTATAAATACAGAATGGCTACTATTGGATTAATTGTCCAAGTCCACAGAGACGAAAAAGTAGACCAAAGTATTTTTGACTCGAACAAGAGTCTGAAGTCATCGAAAGATGAAACAACACCCGAAAGTCATGGTCAAGGGAAGAATAAAATTGACACAGAGACCCTGTGCAGTTTTCAACCGTTCATTAGTGAAGGTTGTGTGGCCTTACAAAAGGAAGGACCACTGAAGTCCGTAAGAATATTACGAGACACAGGAGCATCATTAACACTGCTGCTTAAAGATGTATTACCATTGAATGATAATACATTGACAGGACAGACAGTCCTATTGAGAGGTTTTGAATGGAAAGAAGAAATACCTCTACATAGGATATACCTCGCATCTGACTTGGTGACAGGATATGTGACAGTTGGAGTAATATCAAAACTTCCTGTTGAGGGCATATCTGTTATCCTAGCAAATGATTTGGCGAAAGGGAGGGTGAGACCTGAACTGATTGTGAAGGAAAATCCCGACCCTAGTCCTATGGTGGAGACAGGAAAAGAAAAAGAACTTTATCCTGTAGGTGATGTCATAAATGGTATGACACCACAGAAAAAGAAAGAAGAAATTATCTCACAAGAAAAGAAAAAGAAAGAAGAAATTCTCCCACGAGAGAAGATAGAGGAAGAAGAAGTGGAACTTGATACTACTATTTTCTCCAAGATTGATGATTGTCCGAAAGGAAATGAACAATCAAAGAAGTCATCACAAAATGAATTGATTGCTGAACAGAAAGTAGACCCAGAGTTGATACAGTTGCATGAGAAAGCTGTCGACGAGAAAGAAACTCCTACTACTGATGTCTATGAACAGATAGACCACAGCATAAACAAACAACAATGCAAACCTGCAGTTGCCGGTACAGATGAAGATTTGAGGAGCATCACTGAAGAAACGAGTGCGGAGAGCTGGACCGAAACTATCAAAAGCTATGGGTTACCACAATCCATACCGACAGATCGAGGAACCAACTTCGCCCCGGAACTCTTCAATCCAGTCCTAAAGAACTTATGCCTGGAGCAGGAGATGTCAACTGAATCCCATCCGGAAAGTCGAGGAGCCTATGGACAAATCTTTGGACCCACTGTCCGAGGACCACTCAAACTACTTCAAGAAGCATGGCAGACCGAATTGGATCTCCTTGGGCTGAGCAAGTACCTAGATAAGTACATAAATTTTTTGTCTGACATAACTGTGTTTGTTAGAAAAAAATTGTACACTGCTCACATGCAGATGCCATTGTTGTGTGATGAAAGAAAGGCAAAAATATTATATCATTTGAAAATGATAAAGCCTTACCTTCTGAAAACAATTGGAATAAGCTTGATGTTGTTAACATTGTTACTCTTATTTGTAAAATTCATGCCTGGAGTTCAGGATGAATTAAATGACAAATTCACTGATAGTTAGTTACCAAACTTACTATTTTAAAACTAAATCCCTTACTTGTGATGAAAAAGGAATGAGTAAAAGTATTGTTAGAGTAAATATCATTATATTGTGATATTTCTAAACAAACTTGTTAGGTTGAGCATTTAAAATAATTGCTATAAGAGAAAAAGATCAGTTTTATCCGCAGAATTGGTTTCTAAATCAGAGGACATTATAAATGTGGACTGATTATAAGATATGTTTGAGAATCTCTGGAAATGATAATTGAAACATTTGGCAGAGAGGATAATTTGATTGAAAAAGATGTAAATGGTTATAAGAAAAGAGAATTTTCTATCACTAAAGTATTGAGAAATGTTTTATGATTGTACTATGGATTTATTTTATCATGTACTGTTGTTGAAATATTGCACTGAGTCAGTATGCAAATTTCTTCTATGTGAATTTATTCAATTGTTCTATTATCATTGAATGTATGATAATGTAGGGTAAAAATAGTTGCAGCAAGGCAGAACTATGACTAACAAGAATTCCAAGAAATGTATTATATATGATTTTTTTTCACTTTTAGGATACTGTTACATGAAAAGCAGACCAGAAGTGAAACTAATGTAAACTTTGTGTCCTTGTTTTGTATAAATTTAGGATATGTGCCACTGACTTGACACTGTAAACCAGAATGGTTGAGAATGTCATGGATGAGAATTTATAATGTTGACATACCAATGTTCAACTAATGTATGATTAATTAAGGATTTCATGTCAAGATTGTAAAACTAATCTATATTTTTTCTGTATTAGTTAAAATAGATTGAATGAATTGTATTGACAAGCAAAAGATTGGGTAGACCTGAACACTGTGGAAGTAACAGGAACCTAGAACCTATGAATAACCTTTATGGAAAATGGAAAAGAGCAATGTACACCACTGAAAAGATTGGAAATGAAATGTTTTACCACGCCAGTCAAACCAGCAGTTTGTTTTGTACATAAATTGTTACATTGATTTCTGTCTGAAAAAAAAAAAATAATTAATAGTAGCCTATGCTTAACTCTTTTCTACTTCAGTAATATTGTAATTGAAATGTCTTTAATGTAATTAAAAGAAAATAAGTACTTACTGTGTAGTACTAAGATTGTATGAAGATAATATAACTTGTTTTAATTGATAGTTAATTAAGTAAATTAACCAAATTTGTTTAAGTAAATCCATGATTGTCTGAATGTTTCAATTTAACCTGCTACGATGTGAACTCTTTTAAAAAAGAAAATAATGACGTCGAAAGGTCATGGTAAAATGAAAGATTGAAATATTTTTAATGATTTTTGCTATAAACTATTTTAATTTGTGAACAGACTATGTTTAATGTTCTCAAAATAATATAAATGAATTTGATTTTGAGATGATAGATGTTAAAGAATGCTCATTTAATACGATAACTATTTAATCGCGTAGCAATATTTTTTTGACCTCGGCTGTGATGAGGTAGAAATTTGCATAGCGATGTCAATATTGTTAGAATCAATTGAGAATGAGAGAGAGAGAGAGAGAGAGAGAGAGAAAGGCGGAATTGACCTCAATTTCTGTGTCGCGTCACAGACAGTTGTCTAATGTGTTAGTCGGCCTACCAGCATGTAAAAATATAATACTGTCTACACGAGCAATAATATTTTTGTTGTAAAGTGAAATTAGGTCGGGGCTAGTATTTTTTTTTGTGTGTTGTAACTGAGTTAGGCCTAGCATGTGTTCTATTAGAGCGTTTGGTTTTTTTTCTCCTTATGGAAAAAAATAAGTCGTGTCTGAATAGACATTAAGTGATTTTTTCTTTTGTTGTATAATTACAAATTGTAAAAGATATTAGTTTATAATTAAATGGACGAGAGAGTTTTTATTACAGTGGAATGTTCAATGTAATAGAAATTATTAACTTGTATTATATTATATCTATTAAGAATGATTAAGTATTTTTCTTGTGAACAAGATTTAGATAAACAATTTAATTGTCCATTGTTTTGAATTAAAAATTGAATGATTGAATGACTATAGTTAAGCCATTTGATAAGATGAATTTATATTGCATATATTATTATGTTATTGTTATCAGTTCGATTGAATTATTGGAATCGCCAATTGAACTGTATTGTTTTTCCCGGAATATTTTCTTTTATAATTATTCCTTAAAATTAACATTTTTCGTATGGTTAAAATGTAAAGGAAATAATTATAAAGCTTTAGAAGGGGGGGGATGTTACGAATATCGGTCATAAATGAATGACGTAGTAAGGCATTGACCTCTTAACAAGTGCGTATCAGAGTCCAAAGCGACCAAGGTTTGACCTTTATGCCCTGAGGGCAGTTTAAATAAAATAATTCGTTCAAATCCCGTGGAAATTGGGGGATAATTCTGGATCGTAGTAATTATAGAGAAAGAGGTTAAAATGCGTATTAAGACCCTGTAGAATCTTCGATGATAGTTTTCTTTGTTAAGTCCCGACCTCCTTAAAGTTAGTTCAGTTTAAACGTTTGTAGAGTGAAGTCGCTATATTAATATTTGTACATATAATGTCATTTTGTTGAAATACTTATGTTACCATCAGTTGATGAGATTTATTGATCGTTTATATTGAGTCTACAATTTAAATAAAATTGTTTATTCAACAACTGGAGTTGTTTGATCTATCATTGTTGAGAAAGGTGTTGAAGATAATTATCACGAATATAACTACATTGCTGCATAGACCTGTCAGTCAAGGAACCCCTAGCTTGGGCTACAGATTAGCAGAATCTAGAGACTTCTAATAAAGATACAACTATATTCATTGAATCCGATTTAACGAGTCGTAATAATAGTCATCATAATAGAGGGCCATAACAGTTTGCGGGCTTCGTCCGATATAGTTGTATAGTGAAGCATATATTCAAGTTGTGTTGTGTTGTGTGTTGGAGCAGTGACCTACTGAGCAAGCCTAAGAACGCTGAAATTATTCTTCCGATTGGAAAAAAGTAAGTTGGAAATTTACTACTTTAAAAATCTCTTAAACTAAAGAATGGAATTTATTGAAAATCCAGAAGAAGAAGTTCTGAAAACTTTATCAATAAAGAAGTTAAAAGAGATCGCTGAGATCTTAAAGATAGAAGTTACTGAAACTACACCATCCAGAACTGTGTTGACACAGCAGATAAAAGATGTGTTGATTGCGAGTGGAAAGTTGAAAGTAGAATCAAGCGCGGAGGGATATCAAGTTGAAGGTCAGATGTCTGAACAGTTCCGATTTCAACTAGAAATGAAACGGCTTGAAATGGAAGAAAAACGGCTTGAGATGGAACAAAGACGTCTAGAAATAGAAAGTCAGGAAAGAGATAAGAAAAGTCAAAGAGAAAGTCAGGAAAGAATAGAACTAGCGAAGATAGGAGCTACTAAAAAAGAATCTCATAGTGATGTAGAGATGGCCAGATGGAAAAAGCTAGTCCCTACCTACATTGATAAAGAAAGTGAAATAGCTAATTTCTTCCAGACCTTTGAAATTTCTTGCAGAGATTTTAAGTTCCCAGAAGATAAATGGGGAATATTAGTAAGAACAGCTTTTACTCAGGGAAGGGCAAGAGATTGTGTTCTATTGTTAAAAGAGGAGAATTTAAATGATTATGAAATCATTAAAGATACTGTACTTAAAGCCTATAACCAAATACCGGAAAGTTATCGGAAAAGGTTCCGTCAGTACACAATGTCCCCTTACCAAACACACTTAGACTTCCTTAGAGCAGAAGAAAAGTTAATGGATCAGTGGATAAAATCCAGAAATATCTCCACATTAAAAGAAATGAAAGATATCATTCTGTTAGAGGATTTTATTAACAAAGTGAGGCCGGATATAAGAATGTATTTATCCGAGCGTGATATCACTGACCCACATAAGGCTGCTGATTTAGCTGAACAGTATGCACTGTGTCATAGGACAGCTGGTGAGAAGAATTTTAATAGGGCACAACGGCAAGCAGAAAACACACCACAACAACATCGTGAAAAAGAGCATTTTGTGAAACAAAATGATGTTAATAAAAGACCTGTCAACAAAAACGTCCAATGTACTTTTTGTAAAAGAACAGGACATAGCATTGAAGACTGTTGGAGTATACGAAGCGACAAAAGACCTAACAAAGTGGTCATGTGTGCAAGCCATAAACCAATACAGAATGTACAAGAAAGCGAAAATACAAACGAACTGAATTCGAAGAAAGATTATTCTAAACCAGAAACACTGAGGGTGGATTTGCCTGAGAGCAAAAGTCAGAAGGTAGAGAAATCTACAACTGAAGATAATGAGGATAAATATCCTGATTATAAATACAGAATGGCTACTATTGGATTAATTGTCCAAGTCCACAGAGACGAAAAAGTAGACCAAAGTATTTTTGACTCGAACAAGAGTCTGAAGTCATCGAAAGATGAAACAACACCCGAAAGTCATGGTCAAGGGAAGAATAAAATTGACACAGAGACCCTGTGCAGTTTTCAACCGTTCATTAGTGAAGGTTGTGTGGCCTTACAAAAGGAAGGACCACTGAAGTCCGTAAGAATATTACGAGACACAGGAGCATCATTAACACTGCTGCTTAAAGATGTATTACCATTGAATGATAATACATTGACAGGACAGACAGTCCTATTGAGAGGTTTTGAATGGAAAGAAGAAATACCTCTACATAGGATATACCTCGCATCTGACTTGGTGACAGGATATGTGACAGTTGGAGTAATATCAAAACTTCCTGTTGAGGGCATATCTGTTATCCTAGCAAATGATTTGGCGAAAGGGAGGGTGAGACCTGAACTGATTGTGAAGGAAAATCCCGACCCTAGTCCTATGGTGGAGACAGGAAAAGAAAAAGAACTTTATCCTGTAGGTGATGTCATAAATGGTATGACACCACAGAAAAAGAAAGAAGAAATTATCTCACAAGAAAAGAAAAAGAAAGAAGAAATTCTCCCACGAGAGAAGATAGAGGAAGAAGAAGTGGAACTTGATACTACTATTTTCTCCAAGATTGATGATTGTCCGAAAGGAAATGAACAATCAAAGAAGTCATCACAAAATGAATTGATTGCTGAACAGAAAGTAGACCCAGAGTTGATACAGTTGCATGAGAAAGCTGTCGACGAGAAAGAAACTCCTACTACTGATGTCTATGAACAGATAGACCACAGCATAAACAAACAACAATGCAAACCTGCAGTTGCCGGTACAGATGAAGATTTGAGGAGCATCACTGAAGAAACGAGTGCGGAGAGCTGGACCGAAACTATCAAAAGCTATGGGTTACCACAATCCATACCGACAGATCGAGGAACCAACTTCGCCCCGGAACTCTTCAATCCAGTCCTAAAGAACTTATGCCTGGAGCAGGAGATGTCAACTGAATCCCATCCGGAAAGTCGAGGAGCCTATGGACAAATCTTTGGACCCACTGTCCGAGGACCACTCAAACTACTTCAAGAAGCATGGCAGACCGAATTGGATCTCCTTGGGCTGAGCAAGTACCTAGATAAGTACATAAATTTTTTGTCTGACATAACTGTGTTTGTTAGAAAAAAATTGTACACTGCTCACATGCAGATGCCATTGTTGTGTGATGAAAGAAAGGCAAAAATATTATATCATTTGAAAATGATAAAGCCTTACCTTCTGAAAACAATTGGAATAAGCTTGATGTTGTTAACATTGTTACTCTTATTTGTAAAATTCATGCCTGGAGTTCAGGATGAATTAAATGACAAATTCACTGATAGTTAGTTACCAAACTTACTATTTTAAAACTAAATCCCTTACTTGTGATGAAAAAGGAATGAGTAAAAGTATTGTTAGAGTAAATATCATTATATTGTGATATTTCTAAACAAACTTGTTAGGTTGAGCATTTAAAATAATTGCTATAAGAGAAAAAGATCAGTTTTATCCGCAGAATTGGTTTCTAAATCAGAGGACATTATAAATGTGGACTGATTATAAGATATGTTTGAGAATCTCTGGAAATGATAATTGAAACATTTGGCAGAGAGGATAATTTGATTGAAAAAGATGTAAATGGTTATAAGAAAAGAGAATTTTCTATCACTAAAGTATTGAGAAATGTTTTATGATTGTACTATGGATTTATTTTATCATGTACTGTTGTTGAAATATTGCACTGAGTCAGTATGCAAATTTCTTCTATGTGAATTTATTCAATTGTTCTATTATCATTGAATGTATGATAATGTAGGGTAAAAATAGTTGCAGCAAGGCAGAACTATGACTAACAAGAATTCCAAGAAATGTATTATATATGATTTTTTTTCACTTTTAGGATACTGTTACATGAAAAGCAGACCAGAAGTGAAACTAATGTAAACTTTGTGTCCTTGTTTTGTATAAATTTAGGATATGTGCCACTGACTTGACACTGTAAACCAGAATGGTTGAGAATGTCATGGATGAGAATTTATAATGTTGACATACCAATGTTCAACTAATGTATGATTAATTAAGGATTTCATGTCAAGATTGTAAAACTAATCTATATTTTTTCTGTATTAGTTAAAATAGATTGAATGAATTGTATTGACAAGCAAAAGATTGGGTAGACCTGAACACTGTGGAAGTAACAGGAACCTAGAACCTATGAATAACCTTTATGGAAAATGGAAAAGAGCAATGTACACCACTGAAAAGATTGGAAATGAAATGTTTTACCACGCCAGTCAAACCAGCAGTTTGTTTTGTACATAAATTGTTACATTGATTTCTGTCTGAAAAAAAAAAAATAATTAATAGTAGCCTATGCTTAACTCTTTTCTACTTCAGTAATATTGTAATTGAAATGTCTTTAATGTAATTAAAAGAAAATAAGTACTTACTGTGTAGTACTAAGATTGTATGAAGATAATATAACTTGTTTTAATTGATAGTTAATTAAGTAAATTAACCAAATTTGTTTAAGTAAATCCATGATTGTCTGAATGTTTCAATTTAACCTGCTACGATGTGAACTCTTTTAAAAAAGAAAATAATGACGTCGAAAGGTCATGGTAAAATGAAAGATTGAAATATTTTTAATGATTTTTGCTATAAACTATTTTAATTTGTGAACAGACTATGTTTAATGTTCTCAAAATAATATAAATGAATTTGATTTTGAGATGATAGATGTTAAAGAATGCTCATTTAATACGATAACTATTTAATCGCGTAGCAATATTTTTTTGACCTCGGCTGTGATGAGGTAGAAATTTGCATAGCGATGTCAATATTGTTAGAATCAATTGAGAATGAGAGAGAGAGAGAGAGAGAGAGAGAGAAAGGCGGAATTGACCTCAATTTCTGTGTCGCGTCACAGACAGTTGTCTAATGTGTTAGTCGGCCTACCAGCATGTAAAAATATAATACTGTCTACACGAGCAATAATATTTTTGTTGTAAAGTGAAATTAGGTCGGGGCTAGTATTTTTTTGTGTGTGTTGTAACTGAGTTAGGCCTAGCATGTGTTCTATTAGAGCGTTTGGTTTTTTTTCTCCTTATGGAAAAAAATAAGTCGTGTCTGAATAGACATTAAGTGATTTTTTCTTTTGTTGTATAATTACAAATTGTAAAAGATATTAGTTTATAATTAAATGGACGAGAGAGTTTTTATTACAGTGGAATGTTCAATGTAATAGAAATTATTAACTTGTATTATATTATATCTATTAAGAATGATTAAGTATTTTTCTTGTGAACAAGATTTAGATAAACAATTTAATTGTCCATTGTTTTGAATTAAAAATTGAATGATTGAATGACTATAGTTAAGCCATTTGATAAGATGAATTTATATTGCATATATTATTATGTTATTGTTATCAGTTCGATTGAATTATTGGAATCGCCAATTGAACTGTATTGTTTTTCCCGGAATATTTTCTTTTATAATTATTCCTTAAAATTAACATTTTTCGTATGGTTAAAATGTAAAGGAAATAATTATAAAGCTTTAGAAGGGGGGGGATGTTACGAATATCGGTCATAAATGAATGACGTAGTAAGGCATTGACCTCTTAACAAGTGCGTATCAGAGTCCAAAGCGACCAAGGTTTGACCTTTATGCCCTGAGGGCAGTTTAAATAAAATAATTCGTTCAAATCCCGTGGAAATTGGGGGATAATTCTGGATCGTAGTAATTATAGAGAAAGAGGTTAAAATGCGTATTAAGACCCTGTAGAATCTTCGATGATAGTTTTCTTTGTTAAGTCCCGACCTCCTTAAAGTTAGTTCAGTTTAAACGTTTGTAGAGTGAAGTCGCTATATTAATATTTGTACATATAATGTCATTTTGTTGAAATACTTATGTTACCATCAGTTGATGAGATTTATTGATCGTTTATATTGAGTCTACAATTTAAATAAAATTGTTTATTCAACAACTGGAGTTGTTTGATCTATCATTGTTGAGAAAGGTGTTGAAGATAATTATCACGAATATAACTACATTGCTGCATAGACCTGTCAGTCAAGGAACCCCTAGCTTGGGCTACAGATTAGCAGAATCTAGAGACTTCTAATAAAGATACAACTATATTCATTGAATCCGATTTAACGAGTCGTAATAATAGTCATCATAATAGAGGGCCATAACAGTTTGCGGGCTTCGTCCGATATAGTTGTATAGTGAAGCATATATTCAAGTTGTGTTGTGTTGTGTGTTGGAGCAGTGACCTACTGAGCAAGCCTAAGAACGCTGAAATTATTCTTCCGATTGGAAAAAAGTAAGTTGGAAATTTACTACTTTAAAAATCTCTTAAACTAAAGAATGGAATTTATTGAAAATCCAGAAGAAGAAGTTCTGAAA
Source organism: Anisus vortex (assembly GCA_949126835.1). Taxonomy (NCBI): domain Eukaryota; kingdom Metazoa; phylum Mollusca; class Gastropoda; family Planorbidae; genus Anisus; species Anisus vortex. The sequence continues at coordinate 55,056,977 of OX421495.1, forward strand.
ACTTTATCAATAAAGAAGTTAAAAGAGATCGCTGAGATCTTAAAGATAGAAGTTACTGAAACTACACCATCCAGAACTGTGTTGACACAGCAGATAAAAGATGTGTTGATTGCGAGTGGAAAGTTGAAAGTAGAATCAAGCGCGGAGGGATATCAAGTTGAAGGTCAGATGTCTGAACAGTTCCGATTTCAACTAGAAATGAAACGGCTTGAAATGGAAGAAAAACGGCTTGAGATGGAACAAAGACGTCTAGAAATAGAAAGTCAGGAAAGAGATAAGAAAAGTCAAAGAGAAAGTCAGGAAAGAATAGAACTAGCGAAGATAGGAGCTACTAAAAAAGAATCTCATAGTGATGTAGAGATGGCCAGATGGAAAAAGCTAGTCCCTACCTACATTGATAAAGAAAGTGAAATAGCTAATTTCTTCCAGACCTTTGAAATTTCTTGCAGAGATTTTAAGTTCCCAGAAGATAAATGGGGAATATTAGTAAGAACAGCTTTTACTCAGGGAAGGGCAAGAGATTGTGTTCTATTGTTAAAAGAGGAGAATTTAAATGATTATGAAATCATTAAAGATACTGTACTTAAAGCCTATAACCAAATACCGGAAAGTTATCGGAAAAGGTTCCGTCAGTACACAATGTCCCCTTACCAAACACACTTAGACTTCCTTAGAGCAGAAGAAAAGTTAATGGATCAGTGGATAAAATCCAGAAATATCTCCACATTAAAAGAAATGAAAGATATCATTCTGTTAGAGGATTTTATTAACAAAGTGAGGCCGGATATAAGAATGTATTTATCCGAGCGTGATATCACTGACCCACATAAGGCTGCTGATTTAGCTGAACAGTATGCACTGTGTCATAGGACAGCTGGTGAGAAGAATTTTAATAGGGCACAACGGCAAGCAGAAAACACACCACAACAACATCGTGAAAAAGAGCATTTTGTGAAACAAAATGATGTTAATAAAAGACCTGTCAACAAAAACGTCCAATGTACTTTTTGTAAAAGAACAGGACATAGCATTGAAGACTGTTGGAGTATACGAAGCGACAAAAGACCTAACAAAGTGGTCATGTGTGCAAGCCATAAACCAATACAGAATGTACAAGAAAGCGAAAATACAAACGAACTGAATTCGAAGAAAGATTATTCTAAACCAGAAACACTGAGGGTGGATTTGCCTGAGAGCAAAAGTCAGAAGGTAGAGAAATCTACAACTGAAGATAATGAGGATAAATATCCTGATTATAAATACAGAATGGCTACTATTGGATTAATTGTCCAAGTCCACAGAGACGAAAAAGTAGACCAAAGTATTTTTGACTCGAACAAGAGTCTGAAGTCATCGAAAGATGAAACAACACCCGAAAGTCATGGTCAAGGGAAGAATAAAATTGACACAGAGACCCTGTGCAGTTTTCAACCGTTCATTAGTGAAGGTTGTGTGGCCTTACAAAAGGAAGGACCACTGAAGTCCGTAAGAATATTACGAGACACAGGAGCATCATTAACACTGCTGCTTAAAGATGTATTACCATTGAATGATAATACATTGACAGGACAGACAGTCCTATTGAGAGGTTTTGAATGGAAAGAAGAAATACCTCTACATAGGATATACCTCGCATCTGACTTGGTGACAGGATATGTGACAGTTGGAGTAATATCAAAACTTCCTGTTGAGGGCATATCTGTTATCCTAGCAAATGATTTGGCGAAAGGGAGGGTGAGACCTGAACTGATTGTGAAGGAAAATCCCGACCCTAGTCCTATGGTGGAGACAGGAAAAGAAAAAGAACTTTATCCTGTAGGTGATGTCATAAATGGTATGACACCACAGAAAAAGAAAGAAGAAATTATCTCACAAGAAAAGAAAAAGAAAGAAGAAATTCTCCCACGAGAGAAGATAGAGGAAGAAGAAGTGGAACTTGATACTACTATTTTCTCCAAGATTGATGATTGTCCGAAAGGAAATGAACAATCAAAGAAGTCATCACAAAATGAATTGATTGCTGAACAGAAAGTAGACCCAGAGTTGATACAGTTGCATGAGAAAGCTGTCGACGAGAAAGAAACTCCTACTACTGATGTCTATGAACAGATAGACCACAGCATAAACAAACAACAATGCAAACCTGCAGTTGCCGGTACAGATGAAGATTTGAGGAGCATCACTGAAGAAACGAGTGCGGAGAGCTGGACCGAAACTATCAAAAGCTATGGGTTACCACAATCCATACCGACAGATCGAGGAACCAACTTCGCCCCGGAACTCTTCAATCCAGTCCTAAAGAACTTATGCCTGGAGCAGGAGATGTCAACTGAATCCCATCCGGAAAGTCGAGGAGCCTATGGACAAATCTTTGGACCCACTGTCCGAGGACCACTCAAACTACTTCAAGAAGCATGGCAGACCGAATTGGATCTCCTTGGGCTGAGCAAGTACCTAGATAAGTACATAAATTTTTTGTCTGACATAACTGTGTTTGTTAGAAAAAAATTGTACACTGCTCACATGCAGATGCCATTGTTGTGTGATGAAAGAAAGGCAAAAATATTATATCATTTGAAAATGATAAAGCCTTACCTTCTGAAAACAATTGGAATAAGCTTGATGTTGTTAACATTGTTACTCTTATTTGTAAAATTCATGCCTGGAGTTCAGGATGAATTAAATGACAAATTCACTGATAGTTAGTTACCAAACTTACTATTTTAAAACTAAATCCCTTACTTGTGATGAAAAAGGAATGAGTAAAAGTATTGTTAGAGTAAATATCATTATATTGTGATATTTCTAAACAAACTTGTTAGGTTGAGCATTTAAAATAATTGCTATAAGAGAAAAAGATCAGTTTTATCCGCAGAATTGGTTTCTAAATCAGAGGACATTATAAATGTGGACTGATTATAAGATATGTTTGAGAATCTCTGGAAATGATAATTGAAACATTTGGCAGAGAGGATAATTTGATTGAAAAAGATGTAAATGGTTATAAGAAAAGAGAATTTTCTATCACTAAAGTATTGAGAAATGTTTTATGATTGTACTATGGATTTATTTTATCATGTACTGTTGTTGAAATATTGCACTGAGTCAGTATGCAAATTTCTTCTATGTGAATTTATTCAATTGTTCTATTATCATTGAATGTATGATAATGTAGGGTAAAAATAGTTGCAGCAAGGCAGAACTATGACTAACAAGAATTCCAAGAAATGTATTATATATGATTTTTTTTCACTTTTAGGATACTGTTACATGAAAAGCAGACCAGAAGTGAAACTAATGTAAACTTTGTGTCCTTGTTTTGTATAAATTTAGGATATGTGCCACTGACTTGACACTGTAAACCAGAATGGTTGAGAATGTCATGGATGAGAATTTATAATGTTGACATACCAATGTTCAACTAATGTATGATTAATTAAGGATTTCATGTCAAGATTGTAAAACTAATCTATATTTTTTCTGTATTAGTTAAAATAGATTGAATGAATTGTATTGACAAGCAAAAGATTGGGTAGACCTGAACACTGTGGAAGTAACAGGAACCTAGAACCTATGAATAACCTTTATGGAAAATGGAAAAGAGCAATGTACACCACTGAAAAGATTGGAAATGAAATGTTTTACCACGCCAGTCAAACCAGCAGTTTGTTTTGTACATAAATTGTTACATTGATTTCTGTCTGAAAAAAAAAAAATAATTAATAGTAGCCTATGCTTAACTCTTTTCTACTTCAGTAATATTGTAATTGAAATGTCTTTAATGTAATTAAAAGAAAATAAGTACTTACTGTGTAGTACTAAGATTGTATGAAGATAATATAACTTGTTTTAATTGATAGTTAATTAAGTAAATTAACCAAATTTGTTTAAGTAAATCCATGATTGTCTGAATGTTTCAATTTAACCTGCTACGATGTGAACTCTTTTAAAAAAGAAAATAATGACGTCGAAAGGTCATGGTAAAATGAAAGATTGAAATATTTTTAATGATTTTTGCTATAAACTATTTTAATTTGTGAACAGACTATGTTTAATGTTCTCAAAATAATATAAATGAATTTGATTTTGAGATGATAGATGTTAAAGAATGCTCATTTAATACGATAACTATTTAATCGCGTAGCAATATTTTTTTGACCTCGGCTGTGATGAGGTAGAAATTTGCATAGCGATGTCAATATTGTTAGAATCAATTGAGAATGAGAGAGAGAGAGAGAGAGAGAGAGAGAAAGGCGGAATTGACCTCAATTTCTGTGTCGCGTCACAGACAGTTGTCTAATGTGTTAGTCGGCCTACCAGCATGTAAAAATATAATACTGTCTACACGAGCAATAATATTTTTGTTGTAAAGTGAAATTAGGTCGGGGCTAGTATTTTTTTTTGTGTGTTGTAACTGAGTTAGGCCTAGCATGTGTTCTATTAGAGCGTTTGGTTTTTTTTCTCCTTATGGAAAAAAATAAGTCGTGTCTGAATAGACATTAAGTGATTTTTTCTTTTGTTGTATAATTACAAATTGTAAAAGATATTAGTTTATAATTAAATGGACGAGAGAGTTTTTATTACAGTGGAATGTTCAATGTAATAGAAATTATTAACTTGTATTATATTATATCTATTAAGAATGATTAAGTATTTTTCTTGTGAACAAGATTTAGATAAACAATTTAATTGTCCATTGTTTTGAATTAAAAATTGAATGATTGAATGACTATAGTTAAGCCATTTGATAAGATGAATTTATATTGCATATATTATTATGTTATTGTTATCAGTTCGATTGAATTATTGGAATCGCCAATTGAACTGTATTGTTTTTCCCGGAATATTTTCTTTTATAATTATTCCTTAAAATTAACATTTTTCGTATGGTTAAAATGTAAAGGAAATAATTATAAAGCTTTAGAAGGGGGGGGATGTTACGAATATCGGTCATAAATGAATGACGTAGTAAGGCATTGACCTCTTAACAAGTGCGTATCAGAGTCCAAAGCGACCAAGGTTTGACCTTTATGCCCTGAGGGCAGTTTAAATAAAATAATTCGTTCAAATCCCGTGGAAATTGGGGGATAATTCTGGATCGTAGTAATTATAGAGAAAGAGGTTAAAATGCGTATTAAGACCCTGTAGAATCTTCGATGATAGTTTTCTTTGTTAAGTCCCGACCTCCTTAAAGTTAGTTCAGTTTAAACGTTTGTAGAGTGAAGTCGCTATATTAATATTTGTACATATAATGTCATTTTGTTGAAATACTTATGTTACCATCAGTTGATGAGATTTATTGATCGTTTATATTGAGTCTACAATTTAAATAAAATTGTTTATTCAACAACTGGAGTTGTTTGATCTATCATTGTTGAGAAAGGTGTTGAAGATAATTATCACGAATATAACTACATTGCTGCATAGACCTGTCAGTCAAGGAACCCCTAGCTTGGGCTACAGATTAGCAGAATCTAGAGACTTCTAATAAAGATACAACTATATTCATTGAATCCGATTTAACGAGTCGTAATAATAGTCATCATAATAGAGGGCCATAACAGTACGTTTATTGATGGAAAAAAAAATTCAATCTTTTCTTCTAATAAGCTTAAAGATGCTCTGTTACTGCTGAAATAATTTCGTCGGTAGTGTTATCATTAAGAGAAGGAAAGATATCTACTTTCTTTTTCTCCAACAAACGATTTAAAAAAAAAAAACTTTTCTTCCGAAAGGCTGTCAATTTGTCGGTCGATGTTAAAAAAGATTCTTTTCTTCCTTGAAGTCTGGTATTAACACAATTTAAATAATAAAAAATATCAGCTAAATATGCCAATTTAGCACACCAAATGTCATTTTGAAAATATTCCACAAAATCATCCATATTTTCATTTTGGAAAAAGGTCATCAATTCATCCTTCAGTTCTAAGAAAGGACGTAACACTTTTCCTCTGGATAACCATCTCACTTCAGAATGCAAAAACAAAGATTCGTACTTGGCTTCCATAGAGATGCAAAGATTTTTAAAGACGCGTATTTTCAAAGGTCTTGATTTTATGAAGTTTACCATATTTATAACTTTGTCTGGCACAGGTTTTAATGCTACTGGTAATGTTTTGGACACCAGAGATTCTCTGTGCAAAAAAAACAGTGAGTAGATATAATATTGGCGTTTGTTTTCTAGGCGAGGGTCACAAACCCGTTTAATGAGCCTACCATTGATGGAGCACCGACCGTACACATTCCCACACACAACTCCCATGATATTTTGAATTGTTCGAAATAGGAAGATATAGAATCAAAGACATCTTGTCCTGTCGAACGTTCGGTAAGCTCAAGACAGCATAGAAATTGATTCACTATTTCGTTTTCATGAATGAAACGAACGAACCCTAGTATATGAGCTTTTGGGAGAAAGCTTATCGGCAACTCTTTTCTCGATATCATCCGACATATTTTTTATTCTATTTTTTATTGTATCATTTGAACGAGTAATTTTCATTATTTCCTTTTTTGCTTCATCGCCAAACATAATTTTAACCATTTCACAACATGCAGGTATAATTAAAGACTCTGCTATAGTATGTGGTTTTAACTGAACAGCAATAATTTCAGCAACCTTATATGACGCCAATTGTGCCTTATCGGAAATTTTCACAGTTTTTTCAAAATATTTTACTTGTTTAGCTTGCGTATCTAACAATTGTTTGAAATAATCTTTAGTTTTTGTAGCAAGGTTGGCGTGATTTGTAGAAAAGTGACGTTTCAACTTTGTAGGAACCATCGCGCAGTTGGATAATTTTTCTCCACATACAATACATTGTGGAATGTGTTATTCTTCCTCACAAATGTACGTAAATCCAAAACTGATCGAACGATCACGTAACACGAGGGAGAACGGAAATTTACTGACCCGTTTTGAAAGCCGCTGCCAAAACGACCCAACCCCCCACTATTCAAACACACAAAACTCTTTTTTAAATACAATTAATGAGTTTAAAAGTTAAATATTTTGTTAGATAAAGGATCATAAAGGCTTCAACTTTAATCACATATAAATTTTATTTATGTAGCATTAGTACAAGTGAGACAAAACTTCGTTACAAAAACAGTAAAAATAGGCCAAAAGGCCGATTTTCCCCCGTTTAGACTACCTATTGTAAGCATTTGTTTAGCTCAATCAAATAGAGTGAGTGAACATTAAATTTTGAGTTTCATAATTTCGCGGAGCACTTGCAACTACCTCGCGGAGCACCAGTGCTCCGCGGAGCACCGGTTAAGAACCACTGATGTAGAGTTTAAAACTACATTGAAGTAGCAAGTAGTCCTCTCAGAATGAATTGATCTATAAGGAGGGGAAGCAATGTTCGTCAGTTGCTGACATTAGTTGGGGCAAAGTAAAGGCGGCAGGACATTGTGCTGGCCACACATTCACCTAGTATGGCCTGACCACAGAAACTGGGGGAAAATACATTCAATGTAATCATTGTTTGTTTACATCAATAAATTAAAATCAACCCAATTCATAAATAGACATTCTTATATTCATTTCTGTTTAATTACATGCATACAAAATATGATTTTATATAAAAAAAATAATTAAAAGCTAGGTAGAGAAATGAGAAAATGTTTCAGGGAAGTTTTAAAGATTTTTTTTTTACTCCCAGGGATGCTTGCTTGTCTATGACATGTGTAGTAGGAGTTCTTTTGAATCTCTCACCAAATGGCTCTTTTTTGTCAAACAAGTGAGTATTTTTTAAAGTATTTTAAAGCATGATCCTCTAGGGATGATGATTGATACAGTATGTTGAGAGTCTGCCAAATCCAAAATGAGGTTCTGAATACATTGATAGAACCAGTTACCAAAGCAAATTGTCTAATTTTAAATCAACAACCTGATGCATAAGTAGATCCAGCTGTTAACACATCACCAAATTGCCCCTTTTTCCTTGTTCCGGCTTTCCTCTCTGCATCTTTCATGACCGTTTTGGTGCCTTGTCGCACAGGTGGGCGCAAGTTGGAACGGTCCCAGGCAAGTGCCTACCACGTGGTGGGGTTTACGCATACCTGGCTACCAGTAATTTTTCACAGGAGTATTCTTAACTTTCTGGCTTAAAGACCGTTGACCCTATTTTGACACATAACATTTATTTAGACCAGATAAAGTGAGATCACACAACTATCTATAGATAATATAATTATAAATTGACATATTGACATGAAATATTGGGGAATTACTGATTACAGTATTCCACCTAAAAACTTCTATACTTTAAGAGCTACTGTATTTTCTATCCTTTTAAAAACAAAATTATCGACCCATTAAGCGTGACAGATTTTTAACACTGTAGCAATCTTCTTCTTTATGTGCCAGGTCTGGAACAGACATCGGCGGTCATGACTCTCCATTCTTTCCTGTTGTTAGCTTTTTGCAGAAAGTTATTATTACTTATGTTGTTGTTCGTGGCCCATTCGTTCAGGCTTTCTACATATGTTAGCCTTTGTCTTCCTCTGTCTCTCTTACCAGATATTTTCCCACACAAAGCCAGTCTTTCTATACCATTTTTCTATAGATGTGTCCTAGAAATTTCATCTGTCTATTCCTAATGGTGTTAATGAGTTCTCTTGAGGTACATGCTGTTTTCAACACCTCTGCATTAGATTTCTTTTCAGTCCATGATATTCTCATCATCCTTCTTAGAAACCACATTTCTACTGCCTCCAATCTTTTCCTTGTTTCATTTTCAATAGCCCAACATTCACATCCATATAGAAGAACAGACCAAACATACCCCTTCAGTATGCGCATTTTGGTACATATTCTGATATTCCTGTTTTTCATGATACTGCTTAAGCTCATGAAGCTGTTTTTAGCTATTGCGATTCTTCTCTTTATTTCTTTGTTGCATTTGCCTTCCTGTGTTATTGTATAGCCTAGATACTGGAAAGAACTGATTTGCTTGATGTTTTCACCTTCACTGGATAAAGAGCATCTTGGAGGTTGTCTTTTTTTAGAGATTACCATTACTTCGGTCTTACTGAGACCTGTATCTATGCTTTATAGATTATTCTAAGGCATTTGACAAAGTCAAACATCAAGATCTATTTAATATATTACAAGATCTGGACATAGATGGTAAAGACCTCAGAATAATAAGAAATCTATACTGGGAGCAAGAAGCTGCCATTAGATATGAAGGGGAGTTAAGTGTATTCAAACCAATAAAGAGAGGAGTAAGACAGGGATGTGTTTTATCACCAGACCTCTTCAACATCTACAGTGAAATAATACTCCGGAATATCGAACACCTAGATGGTATTAAAGTTGGAGGAAAGAATATAAATAATCTGAGATATGCAGATGACACAGTACTAATAGCAGAATCAGAAAGTGCCCTGCAAACTATTCTAAATAAGGTGGTAGAAGAGAGCCGACTTAAAGGATTAACTGTAGCAATACATGAAGATAATGTAAATTTAACACTGTAGCAATTTATGAAGATAATGTAAATTTAACACTGTAGCAATATATTTTGAAGATAATGTACAACAAACTTTTGTTCTCTAGTATGCCAAATATGGAGTTGTATCAATTCTAATTGGTAATAAAAGTGATCTTACCTCCAAACATCAAGTTCCAACACAGACAGCTCAGAAGGTCGGTGCAATCATTTGTACTTTTTCAATTGGAATTTTTTGTTTTTTCTTTTAATAGTGTTAAGAATAAATGAATCAACACCCAGCTATCAGATTGGTATGGCTGTGTGATGTTTTCACTTCATGTTTGGAGATTCATATGAATGCTTATAATATGTTCTCTGCAGGTCCTTAAATTCAACCACAATGTGGACAGTCCACTTGATATTGTTGTACAAAACTTGTTGTGGACACTCCACTTGATATTGTTGTACAAAACAAGTTGTGGACAGTCCACTTGATATTGTTGTACAAAACTTGTTGTGGACAGTCCACTTGATATTGTTGTACAAAACAAGTTGTGGACAGTCCACTTGATATTGTTGTACAAAACAAGTTGTGGACAGTCCACTTGATATTGTTGTACAAAACAAGTTGTGGACAGTCCACTTGATATTGTTGTATAAAACTTGTTGTGGTCAGTCCACTTGATATTGATGTACAAAACTTGTTGTGGACAGTCCACTTGATATTGATGTATAAAACTTGTTGTGGTCAGTCCACTTGATATTGATGTACAAAACTTGTTGTGGACAGTCCACTTGATATTGTTGTACAAAACTTGTTGTGGACAGTCCACATGATATTGATGTACAAAACTTGTTGTGGACAGTCCACTAGATATTGATGTACAAAACTTGTTGTGGTCAGTCCTCTTGATATTGATGTACAAAACTTGTTGTGGTCAGTCCACTATTGCTACTTTATTCCTTCTACATTTACTTTGAATTGTTTTGTTCTATGACTTAAAGTGAAACTTTTGGTTTTATAAATCAACAGCTGCAGTTCTCTTTCTCCCTTTTGGTTGAAATTTTCATTTTATGTCCAAAAGAATCCACAAGCTTAGGACTATGTCCACTCCTAGGGTCAAAGTATGTCCCTTATTGATCTATTGATACATAAAAATAGTTTGAATACAAAGGTAATGTTCTACATATAAGCTACATGGAACGCTGTGACTGAGCGGCTGGCGTACTGAAGGTTCAAATCCTGGTAAAGGCTCAGATTTGTTCCCGGGTCTGGAGGGTGTCCCTGAGTCTACCTGGCTTTAGTTGGGGCAAAGTAAAAGTGGCTGGGCATTGTTCTGGCCACACAATCCCATAGTATTCAGTGGCCACAGAAACTTGTGAACGCTGCTTCACCAGCCCATGGATCTATTTAGACTGGGTGATACTTTTTGACTTACGTTAATGTTCAAATTCATGTTTATATTTTAAAAAATTTGTTAAGGAAAATAGACACAATATATTTACAAGCACTAGATATTAAAATTCCTGTGTGTATGTGTTTCAGTTTGCTAATGAAAACAATTTAAGATTTTATGAAGTCAGTGCCAAAGACTCAACAAGTTTAAAACAGGTAAGTTGGAAGTTGTCATTTATTTCTCTCAGCCTTAAATCAGAAGTTTCATCCAACAGCAATATATGTACAATTACTATTCTAAAAGTCTGAGGCTGATCCAACAGCAATATATGTTCAGTTACTATTCTAAAAGTCTGAGGCTGATCCAACAGCAATATATGTACTTTTTATTGACCATTTACAGTAGATCAAACACACAGTGAATGAATAACTTTTGGTTGAACTTCAACAAGAACTTTATTTACCGTACATAATAACATTCAGTTGAGTCAAAGACAAGACAGAACTACACTGCTTGGTTTTCTAAACTTAGACTGACACGCCATCTCAGCTATTTTCCTCCTTCTGACTGTCACACAATAAAAACTATGACTTGACTTTATGAAATTCATTTCCCACACAATAAAAACTATGACTTGACTTTATGAAATTCATTTCCCACACAATAAAAACTATGACTTAACTTTATGAAATTTATTTCCAGCCATTCGAGGACATTTGTAAAGACATATTGGCCAGTGAAAGCAAAAGGCTGCAGGAAGTGGAAACCGTAGAAAAGATAGAGTTGGTGCCCGAGCAGAAGAACCAATCAAATGCATCCACAGGCAGAAAATGTTGTTAGTTGTACTGTCCATATGTTTTCTTTTGTGATATCAGCTTTTGACTCTTTCTATTCTATTCATAATTGATTTATCGTCTAATCTATTGTCTTTCTACAATATTAGTTTCTGTATTAGAAGTTTGTAAATGTTTTGAACAAAGATACCACATGGTGAGGGGTGGTCTGGTCACAATGCCTTAGTCTGCTATTTCCAGGGTGCCCTAAAGTTGTCCCTGAGACTACATAATTGTGCAGGATGCAGAAGAGGCTGTGGAGCACAAGCTATTTGACTGCCGGCCTGGTTGAGTGGTGTCGTATCAATCTCTGGCTTGTTTTCTCACTTAAAGAGAAGTTGGATTCAATTCTTGTAGAGTTATTGACATTTGTTGCTGTAAGTAAAGCAGCTTCTGTATTGTGCTGGCCACACATCTCTCTTGTATACCTTGGCCATTGGTGTTTTCTGCTTCATCTTACCAGTATATCTTCTAGTCTACAAGGATGACTTATAATGTTAATTATACATTAGTATTGGTCTCCAACAAATTTAATATCATAATGTAAAGACTTTAATGCCAAAGCCGACTAGTAGAATGTCAATTAATTAATTGATGAGAAAATGCTTTCAATTTCTATTTCTAATTTATTTCAGTTTAGAAAAACTGGGAAAGTTTGTGAATTTGGCTAAAATGGACAATGGAGAGATAAAAATGTTTATTGTAAATGTTGAAATAGTGAATGACTGGACTAGAATACAGTTAAGGAGACCTTAAGTTTAATCATGAGTTTAAAAAAATTTATTTTATAGGTACTTTAAAAAAAATCCACAAACATTTGTTAAAATATTGGATCACCTCTGGACACTTTCAGACATTCAGATTTCTTTACCTGTACCAGTTTTCTTCTTCTTCTGTTAACCAGTCTGCAGAGCTGTTTGCTCTCTTGAAGTCAATGCCAGACAAAAATATTTATATGTCTTTTTCAGTTGTTCAATACTGCTATATAGTGTGTTGGTAAAGGTAGGTTGAGGGGGGAGCAAGGTGTATCTAAGGTAGGTTAGCTCAGGGCATACAAGCAGGAAGTGGTGCACAGTTTCTTGTGGGCAAGGGCAACGTCTGCAATTAGGTGGGTGAGTTGGGTTTATTCTATGTAGGTGTGAGTTGAGTGCTATATGTCCTGTTCTCAACTGGAATATAGGGCATTGTTCTTTGTGGGGGAGGAACTTTATGTTGTCTTGTTTGTTGGGCTGGTTCATTTCTCTGTACATTTTTCTTCCAGTTGTTCCCTGAGCCCATTGATTTAGCCATTCCTACTTAAAGTTGCACCTGTATTGGTTTTTTGAATTGTGTTAAAACTTTGGGAATAATTTGAGTGTAAGAACCGGTAAAAGAGTTTGTGCGCGTCTACCAGAACACCCAAGTTAGCATGCTTTCGGTTGTTAAGATAAATATGCCAGTTTGGCAAGTAGTAAGAAGGTTACCAGTTTAATTGCCAGTTTGGCATGGGTATATTTTAGAAAAAGACTTAGCATAGGCCTACCTACTATAATAATGCTAAAGGCTAGGCTATACTATATGTCACTATAGAGCGGCTATAGGTCTAAGGCTTAGGGCCTACTATGACTATGTTTGTAGAAACAGCAGAAATTAGTAGGCTAATATTAATATGATACTAGATTATAATATAATAGATCTATAAAGGATAGTGATCGTGGATAGGCTAGGGAAGGCCTAATACATTTTAAATTAGCCTATAACTCATTTATTAGATACAAAGAATTTACCGGTCATGATTATTTCAGGTAGGCATATTTACTGATAGGCCTACTGATACAGTTAGTCTACACCAGTGTCTAAGACCTACGACAACTCTATAATAATAGTAGTAATAGACAATAGGCCTACTATAATAAATAAAATAATAATATTAATAGTCAATAGACTCAATAGTTCTAGAGTTCTAGGAAAATTACAAATAGTCATAGTTGAAATACTATTACGGTACAGTCCGGTACAGTAAAGTAATATTAATATATATGTAAAGCAATGTCAATGTTTACGTAAGCCTACCTTAAAATTATATAATAGGCCTAAGCCTACAATTATTCTGAACTAGTAGGTTATTATAAATTCATTCAATAAACTTGACTACTAGACACAAAGACTTTCAAAATACGGAGGCTACCTGTTTAAATTGTTTTGATATTTTATTAAATTTAAAACATTTTTTAACTTTATCAATGAGATTTAAAAATTACTTTCGATTTAAATTGAAAATAATGATTATTTAGATTTGGCATTAATTTTTTATTTTATTTTGGCTCTAATTTTTTGCTGGCCACTAATGATGTTTTTGCTATCTCTCTCTATTGAAACTACGGTGGACGCGCAGAAACTCTTTAACCTAAGAACCATGAAAATTGTTTTTTAAACATGAAACTTTCAAAATATCCAAATTTATTTGGAAACTTTACTCACTAATAGTTTGACGTCACGATAGAACTAACATAAAGAAATAAATATTGTCACGATAGAACTAACATAAAGAAATAAATATTGTCACGATAGAACTAACATAAAGGAATAAACATTGTCACGATAGAACTAACATAAAGGAATAAACATTGTCACGATAGAACTAACATAAAGAAATAAATATTGTCACGATAGAACTAACATAAAGAAATAAACATTGTCACGATAGAACTAACATAAAGAAATAAATATTGTCACGATAGAACTAACATAAAGAAATAAATATTGTCACAATAGAACTAACATAAAGGAATAAACATTGTCACGATAGAACTAACATAAAGAAAAAAACATTGTCACGATAGAACTAACATAAAGAACATTGTCACGATAGAACTAACATAAAAAAAAAACATTGTCACCATAGAACTAACATAAAGAACATTGTCACGATAGAACTAACATAAAGAAAAAAACATTGTCACGATAGAACTAACATAAAGAACATTGTCACGATAGAACTAACATAAAGAAATCAACATTGTGATTCTAACATTGATGCTGCATGGGTAAAATATGAGCAAATTGTCAAACAAAAATCAAGACCCACCAAATGGACAAACTAGTAAATTTTGTTTCAGTTCTATCCTGATCTTTTTTTTACATTTATTTCTTCCCAGCCTGCATTGCTTTCTTAGGTCTACAATATGGCAATGGTTCATTTATGCAAAATTAGTGGTAGGGAATCGTTCACAACCCCATTTTTTTTAAGTGCAGCTTACACATGTGTATATATGATTAATATGCAAGTGCATACAAATAAGCAATATATCAATCTGACTTGTAAAATAAAATTCTTGAAAATGTTTAACCAGTGAAAGGTTCTCATGCTCATTTTATGTTTTATTATTGAAAGCATCCATTCTTGTAAAGTTCTGACACTTGGGAAGGTTTCTGCATTTTCCACCGTCTCCTTCCACTCTGACAGATGAGGCTATCCCAGGCTTGTACTCTGACATAGATTAGTTTGAACATTGTTTATCTGTGTAGGACTTGGTCTGGTGGAGAGTTTAAGTAGTTTGAACATTGTTTATCTGTGTAGGACTTGGGTCTGGTGGAGAGTTTAAGTAGTTTAAACATTGTTTATCTGTGTAGGACTTGGTCTGGTGGAGAGTTTAAGTAGTTTGAACATTGTTTATCTGTGTAGGACTTGGTCTGGTGGAGAGTTTAAGTAGTTTGAACATTGTTTATCTGTGTAGGAGTTAGTCTGGTGGAGAGTTTAAATAGTTTAAACATTGTTTATCTGTGTAGGACTTGGTCTGGTGGAGAGTTTAAGTAGTTTGAACATTGTTTATCTGTGTAGGACTTGGTCTGGTGGAGAGTTTAAGTAGTTTGAACATTGTTTATCTGTGTAGGACTTGGTCTGGTGGAGAGTTTAAGTAGTTTGAACATTGTTTATCTGTGTAGGACTTGGGTCTGGTGGAGAGTTTAAGTAGTTTAAACATTGTTTATCTGTGTAGGACTTGGTCTGGTGGAGAGTTTAAGTAGTTTGAACATTGTTTATCTGTGTAGGACTTGGTCTGGTGGAGAGTTTAAGTAGTTTGAACATTGTTTATCTGTGTAGGACTTGGTCTGGTGGAGAGTTTAAATAGTTTAAACATTGTTTATCTGTGTAGGACTTGGTCTGGTGGAGAGTTTAAGTAGTTTGAACATTGTTTATCTGTGTAGGACTTGGTCTGGTGGAGAGTTTAAGTAGTTTGAACATTGTTTATCTGTGTAGGACTTGGTCTGGTGGAGAGTTTAAGTAGTTTGAACATTGTTTATCTGTGTAGGACTTGGTCTGGTGGAGAGTTTAAGTAGTTTAAACATTGTTTATCTGTGTAGGACTTGGTCTGGTGGAGAGTTTAAGTAGTTTGAACATTGTTTATCTGTGTAGGACTTGGTCTGGTGGAGAGTTTAAGTAGTTTGAACATTGTTTATCTGTGTAGGACTTGGTCTGGTGGAGAGTTTAAGTAGTTTAAACATTGTTTATCTGTGTAGGACTTGGTCTGGTGGAGAGTTTAAGTAGTTTAAACATTGTTTATCTGTGTAGGACTTGGTCTGGTGGAGAGTTTAAGTAGTTTAAACATTGTTTATCTGTGTAGGACTTGGTCTGGTGGAGAGTTTAAGTAGTTTGGGTAATTTACCACTTTCACCACTCTATCACTGCACATCTTATATCCAGTGTCAGGTCATGAGTTCACAAACTTCTTGGCTATATTAACTTCTCAAATGTCCTGATAAAGTTTATCATATGGAAAGAGGTGGTCTGGTCGCAATGAATTGGTCTGCTATTCCCACACATGGTCCATTAATTTTTCCAAAGGATTTTTTCTTTCAGCATTTCTTTGAGTCAGTGCTGGTCTTGTTATTATTTTAAAGTTTACTTTGTTTTTTTTTTACTTGTGAAATTTTTGATCATTTCTGTCATTACCCTTGGATTGTTTTATTCTTGATGTAACTATTCAAAGCCATAACTTATTATTGTAGATATTCTTGTTGCCACAGCCACTCTCTCTTGAACAATTGATCCCACCACACGATCCTCTCATGGACAATATTTTATATTTAATTTCTCATAATAAATGATATAATAAAATAATGGATGATAGTTATGGTTCACAGTGACCTAGCAGTAGCAAGGTCCCGGGTTTGATTCCTGGTGAATGGTAAGATTTGTTCCAGGTGCTGGAGGGTGTACCTGAGTCTACCCAGCACTGATGGATACCTGACTGTAGTTGGGGATAAGATAAGTAAGGTAGCTGGCACTGTGTTGGCCACACATCCGTTTGTATCTTCTGGTCACAGAAACTTGTCAATGCTGCTTCACAGATCTTTAAGTCTCTAATTGGTCTGAATGGATACTAAGATGATAAGCATGCTGTAGTTTGATCACCATCTAATTGGTCTGAATGGATACTAAGATGATAAGCATACTGTAGTTTGATCACCTGAATGATTATCCATCTCGTTATACACAATAGCAAAAAAATTAGATATTCATTTTCCTCAAAAACAACATTCAGGTCGACACAAAACCCACAAGTCTTTTCAAACATACCAGTATTCGGGTATGTGTTTGTTTTATTTTGTCCATCTGTCACCTGGTCCTATATTTTGTCCATATGTCACCTGGTCCTATATTTTGTCCATCTGTCACGTGGTCCTATATTTTGTCCATCTGTCACCTGGTCCTATATTTTGTCCATCTGTCACCTGGTCCTATATTTTTTCCATCTGTCACCTGGTCCTATATTTTTTCCATCTGTCACCTGGTCCTATATTTTGTCCATCTGTCACCTGGTCCTGTATTTTGTCCATCTGTCACCTGGTCCTATATTTTGTCCATCTGTCACCTGGTCCTATATTTTTTCCATCTGTCACCTGGTCCTATATTTTGTCCATCTGTCACCTGGTCCGGTATTTTTTCCATCTGTCACCTGGTCCTATATTTTGTCCATCTGTCACCTGGTCCTATATTTTTTCCATCTGTCACCTGGTCCTGTATTTTGTCCATCTGTCACCTGGTCCTATATTTTGTCCATCTGTCACCTGGTCCTATATTTTGTCCATCTGTCACCTGGTCCTATATTTTGTCCATCTGTCACCTGGTCCTATATTTTGTCCATCTGTCACCTGGTCCTATATTTTGTCCATCTGTCACCTGGTCCTATATTTTGTCCATCTGTCACCTGGTCCTATATTTTTTCCATCTGTCACCTGGTCCTATATTTTTTCCATCTGTCACCTGGTCCTATATTTTTTCCATCTGTCACCTGGTCCTATATTTTGTCCATCTGTCACCTGGTCCTATATTTTTTCCATCTGTCACCTGGTCCTATATTTTGTCCATCTGTCACCTGGTCCTATATTTTGTCCATCTGTCACCTTGTCCTATATTTTGTCCATCTGTCACCTGGTCCTATATTTTGTCCATCTGTCACCTGGTCCTATATTTTGTCCATCTGTCACCTGGTCCTATATTTTGTCCATCTGTCACCTGGTCCTATATTTTGTCCATCTGTCACCTGGTCCTATATTTTGTCCATCTGTCACCTGGTCCTATATTTTGTCCATCTGTCACCTGGTCCTATATTTTGTCCATCTGTCACCTTGTCCTATACTTTGTCCATCTGTCACCTTGTCCTATACTTTGTCCATCTGTCACCTGGTCCTATATTTTGTCCATCTGTCACCTGGTCCTATATTTTGTCCATCTGTCACCTGGTCCTATATTTTGTCCATCTGTCACCTGGTCCTATATTTTGTCCATCTGTCACCTGGTCCTATATTTTGTCCATCTGTCACCTGGTCCTATATTTTGTCCATCTGTCACCTGGTCCTATATTTTGTCCATCTGTCACCTGGTCCTATATTTTGTCCATCTGTCACCTGGTCCTATATTTTGTCCATCTGTCACCTGGTCCTATATTTTGTCCATCTGTCACCTGGTCCTATATTTTGTCCATCTGTCACCTGGTCCTATATTTTGTCCATCTGTCACCTGGTCCTATATTTTGTCCATCTGTCACCTGGTCCTATATATATATATGTAGACCTTTTGGGCATGACCCCTAGACCTTTTGGGGATGACTCCTAGACCTTTTGGGGCTGACCCGTAGACCTTTTGGGGATGACCTGTAGACCTTTTGGGGATGACCCGTAGACCTTTTGGGGATGACCCGTAGACCTTTTGGGGATGACCCGTAGACCTTTTGGGGATGACCCGTAAGACCTTTTGCCATTGGCAAGTTCAGGTTCTTTCTTTCTCAAAAACTACCCTGTCACTATTCCTTTAACATCTATGTATGCTTATTATTCAATTTACCACAGAGTAAATTTTGATTTTACTAATTTTTGTGTTGAATGTCATGTGTGTTAGTCTTGTAAGTTGGTTTGGGTGTCAACTTCCTTCAAGTGACCTGGAGTGTATTTTTTTATATTTATTTCGATCCACACAGAGTTGAAATATTGGGATGTTTTAATTCATTCCAAGTCTAAAAGAAACATCTGTGCTGAAAATTTGAATGGGTGATTGATCTATTTTGTTTGAATTTGCATCATTGGTAGCCAGGGTCAAAAGTCTCATGACATTCAATTTACTGAAAGCAGTTCAGTTTCAAAAAGCCATCTTTTCTATGCAGACAATCTGGGCTTTAGTTTCATATCAAGTTCCTGATTTAGGTCAAGAAATTTTTTTTTATAGCTTTTCCAATGTTTCCATGTCATATATTTTATATTTTTTTTACTTTGCTGACTTTACTTTATTTTTCAGCCATGTTTTAATTTGAAGTTTTTATTGTTTGGTTTAGTGTGTGGCCAGTTGTACTTGGTAATAGTTTTCTTCCAAACATAGTCACTATAACTGAAATGTTACTTTGACTTTTTATTGATACTTCAGCATTCCATCTTGGGTATTCAACAAACGAACAACTGTTATGTTTAATGTTTCGCATAATGTTATGTTTAATGATATGTTACATGGAACTATTTCTAACTTGACATTATTTACATTATAGTAGCACAATCAATCAGCAGCAAACAATTCTTTTATCATCGTAGAGATCAATTGGCGGGTTTGTTATTGTGTCAGTTAGTTGTCATTCATTGGTATATAAAGGTTTATTTTATTCCAGAACCTAGTTTCTTTACAATTTTAGCAAAGGGACTGATGCCTAGAGAAAGTGATGCCTAGAGATAGTGATGCCTAGAGAAAGTGATGCCTAGAGATAGTGATGCCTAGAGATAGTGATGCCTAGAGATAGTGATGCCTAGAGATAGTGATACCTAGAGATAGTGATGCCTAGAGATAGTGATGCCTAGAGAAAGTGATGCCTAGAGATAGTGATGCCTAGAGAAAGTGATGCCTAGAGATAGTGATGCCTAGAGATAGTGATGCCTAGAGAAAGTGATGCCTAGAGATAGTGATGCCTAGAGATAGTGATGCCTAGAGATAGTGATGCCTAGAGATAGTGATGCCTAGAGAAAGTGATGCCTAGAGATAGTGATGCCTAGAGATAGTGATGCCTAGAGATAGTAATGCCTAGAGATAGTGATGCCTAGAGAAAGTGATGCCTAGAGATATTGATGCCTAGAGAAAGTGATGCCTAGAGATAGTGATGCCTAGAGATAGTGATGCCTAGAGATAGTGATGCCTAGAGATAGTGATGCCTAGAGATAGTGATGCCTAGAGATAGTGATGCCTAGAGATAGTGATGCCTAGAGATAGTGATGCCTAGAGATAGTGATGCCTAGAGATAGTGATGCCTAGAGATAGTGATGCCTAGAGATAGTGATGCCTAGAGAAAGTGATGCCTAGAGATAGTGATGCCTAGAGATATTGATGCCTAGAGAAAGTGATGCCTAGAGATATTGATGCCTAGAGAAAGTGATGCCTAGAGATAGTGATGCCTAGAGATATTGATGCCTAGAGAAAGTGATGCCTAGAAAAAGTGATGCCTAGAGAAAGGGATGCCTAGAAAAAGTGAAGCCTAGAGATAGTGATGCCTAGAGATAGTGATGCCTAGAGATAGTGAAGCCTAGAGATAGTGATGCCTAGAAAAAGTGATGCCTAGAGATAGTGAAGCCTAGAGATAGTGAAGCCTAGAGAAAGTGATGCCTAGAGAAAGTGATGCCTAGAGATAGTGATGCCTAGAGATATTGATGCCAAGAGAAAGTGATGCCTAGAAAAAGTGATGCCTAGAGAAAGTGATGCCTAGAAAAAGTGATGCCTAGAGATAGTGATGCCTAGAGATAGTGATGCCTAGAGATAGTGAAGCCTAGAGATAGTGATGCCTAGAAAAAGTGATGCCTAGAGATAGTGAAGCCTAGAGATAGTGAAGCCTAGAGATAGTGAAGCCTAGAGATAGTGATGCCTAGAGATAGTGATGCCTAGAGATAGTGATGCCTAGAGATAGTGATGCCTAGAGATAGTGATGCCTAGAGATAGTGAAGCCTAGAGATAGTGATGCCTAGAGATAGTGATGCCTAGAGATAGTGATGCCTAGAGATAGTGATGCCTAGAGATAGTGATGCCTAGAGATAGTGATGCCTAGAGATAGTGATGCCTAGAGATAGCGATGCCTAGAGATAGTGATGCCTAGAGATAGTGATGCCTAGAGATAGTGATGCCTAGAGATAGTGATGCCTAGAGATAGTGATGCCTAGAGATAGTGATGCCTAGAGATAGTGATGCCTAGAGATAGTGATGCCTAGAGATAGTGATGCCTAGAGATAGTGATGCCTAGAGATAGTGATGCCTAGAGATAGTGATGCCTAGAGAAAGTGATGCCTAGAGATATTGATGCCTAGAGAAAGTGATGCCTAGAGATATTGATGCCTAGAGAAAGTGATGCCTAGAGATAGTGATGCCTAGAGATATTGATGACTAGAAAAAGTGATGCCTAGAGAAAGTGATGCCTAGAAAAAGTGAAGCCTAGAGATAGTGATGCCTAGAGATAGTGATGCCTAGAGAAAGTGATGCCTAGAGATAGTGAAGCCTAGAGATAGTGATGCCTAGAAAAAGTGATGCCTAGAGATAGTGAAGCCTAGAGATAGTGAAGCCTAGAGAAAGTGATGCCTAGAGATATTGATGCCTAGAGAAAGTGATGCCTAGAGATAGTGATGCCTAGAGATATTGATGCCTAGAGAAAGTGATGCCTAGAAAAAGTGATGCCTAGAGAAAGTGATGCCTAGAGATAGTGATGCCTAGAGATAGTGATGCCTAGAGAAAGTGATGCCTAGAGATAGTGAAGCCTAGAGATAGTGATGCCTAGAAAAAGTGATGCCTAGAGATAGTGATGCCTAGAGAAAGTGATGCCTAGAGATAGTGATGCCTAGAAAAAGTGATGCCTAGAGATAGTGAAGCCTATAGATAGTAATGCCTAGAGATAGTGATGCCTAGAGAAAGTGATGCCTAGAGATAGTGAAGCCTAGAGATAGTGATGCCTAGAAAAAGTGATGCCTAGAGACAGTGAAGCGTAGAGACAGTGATGCCTAGAAAAAGTGATGCCTAGAAAAAGTGAAGCCTAGAGATAGTGAAGCCTAGAGATAGTGAAGCCTAGAGATAGTGAAGCCTAGAGATAGTGATGCCTAGAGAAAGTGATGCCTAGAGATAGTGATGCCTAGAGATAGTGATGCCTAGAGATAGTGATGCCTAGAGATAGTGATGCCTAGAGAAAGTGATGCCTAGAGATAGTGATGCCTAGAGATAGTGATGCCTAGAGATAGTGATGCCTAGAGATAGTGATGCCTAGAGATAGTGATGCCTAGAGATAGTGATGCCTAGAGATAGTGATGCCTAGAGATAGTGATGCCTAGAGATAGTGATGCCTAGAGATAGTGATGCCTAGAGATAGTGATGCCTAGAGATAGTGATGCCTAGAGATAGTGATGCCTAGAGATAGTGATGCCTAGAGATAGTGATGCCTAGAGATAGTGATGCCTAGAGATAGTGATGCCTAGAGATAGTGATGCCTAGAGATAGTGATGCCTAGAGATAGTGATGCCTAGAGATAGTGATGCCTAGAGATAGTGATGCCTAGAGATAGTGATGCCTAGAGATAGTGATGCCTAGAGATAGTGATGCCTAGAGATAGTGATGCCTAGAGATAGTGATGCCTAGAGATAGTAATGCCTAGAGAAAGTGAAGCCTAGAGATAGTGATGCCTAGAGAAAGTGATGCTATTATGCTACTATGTGTATATTATTACACAAGACAAAAGTGCGTCAAGATTTCTAGCTTTTAGAAGCTAATCACCTCTAGTGAAATGGTCTTGCATACAAAACTGAAATCTTTCCATCCACATTCTTGCTGAAGAAGAGTTGATCAAATTTTATAACAACAACATGGACAAGGGAATCGGTTGTCAACAAAAAATATCTTTTTACTCATTGTCAAAAAATCAATTTTATTTTCCACATGCTAATGCTTTAGAATTTTTTCTATGATTTTCTTTCTTGTCTATGTTTACTTTTCCAATTGAAATGGGCTGAACAAGATCCTGTATTTGTACACAACTTCAGCCAATGTACACAACTTCCGCCAATGTACACAACTTCCGCCAATGTACACAACTTCGGCCAATGTACACAACTTCAGCCAATGTACAGAGTATATGACTTTATCTCAACTCTTAATGTTTTTTAGAGACATCTTTTACATTTTTTAAAATTCACTGACATAATTTCCTGTTGGCAACATTGTTTTTATCTGTGCTAAATCAAATAATTTATTTTCTCTACACTTTTTGTACACAAAATAATTTTAGTTCTAGGTTTTGATTTTGTAAGAAATTGAAGCCAAGCTTTGTTTTATTGAAGAAACAATATTTAAAACATAAAGTATTTTTTAACAGATTAATGCTTGAATTTAATTTTTTTTATACAAAATAAAATGTGTTGAAAAAAAAATGGTTTTAACTAACACCGCTTGATGGCAGGTCAGTTATTCTGATTCCAACCAAGGAATCTACAGGCCATGCATTCGCTGGTGTCGCTGCTTGTCATGTACAACAGCTAGGCTGTATTCCAGAATGATGCATTTTTGGTTACATGCATCCTTATTTGATGAAAGTGCATCACAAGATACAAGAAAGACACATCACATACAATTTAAACGCAACCTGCAATGGTTTACAGTTTACACTAATGAGATTTGTTCCTGTTGCCTTCAAAATGAAACAATGTTACTCAAGTTACTTGCTTCTTAGATTTTATAATCACTGATATATTGATTCAGCATTAGTGGAAAAGGGTTTTCAAATATTGCTAAAAGTTTTAAGTTTGAAAGCAGGGGGGGGGGGGTGAGCGGAATGTTTGAGAAAAAATAATTTCACGGATTTTTTAATGTAATAAATTCGAGCTTTTGGTAATTGTTTCTTACTCTGAAGTTCAGCCTCCCATATTAAAAATGTTTGCCTTCGCCCTTGTTTAAAAGTGACATATTTTTTTTTACTTGTGATCATATTATAAAATCTATTCTTTATACATTCATTTAAATTTCTTGCTGGTATTTCAAGCCATGTACAGACATATTATATATAGTTTTAAATTATCTCCCCTTTTACAAATGTATTTTGTACAAGCTTTACTCGTATCTTGTTTTTCAAGTTTGTTTATATGTTGACACTTTTTTCTGATTGTAAAGTAAACTGACAAAAAAAAGTAAATTCTTAATACTTGAAATGTTCCATTTTTGTTTCAATTTAATATACATTATTGGTTTTGGCCTTATTAGGAAATCTAAGTGATTTACCTGAAATTATTTCTTTACAGAATTTCTAATTAATGCTTTATATATATATATTATATATATACTGCTGGCGCACCAAAGGTCCTGGGTTCGAATCCTGATGCAGCCTAGGATATTTCCCTGGGTCTGGAGGGTGTCCCTTAAGTCTACCTAGCTCTGATGGGTACCTGACTTTAGTTGGGGTAAAGTAAAGGCGGCTGTGCATAGTGCTGGCCACACAATCACCTAGTAAACAAAATATATAGTAAATATATATATAAGTTTTTCACCCAACCTAGTTTGATGTGGATGGGTGGTAGTAGGTTTCTTGTGAGTCTCTCCCAGAGCTGCTGCAATTGTTAATTATGTCCGCAAATCTATTCTTTCAACAAGTAGTGCAATGTCCTAGCTAGTCTCTCCCAGAGCTGCTGCAATTGTTAATTATGTCCGCGAATCTATTCCTTCAACAAGTAGTGCAATGTCCTTGCTAGTCTCTCCCAGAGCTGCTGCAATTGTTAATTATGTCCGCGAATCTATTCCTTCAACAAGTAGTGCAATGTCCTTGCTAGTCTCTCCCAGAGCTGCTGCAATTGTTAATTATGTCCGCGAATCTATTCTTTCAACAAGTAGTGCAATGTCCTAGCTAGTCTCTCCCAGAGCTGCTGCAATTGTTAATTATGTCCGCGAATCTATTCCTTCAACAAGTAGTGCAATGTCCTTGCTAGTCTCTCCAACTCACACTGTATTATTTATATCTATGATGCAATCTTAGTCAAAGAACAAATACTTTTAAATCACCAACAGAGGCACAAGCTGTATATGTTTAACAGAACCCAATAGATTCTAAGTTATCGTCTGTCTCTTTTAGCCTACGTGGACAGCACGCGCTACTGGAATAGATGGAAGACAGCCAAAACGACTGTTCGAGAATCTTCTATAGTTTCCATTCTTGTGGGCCATTAGTAATTTTCAAGGCAAAAAATTCCTTGTATAAGGCGGCAGAATATTAGATTACTTTACTTTTTGAAATTGTGGCCACACAATCCCGTACTATAAAGTGGACACAGATATGCTGCTCCACCGGCCCTATGATCCGTTTGGCCCGACGGGTAATTTACTTTTATAACTTATAAGTTTTACAGACTTCCTTTTAGATAGAAGATTATTATGTCAACTAGGCACAAAACTAGGCCGGCAGGGCCTGTCGGTTGACAGTCCGGTGAACTAACCGCTAAAGGCTCCAACTACTGGTGGTTCATTCGATGGGAAGTAAGCTTAATTGTGACATTTTCTTTTAGAAGACTCTATTGTTGGAGAATTATTGAGTTATTGAGCCTAGCAATCGTTATGTTCTAGCAGAGCCTATGCAGCGCCCCAGGGTAAAAGTTTCAGCGACGCCCCCTTGCATACTATAACTGCTTTGTTTAGTGCTATATTTTAGACTATATTTGCCGCCCCCTAGAAGTGTCGCCCCCGGGCATATGCCCCCTCCACCCTCCCCCTTGTGAGGGCACTGTGTTGTAATTCTTTTCATTTAGACATTACAGAGTTATTCCGCTTGCGGTTCATGATGCACCTCAGTGAACATCTGGATCACTACAAGCTAGCTCTGACTATTAGAAGAACCGATCGGTTCACCAATGTACTCATCAAATGAATCAGAAGAATTTTCTGCTGGATCAAGTTTGATGTGTGAATGAACACAAATCTCTTGTTGCGGATGAATAATACTTTCATGACGTATCAATTCACTAGACCAGGGGTCGGCAACCTACGACACGTGTGCTAAACTTGGCACCCAGAGCGATCTTCAATGGCATGCCCCATCTAACGTCTCACGCCTAATCTTCACTCTCTCTCTCTCCCCCCCCCCCCGTATCCACTCTCTCTCTCTCTCTCTAGGCTAACTTGAAAAACTGCCCTTATGCATGACTGACTTCCCTTTGGTCAGCTGACCGAGTCCACTGGGCTTCCACGTGTATACCGCTCACAGTATGATAAATTAATTGCTGCCACCTTAGTTAATTTTATATGTGACAGATAGACAGACTATTGTCGATCTCTTTTGTTTGATTATTCTGTGGCAAAGAGAACGTAGCAGAAGTAACAAGTCATTTATTTGGCTGCTTGCAAAACAGCAATGTTGGTTTTTCAACCACTTTGAAATCTGTGTTTTACATGTTAACACAGTGGCGTGGTTTCTATTTGGAAAGGGGGGGGGGAGATAGTGTAAGATTGAGGAGGAAGGGGTGGGGCATGGTGGGCACATACTGTATGGTGGTGATGGGTGGCAATAGCTTGTTCTGAACTGGTGCACGATTTCCCCCTAAACTTGTAGGAAAAAATGATTTCCCCCTAAACTTGTGGGAAAAACTGATTTGACACATTTGTACAACAATTCAATATTTATTTTTAGACTACAATTTTATATACTTATAGCTTATAGATCTAGGCCTATATATAGGCCTATAATATATAAACGTATGTATGTAGGCTTTGTGTAGGCCTGCCAATTCATTTAGGCCTACTTGAATATATTACATGTAGGCCCTACTGATAAATGTAAACAAATAGTAGGCTACCTATATATTTCAGCTTTATTTACAACTTGCTATGTTCTCATTGGGACAAATAAATATTTGAGTTTATTTAGAGTTAAATTGTTTATTCTATGTATCATTTTCCTCTTGAACAGCGTTCAAATTCCCGCCAGTACTTTTTCTTCTATGCGCCTTCTTCTTTTGGTCTGTTTTGTTGTCCGTGTTGTCATGGTGATTGTAAGTATCTCCCCACCCGTTATCCCACCCGGAAGTGTTGCTGCTGTTATTTTCCGACTTCAAATCACTGGAGAGCGCCAACAACGTATCGTCTGCCCTGCTGTTCCTTGAATTGAAATCGTTTAACAAACTGTCCTCCAGCGATTTTTTCTTTTGGACAGATTGAGACGTTTCTCGTTTGATGTCTTCGTCTGACTCTATCAGCGCCGCACCATCGCCGACTTTGTCACTGCCGTCGCCGGAATCATCTTCAGATCCGGAAAACTCTGTGGTTGTTTCCTGGATGGCGTGGAACACGGAGGAGTAACCTTTCTGCAGCAGCGCCGCCATGAACGCCTGATATGCCCGCTCTCCCCTCTGTAGCAATGCCGTCATTAAAAGCTGTAAAGAGGTGGAGAAAAGGTCAAGAAAGAGTTTACGCAAGTTCAGTAATATATAGGCTAGACCTATCTAGTTGTAGGCTACGTGTCATCTGATTTAACTTGTGAATAAGCTTAGTTGGCAGGTTGAAGTAGGCCTATGATACAATGTAGTCCCCTTATCAGAACACTATAGACTATAGGCCTACAATGCCTACATTGTACATTCGCGACGCAATTTTGCGAAACTTTCAATGCTAATAATTACTTTGGTCAACACTTAATTTAATGACATGTTACATGGGATTTTACAGCGGATCTGAGTCTATTCTAGATCTATTTAAAGTTGTAAAAAAGTAACTCTACTTTTATGAGTAATTATTTACTGAATTAATATTAACCTAAGTCTAAGGGACGTGTTTGTTCAACGTAGGAGTCATCTTATTGATTAATTGGTCATTTATTTAGCGCCTCACTCCACGCTAATGCAAGCATGCTCAGCGCACTCATAAAAACGACAATAACACTCTAGTCTTATAGTGAAATTTTAAAATGAGACTATGCAATTAAAACTGGAAGAACTAACTTTTAAGATTTAATAAAAATATATTGCAAAAAAGTAATAAATAAATAAGCAATAAGTACGGGCCTAGTATATTCTGTTATGATATTTAGGCGTACTTGTTATTTAGACGGACGGGTACCATATTTTTTTAAAGCCACATTTCACCCCCCCTCTCCCATCATTCCTATTTTAGTCCCTTACTTCCTGTGAGCTCATGTACTCTTTCCCATTTGTAGCAAATATTAGACTCTTAATTCTAATTAGGACTAGGTTCACAAAGCTGTGTTCTTTTATCGTTGCTTGTGGCTGTGTCGAGTGGCCACGAAGCTACATTCTAAAATCATTAAATTGTTCTATTATCTTATCTGATAGGCTACATTAGAGACGCTCCTTCTATAAAGAAGATTATTGCGTCCTAAGCTCATCCGTGGTCCGAGTCTAGTCTTGCACTTTTATTAATGTTTTAAATGATGTTAAGTTAGGCCTACTGGTTTTACTGGTTTGTTCAGGCAAGCCATTCCATTCCCGAATTAGGAATTATAGTTAGATAATATTATTATAGACGTAAACTATAGAGTTTTATCAAACTAATATAAAACATAAAATATTATAATGATGAACTTTGATGTGGAATCTAAACTTACCTCGAAATCAGTTTTTAAATAGGAGTAAAGGAAAAATAGTCTATATTTCATCAACTGAAATGTCAATAATCCAATATCCATAGGCATACTTATCTATGTATCAATGATGTACATCCGCTGTTCCCATTGTAATATCCGTGACCCGGTGATTGTGTCCCGACACCGGGTCGGGATACGGTATTTGGGAAACTCGGGATGTACATCAATGACTTCGATCAGTTATCGAGGTTCTACCCACTTACGTCCCATTTCTTGTTCCTGCCGTGAATATGTAGAACTATGTCCGCCTCACGGACTGTGATTATCTTGTTCTGTGTCAGGATGGGGCTGACGTCTGCTGGATCCACAAACCTGCGAATGTACTTGGCGTTTCTGATCAGCCGCACGGCGTACTCGTGCGGGTCTGGCCCAGGAGGAAGTGGAGAGTCTGATGGCGTATGTGGATGGCTGCCTGGTTCCGGTGACTGTTAAACATTGAAGACAATATAAGCACGTTGTATTAGGTTAAACAAAAAACTATACAGTCGAGTTTTTAGATTTCGTTTTGGGTGGAAGAGGTTCAAAAAGATTAGACTATATTATACCATTGGTTCATTAGTCAACAGCACCCTACGCTTATCTGCAGTTCGAGTCTAGTCCTGCTTTTAAGCTATTGTTTTAGTGTAACAACTGCTTCAATGAGAAAAAAATGAATAAAAGCATACGATTTAACTACCCCAGAGCCTTTCGGCAAGAAACCAAATTGTAGACATATTCGACTAGCGTCCTTACACACACTAGCGTCCTTACACACACTAGCGTCCTTACACACACTAGACATACTCGACTAGCGTCCTTACACACACTAGACATACTCGACTAGCGTCCTTACACACACTAGACATACTCGACTAGCGTCCTTACACACACTAGACATACTCGACTAGCGTCCTTACACACACTAGACATACTCGACTAGCGTCCTTACACACACTAGACATACTCGACTAGCGTCCTTACACACACTAGCGTCCTTACACACACTAGCGTCCTTACACACACTAGCGTCCTTACACACACTAGCGTCCTTACACACACTAGCGTCCTTACACACACTAGCGTCCTTACACACACTAGCGTCCTTACACACACTAGCGTCCTTACACACACTAGCGTCCTTACACACACTAGCGTCCTTACACACACTAGCGTCCTTACACACACTAGACATACTCGACTAGCGTCCTTACACACACTAGCGTCCTTACACACACTAGCGTCCTTACACACACTAGCGTCCTTACACACACTAGCGTCCTTACACACTAACACAAACTGCATTGTTTGTTTTTTTCTCTTGTTCCGGAAAAAAGTGTGTGTGTTGGGGGCGGGGGGGGGGCGGAGGAGGTTAATCAAGCATACCTGAGTTCCATTCATTGACAAATAGTTTTACACACAAACACTTTGTTTTTTTCACTTACAGTGACATTCTGCCCCTACTCCCCTACTCCCACAACCACACGTCAATAAACATATTTATTTGGCCCATATACATATCGGACTAAAATATCTCCCACCATACGCCTACATATAGTTATAGGTCCTGTATACACAGAACAAATTCAACATGGCCGACAAGGTCACGTATGCTTATTTGAATACATTATTAATTTGTCTTCTTCTTCATATTACTGTGGAGACCTCGTTAGGACCGAGGAAAGACATAAAATAATAAACATCACAAACAACAGATTATAATTATATAGATGATAGAGTGTCACTTTAGGTTTTAAGACCAGCCCTTCAGTGACGATTTGAAAGCCGGCACAGTAGGGGCAGTGATGGAGGCCTGGTCCAGGGTGTTCCACAGCCTAATGGCTGACGGAAAAAAATAAAATAATATTTGTAGACGTCGGTGCGTGCATGTGGGACATGCAGCTTGAGCGGATGTCCTCGGGTAGAGCGGGTCACCTGTTGGATTCGACCTGGCTGCGTGGACATTTCCACGTGGCGGTTCACGATCTTGTAAATAGTGGTGACTTTGCTTATCGCTCTGCGGTGTTGGGGCTCCAGTTCGAGTTTGGCCACCAAAGCAGAGGCGCTTGTTTTAAGGCCGTAGTTCTGTAAGATATGACGTGCCGCTCGACGTTGGGTCATCTCCAGCTTAGATATCAGGTGTTTTTGATGGGGATCCCATACCGTCGATGCGTACTCCAGGATGGGACGAGCTAAACTTTTATAACAATTCGTCTGGATCCTAGTAGAGCATCCCTTGAGATTTCTATGGACGAATGTCCACATGTAATCTGAGTATAATTCGTTGGAGGCAATAATCGTCTTTATAGAAGGGAATATATGTAGTAGGTATATGTGTATATAGGCCTATGTTTTCTCGGGTGTACAGCAGATATATTATATGTACATGTTTACTGAGGTATAAAGTAGATATAGATCTATGTGTTTTATATGTTTTCGGACTTATACAGTACGTATACATGTGTCAACTTTAAGCTGTTAAACATGCATACATGATTATGCAAGGGTATACAGTATAAATCCTGTGAGCATAAAGTAGTGTATAATGTCCTTACTTTAAATAAATCCTGTAAGTTCATGACCCCCGCCTGTTGAAGCAGAAGTTCCACGAGGTGCTGGGCGTTGGCCTCTTGCAATGATTCTAAAAATGCCTGGAATGCCCTTTGACCCCTGTGTGGAAGAACTGCCAGGAAATATCTGCAAGGAAAACAAAATGCACGCGACAAAATGGAAGAAAACCTTTGCATTCTACCAAGTTCTCCTGTACATCGTGGTCTAGTGGGAGTCCATTGGCTAGCCATCCGGAAGGTCTCGGGAAAGAACTCCTGTAAGGTTTGTTCCCCCTGGAGTGTTTGAGGTCACCGAGTCTACACAGCTCTTATGTGTGCCTCACTTAAGTTGGAATTTATAGAAACTATGAAGATTCAAACCATAGGCGAACGTAGGACGCAATAATATTTTGTATAGCATGGGCATGGGGCGTTTATAATATTTCAGATACAAATTTAAGCCCACAGAAGGCGTGACACAAACACCATTTAAATGGTAAAAAGCTCTTTAAAAAAACTGAATATTTCTAAGCTTACTTCAGTTTTTTTTTTGGTGTTTTTTTTTAGGGAGAATAATATAGCCTTGGTTTAATTTCACCAGAAACAAAAAAAAAACACGCACAGATACAAGCCAAATTCGAATTTACGCCTGTATGTAGCCCAAAAAAGGTTATTTGAAATAATTTTAACAGTAGGCCTAATTTTCCCTGAAATCTGGCATAAAAAAAGACTAGGTCTACTTTTATTTTATTTCAATTACTTATCGGTAACCTGTAGAAAATCGTAATTAAAAAAAACAACAACAACATGTTTGTTACCTGGCCAACGCTTTTCTTCCTTGGTGCCTCAATGTCTTCAGTTGATCAAAATCATGCCAGGAAAGAATGTGTTTCCCTCTGATGGCCTTCAATGTTTCATCCATCGGGATTTCATTCACCAGAAATTCGTGGTTGGCGGTTAAAAGTAATTGATGTCTCTTGAGCATTCTTGAAAAGTTTTAAAGTAAACACACCATCTAGAGAGTTTAAAAGTAAACACACCATCTAGAGAGTTTAAAAGTAAACACATCATTTAGAGAGTTTAAAAGTAAACACACCATCTAGAGAGTTTAAAAGTAAACACATCATCTAGAGAGTTTAAAAGTAAACACATCATCTAGAGAGTTTTAAACATCATCTAGAGAGTTTAAAAGTAAACACACCATCTAGAGAGTTTAAAAGTAAACACATCATTTAGAGAGTTTAAAAGTAAACACACCATCTAGAGAGTTTAAAAGTAAACACACCATCTAGAGAGTTTAAAAGTAAACACATCATTTAGAGAGTTTAAAAGTAAACACATCATTTAGAGAGTTTAAAAGTAAACACATCATCTAGAGAGTTTAAAAGTAAACACATCATCTAGAGAGTTTTAAACACCATCTAGAGAGTTTAAAAGTAAACACACCATCTAGAGAGTTTAAAAGTAAACACATCATTTAGAGAGTTTAAAAGTAAACACACCATCTAGAGAGTTTAAAAGTAAACACACCATCTAGAGAGTTTAAAAGTAAACACATCATTTAGAGAGTTTTAAACACACCATCTAGAAAGTTTAAAAGTAAACACATCATCTAGAGAGTTTTAAACACCATCTAGAAAGTTTAAAAGTAAACACATCATCTAGAGAGTTTTAAACACCATCTAGAAAGTTTAAAAGTAAACACATCTTCTAGATCTAGAGAGTTTTAAACACACCATCTAGAAAGTATTAAAGTAAACACATCATCTAGAGAGTTTTAAACACACTATCTAGAAAGTATTAAAGTAAACACATCATCTAGAGAGTTTTAAACACACCATCTAGAAAGTTTAAAAGTAAACACATCTTTTAGAGAGTTTTAAACACACCATCTAGAAAGTTTAAAAGTAAACACATTATCTAGAGAGTTTTAAACACCATCTAGAAAGTTTAAAAGTAAACACATCATCTAGAGAGTTTTAAACACCATCTAGAAAGTTTAAAAGTAAACACATCTTCTAGATCTAGAGAGTTTTAAACACACCATCTAGAAAGTATTAAAGTAAACACATCATCTAGAGAGTTTTAAACACACTATCTAGAGAGTTTAAACACCATCTAGTCTAGATAGTTTTAAAGTAATCACACCATCTAGTGAGAATATTGGATACAAGAATTCATTTGAAACATGCCAACTTTCAGTGCCCGGCACTAGAATTCTGATATTGAACTGCCCTGAACGATAAACAATTCTCTCTATAAATATAATTGAATTGTTATCGAATGCTAACTGATCACGTGCCATGACGTCATAGGTTGGCCAGTTTCTGTCTTAAATTGATTGGTTTTAATAGTTGCCCATAGTTCCATTGTTGGTTTGTTATATAAGGCTGGAAGAGAGAGAGAGAGCGAGAGAGAGAGAGAGAGAGAGAGAGAGAGAGAGAGAGAGAGAGAGAGAGAGAGAGAGAGAGAGAGGGTGCATGGATGGCTATCGTTTGATTGAGTCAGACCACTATCTATATTGATCTTTTTGATGTATTTAATGACTTCATTCACACACAAACATATTAATTGATGGTCAGATACAGACATTCACAATCGCACCTTCACAGGAAAACACGTTAATACATGGGTTGTCATAGAGTGGTGTGTTTTCATATTGAGCATCAAACATGCTCTCATCAAACAAACACACACACAGTCACACACACATTTACTCACTTACACTTACATTTAAACATGTATGTTGTTCAAGTTGCGTGACTATGGAAAAATGGCGCATGGGGCGGGTTTACAATGGGCGCCAATCAAGTTTGTTAGTTTTCCATTCTTTTTCATTCTTTCTCCATTCTTAAAAAATCATTATAGCGACTATCCAAAAGTTTGGCGCCTGGGATGGTCCCCCCCCTTCGGCCCCTTCTAGTCACACCACTGAGCCTACATAATTACTACACGTGTATTGCTCACATAATATATGCACATATATATATTATATTCCTTATTAGCAAACAAACGTAGGCCTATACATCATCCACTATTATAAACACCACAAAAACACACAGCATATGATCCACACGTACAATCCACTTGTTAGGTCTGTATCATCCACACATACACATCATCCAAACAAACTAACAATCATTACATCATCGACAATATTTACACATCCATAATCAATAATCAAGCCATCCCTACAGACATGGCTGGTTATGTGGTTCACTTCTGTACCAATTGGCCTCAAAGTGAAGTGTGTAAACCACCACCTTATCGGCGTGCCGTGGGGAGGCTAGTCTCGTACAGTATCTTTACAATACGGTTTAGCATAATTTATTTTAACATAGTCTAGTAGTTACTAGATTATAATGTATAATTTATGGCTATGTAATAATATTACACAAGCACACGCGGTTAACACACCTTTCTTTTTTCGATCCCAGATATTCATTTAAATCTTAAGGCATCTGTCAACATTGACACAAATAAAACATCCAACACTCACACAAACAAACTGCCACACATTATTCATTTGATTTTTTTTCCTTTTTATAAAGTAAAAAATAATATAGCCCTACAGGTTTTTTTTATAAAACAAAAATAGGCCTACGACGAAAAAATCAATTTAAAAAAATCTCTACAGGCTATTGATGTTCGCTGGTTATTGAAAGTTATAATGTACATTTCCTGCTAATTCAATAAATTAATCAGCGCCAGTTGTGCCATGACCTGTGGGGAGGTTGCGATGGCCTGACGATTATATTTGGTGTTAACTAGTAAAGGAAAACAAGTGCTGGGATCTTCGGCTGGTCCTGCGGTTAGTTCACCGGTCTGTCAACCGTCACGTCGCGGGTTCTTTCCCTGCGGCCGACCGATCCCTGTCACCTTGCAGGAGTTTTGGTTCTAGTGGACGTAATAGTCTTCTATCTAGAAGGAACGTCTGTAAAACGTATAAGTACACCTTGATTCGTTTAAATCCGATTAAAAACAACACATCTTCAAAGAATCCGAGATGGTAATAAGGAAACAATGAATCAAATAGATAGAGGAAAAAATTATGACAACAAGAGTGTAGACAACTACTACGATTCTTTGAGGTCAACTGAAAGGTCAATTGAGAAGTGACGAGAATTGGAATAGGCCTAGCCTCATACCACGGTTATATTTTGCAGGGGAACAAAAATAAACAAAGTATGACCCACTAAACCATTTTGTTAAAAATAAGAACCGGGCAAAGATTCAAATCACGAGGCAAAATGAACTTTGTCTTATAACTTTACAGACGTTCCTTCTAGGTAGAAGATTATTATGTCCACTAGGCCCAAAGCTCTTGCAAGGCGACAGGGATCCGTCGGTGGCAAGGATAGAACCCGCGATGTGTCAGTTGGTTTTTTGGTTGACAGTCCGGTGAACTAACCGCTGGACCAGCCGGCTACACGAGTTGCCAATCAATGACGTCACGTCCGTTTGTTTCTGGAAAGTCAACATCTCAAATGCCCCAAAAAAAAAAAAAAAAAAAAATTATTATAGTTAGGTTAAACACACATTTAAGTGCCAATAATTAGTATATAGACCTAATTTCTATTTGAAAATTATGTTTAATATTTTATATAAATTATTATTTTTGCAATCGGGTACTAAATATACATATTAAAATAGCTGGACATGAAAACCGATTCAGTTGTTGTTGAAAGTATTCCTAGATTGTCAGAATGACATAACATCTGACTTTAAATATCACAAACGCCTCACAAGCAATCGATCAGAGATAAGCACAGAGAGAACTTGGCTGTAAGCAAAACGATTGTTGGGAGAAAACATGACGGATGCAATGTGATTCTACTGTGATGCAAAAAAGAGATTCAACGGATTCTACTGTGATGAAAGAAAAAGGTGCAATTTGATTCTCCTGTGATGCATGAAACAGGTGCAACGGATACTCTTGTGATGCAAGAAACAGGGGCAAAGTGATTCTACTGTCATGCATGAAACAGGTGCAATGTGATTCTACTGTCATGCATGAAACAGGTGCAACGGATACTCTTGTGATGCATGAAACAGGTGCAATGTGATTCTACTGTCATGCATGAAACAGGTGCAATGTGATTCTACTGTCATGCATGAAACAGGTGCAACGGATACTCTTGTGATGCATGAAACAGGTGCAATGTGATTCTCCTGTGATGCATGAAACAGGTGCAATGTGATTCTACTGTCATGCATGAAACAGGTGCAATGTGATTCTCCTGTGATGCATGAAACAGGTGCAATGTGATTCTACTGTCATGCATGAAACAGGTGCAATGTGATTCTCCTGTGATGCATGAAACAGGTGCAATGTGATTCTCCTGTGATGCATGAAACAGGTGCAACGGATACTCTTGTGATGCAAGAAACAGGGGCAAAGTGATTCTACTGTCATGCATGAAACAGGTGCAATGTGATTCTACTGTCATGCATGAAACAGGTGCAACGGATACTCTTGTGATGCATGAAACAGGTGCAATGTGATTCTCCTGTGATGCATGAAACAGGTGCAATATGATTCTCCTGTGATGCATGAAAGAGGTGCAAAGTGATTCTACTGTCATGCATGAAACAGGTGCAATGTGATTCTACTGTCATGCATGAAACAGGTGCAACGGATACTCTTGTGATGCATGAAACAGGTGCAATGTGATTCTCCTGTGATGCATGAAACAGGTGCAATGTGATTCTACTGTCATGCATGAAACAGGTGCAATGTGATTCTCCTGTGATGCATGAAACAGGTGCAATGTGATTCTACTGTCATGCATGAAACAGGTGCAATGTGATTCTCCTGTGATGCATGAAACGGGTGCAATGTGATTCTCCTGTGATGCATGAAACAGGTGCAACGGATACTCTTGTGATGCAAGAAACAGGTGCAATGTGATTCTACTGTGATGCATGAAACAGGTGCAATGTGATTCTACTGTCATGCATGAAACAGGTGCAATGTGATTCTCCTGTGATGCATGAAACAGGTGCAATGTGATTCTACTGTCATGCATGAAACAGGTACAATGTGATTCTCCTGTGATGCATGAAACAGGTGCAATGTGATTCTCCTGTGATGCATGAAACAGGTGCAACGGATACTCTTGTGATGCAAGAAACAGGTGCAATGTGATTCTACTGTCATGCATGAAACAGGTGCAATGTGATTCTCCTGTGATGCATGAAACAGGTGCAACGGATACTCTTGTGATGCAAGAAACAGGGGCAAAGTGATTCTACTGTCATGAATGAAACAGGTGCAATGTGATTCTCCTGTGATGCATGAAAGAGGTGCAAAGTGATTCTACTGTCATGCATGAAACAGGTGCAATGTGATTCTACTGTCATGCATGAAACAGGTGCAACGGATACTCTTGTGATGCATGAAACAGGTGCAATGTGATTCTCATGTGATGCATGAAACAGGTGCAATGTGATTCTACTGTCATGCATGAAACAGGTGCAATGTGATTCTCCTGTGATGCATGAAACAGGTGCAATGTGATTCTACTGTCATGCATGAAACAGGTGCAATGTGATTCTCCTGTGATGCATGAAACAGGTGCAATGTGATTCTCCTGTGATGCATGAAACAGGTGTAACGGATACTCTTGTGATGCAAGAAACAGGTGCAATGTGATTCTACTGTGATGCATGAAACAGGTGCAATGTGATTCTACTGTCATGCATGAAACAGGTGCAATGTGATTCTCCTGTGATGCATGAAACAGGTGCAATGTGATTCTACTGTCATGCATGAAACAGGTGCAATGTGATTCTTCTGTGATGCATGAAACAGGTGCAATGTGATTCTCCTGTGATGCATGAAACCGGTGCAACGGATACTGTTGTGATGCAAGAAACAGGTGCAATGTGATTCTACTGTCATGCATGAAACAGGTGCAATGTGATTCTCCTGTGATGCATGAAACAGGTGCAACGGATACTCTTGTGATGCAAGAAACAGGTGCAATGTGATTCTCCTGTGATGCATGAAACAGGTGCAACGGATACTCTTGTGATGCAAGAAACAGGGGCAATGTGATTCTGCTGTGATGCATGAAACAGGTGCAATGTGATTCTCCTGTGATGCATGAAACAGGTGCAAAGTGATTCTACTGTCATGCATGAAACAGGTGCAATGTGATTCTCCTGTGATGCATGAAACAGGTGCAACGGATATTCTTGTGATGCAAGAAACAGGTGCAATGTGATTCTACTGTCATGCATGAAACAGGTGCAATGTGATTCTCCTGTGATGCATGAAACAGGTGCAACGGATACTCTTGTGATGCAAGAAACAGGGGCAATGTGATTCTCCTGTGATGCATGAAACAGGTGCAACGGATACTCTTGTGATGCAAGAAACAGGTGCAATGTGATTCTACTGTCATGCATGAAACAGGTGCAATGTGATTCTCCTGTGATGCATGAAACAGGTGCAACGGATACTCTTGTGATGCAAGAAACAGGTGCAATGTGATTCTCTTGTGATGCATGAAACAGGTGCAACGGATACTCTTGTGATGCAAGAAACAGGGGCAATGTGATTCTACTGTCATGCATGAAACAGGTGCAATGTGATTCTCCTGTGATGC
This sequence comes from Anisus vortex, assembly GCA_949126835.1. Lineage (NCBI taxonomy): Eukaryota > Metazoa > Mollusca > Gastropoda > Planorbidae > Anisus > Anisus vortex. The sequence continues at coordinate 55,095,899 of OX421495.1, forward strand.
ATGAAACAGGTGCAACGGATATTCTTGTGATGCAAGAAACAGGTGCAATGTGATTCTACTGTCATGCATGAAACAGGTGCAATGTGATTCTCCTGTGATGCATGAAACAGGTGCAACGGATACTCTTGTGATGCAAGAAACAGGTGCAATGTGATTCTCCTGTGATGCATGAAACAGGTGCAATGTGATTCTCCTGTGATGCATGAAACAGGTGCAACGGATACTCTTGTGATGCAAGAAACAGGTGCAATGTGATTCTACTGTCATGCATGAAACAGGTGCAATGTGATTCTCCTGTGATGCATGAAACAGGTGCAACGGATACTCTTGTGATGCAAGAAACAGGTGCAATGTGATTCTCTTGTGATGCAAGAAACAGGGGCAATGTGATTCTACTGTCATGCATGAAACAGGTGCAATGTGATTCTCCTGTGATGCATGAAACAGGTGCAATGTGATTCTCCTGTGATGCATGAAACAGGTGCAACGGATACTCTTGTGATGCAAGAAACAGGTGCAATGTGTGCTAGTATGCACTAACATGGTCAAAGGGAAATGACTCAGGAAAGTCAATAGTATAGTACAAGAGTTATGGGCACTGGGAAGATTGTCAATATCACAATCTAGTTTGTTCTACTGCGTCTTAGCTCTATAAAGAATGCTTTGCACGTTTTACATGTCTGAGTCTGATCACGGGGTTTTACATGTCTCAGTCTGATCACGGGGGTAAAAGACCGGAGGAAAGTCAGTCGACTCAAATATCTAGAAGCGTATAGACGCATACGTTAGACTCGTAATTTTACTACATTTTATCAGAATACTAATTCATTTCTTGGACTTATATTATATTATATGATTCATTGGATATTATATGTGACTGTGATTTAATGTGATTAAATATATTTGTGCTGCAGAAGAGCGTTGTCAGATCACTTGTGATTACATAGATTATATTGAGTTCTTGCAGGAAGGTAAAATTACTATTTTAATGAACTGAACATTGTTGTTCAATGAGGATTAACAAACACCTCATTAACAGCTGGTGGCAGCCTGGTAAAAAGAAGAGATTATGGTGCAGCGAGTGCTGGCGATTGAAAAAATCATTATCGAGTCGTAAATTTGACATTTTTATAAACCATACCATATGGTCTGAGCAGCATACCAGTTTTTAACTGAAGTCTGAGCCCGACATAAATAAATATACTAATTTTTCATCTGAGCAACATATTAGCTCTATGATTTCAAGAGAAAATTCATGGATTGAATTTTTCTTAATGTAGTACAAATGGATAAAAAAATGTACTAATATATCTAAAGGAATACACCGGACATAATTTTCGGAACCGGATGTAAAGTAAAAAAATATCATGTTGACAACTAATAAATATTCAATGTGGTTTATTATCGTCATCTACTGTCATGCATGAAACAGGTGCAATGTGATTCTCCTGTGATGCATGAAACAGGTGCAACGGATACTCTTGTGATGCAAGAAACATGGGCAATGTGATTCTACTGTGATGCATGAAACAGGTGCAATGTGATTCTCCTGTGATGCATGAAACAGGTGCAATGTGATTCTACTGTCATGCATGAAACAGGTGCAATGTGATTCTACTGTCATGCATGAAACAGGTGCAATGTGATTCTCCTGTGATGCATGAAACAGGTGCAATGTGATTCTCCTGTGATGCATGAAACAGGTGCAACGGATACTCTTGTGATGCAAGAAACAGGTGCAATGTGATTCTACTGTGATGCATGAAACAGGTGCAATGTGATTCTACTGTCATGCATGAAACAGGTGCAATGTGATTCTCCTGTGATGCATGAAACAGGTGCAATGTGATTCTACTGTCATGCATGAAACAGGTGCAAAGTGATTCTACTGTGATGCATGAAACAGGTGCAATGTGATTCTACTGTCATGCATGAAACAGGTGCAATTTGATTCTCCTGTGATGCATGAAACAGGTGCAACGGATACTCCTGTGATGCAAGAAACAGGTGCAATGTGATTCTACTGTGATGAAATAAACAGATGCAATGTGATTCTCTTTGTGATGCAAAAAAGAGATTCAACGGATTCTACTGTGATGCAAGAAACAGGTACAAAGTGATTCTACTGTGATGAAAGAAACAGGTACAAAATGATTCTACTGTGATAAAAGAAACAGGTACAAAGTGATTCTGCTGTGATGAAATAAACAGACGCAATGTGATTCTACTGTGATGCAAGAAACAGGTGCAATGTGATTCTACTGTGATGAAAGAAACAGGTACAAAGTGATTCTACTGTGATGCATGAAACAGGTGCAATGTGATTCTCCTGTGATGAAAGAAACAGGTGCAATGTGATTGTACTGTGATGCAAGAAACAGGTACAAAGTGATTCTCTTGTGATGGAAGAATCAGGTGCAATGTGATTGTACTGTGATGCAAGAAACAGGTGCAATGTGATTGTACTGTGATGCAAGAAACAGGTACAAAGTGATTCTCCTGTGATGGAAGAAACAGGTGCAATGTGATTGTACTGTGATGCAAGAAAATTTCTGTTCTCAAAATCATCATATGAACATATTTCTTCTTCTTAAATGTTACAGATGTTTCTTCTATACAGAAAATATTTTCCGTGGTCTGAGTCTAATATTGAATTTTGATTTGTGTATTAAATGATGTTAAGTTACTGGTTTTCTTGGTTGTTCAGGCATGCCCGGATGCGATTCGGGAGGAAAAAGTAGGCTATTTATAATATGCGTTTGTTCTTGCAAAGGGGATGGCAAACCTACGGCACGCGTTCCTACTTTGGCACGGTTGCCGACGCCTGTTCTTACTTATATGGGTTAAGTAAAATGTTTTTGTCCTTATGTCTATCTGAGCATTTATACGATTGTTTTTGTGTTGTATTTCTTGGCTAGAATGTAATGTCTTATGGAGGCTGTAACCCGGTAGTTGTGGATTCGACTTGGTTACACGTGTGGTGGAGGTTTCAACTCACACCCTTGGCTTCGTTGGTCTGGAGGTATCTTTTGAAGTCGGATGGCAGCCTCTACTGTACTTTTGCAAATTTATATTTGACACCTTTCCTTAGACGTGGCTTCGTAAACGTCTAAGTCTAACAAACAATGTCACGTTCTAACCAAACAGTAACCAACGCTGTTGTCTTATGAGAGAAAACTGTATGACTTTATTCAATGGTAGCGGAAAATGGCTAGCAATAATAATACAATGATGAAGGTAAACTATTAGCCTATGCAGGCAATTCATCAACAAAATGCAAAACTTCGTGAATAAACTGGCATATAAAATGGGGGATCAAACAATCTGAGTAGAACAATATTTACAATAGTTAGATCTGACTTCTAACTAAAATGAAAGTGTGTCTTCTTATGAGACTGGCGCTAGGACTACATTTACAGCGAACAGTTTCAACTTATATAGCGGGCAGGAAGAGGGGGAGTGTAAACTATACCAATGGTTTGACATCTGGTACTAAATTTTGAGATCAACAGAGGGATCTCCCTGGCCTTAGAAAGTCGCCCAATTATGGGCCATTTGCAGAAGGCCAGATCTATGCATAAAAATGTCAATGTCCACCGTTGGCGATCAGAAAAAATGATATCAACTGGAATTATATTTCCTGAAACAGTGACAAGATAAGGTAGGAAATATATGGTCACCCAGGAAGGTGGAAAGGGGGGGGGGCGAGAGGGCGCGATATTCACGAGACTATGTGACCCTTAATTGCAATCTGGACACTGGTCGTTAAATTCGTACGCCATTCAAAGTTGGAGGGAGATGATTCCTATCTTAACAGGTAAGGGGGGATAACCACGTCGCGGGTGGAAAAGGTGACACGGGAAGGTGGGGGGGGGGGGGAGGGCGGTATAGTATCATTTTACTTGGCCGGGAAACCCCGCTATATGGGAACAAGGTAATATACTAACATTTACAAACAACATTTATATTTCTAAACCTTCTCTCTCTCTCTCTCTCTCTCTCTCTCTCTCTTACGCTTAATCAAAATAATGTACATATATTCCTAATCCATACATGGTTGTGATGCTAATACATTTGTTATAAACATTGGCAGTTATAAAATTCGGCCTATGTGACGACCGATTCGTTTCCATTCGTCACAATATCCCCACCAACAAAAGTTCTTATCTATGATAAGAACTGTTAATAAACGCTATTACGAGAACAATCGCGAGATTATACACCCCAAAAGTTACAAGTCTATAACAAAAAAAAACTAAGAGATAAATTGAGATACTTACAGATTTATGATAATGACAGAAGATATATACAATGAAACAGGAGGGCTTCTTAGTCCTCTCCCGTTTTGGTTGCAATAGAGTGGCGGTTGAGGAAGTCTGATAGGCAGTTTTCGGGTCCTGGTATGTACGGGGTCAAAGACAGAGACTGTCGCATTAGTCGGCGGTTAAGATTTTGCCTGAAGCCATGAATGAGAAGGGTCGGTAATCTGTCTGGCCATTTAGTCGATTGGCACACTACACTCAGGATATAAGCGTCCTTATACCGCGACCGGGGGAGGGGACCTATTAGGTCTACTGACACCCGTTTAATGGGAATATCCCCCACTGGGATCTCACCTAACGGTACAGGTGGAGTGAGGCGTTTTTTTGTCATGACTTGGCCCTGGTGACCCGAAGATACAAATCTTTTGCTGTCACCCGACATACCGGGCCAGTAATAGTCATGTTTCACTTTTTGAACAGTCGACGTCTGTTCTTGGTGGGCTCCTATATGAAAGTCATGGGCTATGTCTATTACCTGGGGCTTTTCATCTTGATCAGCGCAAGGCTGTCTATAGAGAAGGTTTGCTTTAAAGAAAACATAAGCTGTTCTAGAATCGCGCAAGCTTGTTTGGTTTTTTTCTCTAACTGAATTTAGGGAAAGGTCTTCCTGCTGAGCTTTAATAAAATCTTGGTGAGAGGGCGGAGGATCTACTGTGGAGTCCACTGTCTCGGGGCGGGCTTGGGTGATAACCGGGGTCAGGATCATAGGGGTCTGTGGGATAGCTAGAAAAACGTACTTGCATCCCAAAATAACATCATAAACTAGGTCTTTCATGACCGCTGCATTTATTGTGCCACGCACAAAAGGAGAATTTATGTGAATACGCGCAATGGGAAGATTCTGGACGGGTGCAGAGAGGGATGGCCCTCGAAGGCTTACAAACTGACCCGTAAGGTCGCCGGGTCGTATCCGCGAAGCGGAAACAATGGAGTCGTATTGACAACCACTATCAAAGTGACAAGTTGCTGGTTCCCCATTCAGTTCAACCGTGTCTGTTTCTTTGGGGCCATTGTGGCTCCCAGGGGTAGGCGAGGTTTTCGATTCATCAATCAAAGTCACCTGAGTTTCTAACTCATTAGTGCAAGTAGCTAAGGTTCCCAAATTATAAATGGGTGTCCTTGGATTTTCCGGCTCCTCAGAGTCGGTTCGGACTACAACGGAGGACACGCGGGCCTGTGTGGGGCGGTCTCTCCTATCACTCGAAAAAGGGTTTGAGTGCTCTAGGCGATTGCTCCCTCCATTTGTTTGATGGTAGGGGCGTAGCGTTTGCTGATTTTCGTGCTGGGGCGGATAGCGATGTGAGTTTTTCTTATCTATAGGCCCGTTGGGGCGCCCTGCCTGGGGTTTATCAAGGCGGGGGCGTGGGGGGTGGGTTGTCAGATTTTCCTCTTGGTGAGCTGTGGCGTAGCGATCCGCTAACTCTACCAATTTGTTAAAGGTACCCACCTTACGTTCGTCCAGGAACACTTTCATTTTATAAGACATATTATGTCTCAATTGTTCTGTTAGGACTAGCTCGGCTAGTCCTTGAAATGTTTTTTCATGCGATGCGAGTTCTACCCATTTGATTAAATATGAATTTAGCCTGTCTGCAAACTGAACATACGTCTCTCCTTCTTTTATTTGTGATTCTCTAAATTTCCTATTGTATGATCTAGCCGTCAATTCGTACTTTATCAGTAGCGCATTTTTCAATGTTTCATAACTGTCTTTGTCATTAGAAGGAAGTTTGTTGTAAACCTCATAAGCTTGGCCTCTTAGAGACTGAACTAAATGTCTAACCCATAGTTCTTTGTGGACATTATGGTTTACAGCTAAATGTTCATACCTATTAAGGTAGACGTCAATGGTCTCTAATGACGGGTCAAAAATGTCAGGTGTGAAAGAGTAGTATTTGGGGGTGAATGAGTCATTTGAGTGCTCTGTTGAAGTTTGAGAGGAAGGGGAATTCGGAGTGCACATACCGGGGGCCGCTAATTCTGCCTGTCTTAACTGTATTACTTTCTCAGCCTCAATTTGGGCCAACCTAATTTGCAATTCTTTTTCTGATTCAATTTTTAACTTTTCTTTTTCTGATTCAATTTTTAACTTTTCTTTTTCTGATTCAATTTTTAACTTTTCATTTTCGGACTCAATTTTTAACTTTTCTGCCTCCCTAAACTCAGCGACCTGTTGCTTAATATATTCTAACATCTCATTACCAGTGAGGTTAGCGGCCTCAGCTTCTTCTCTAGCAACACGTTTAATGCTTACAATATCGGCCATGATATTCTAACTTCTAAATTATGCTAAATTGCCAATGATATAACAAAAGTAAAAGGATCACTTACCCTTCAGCCTTCCTAATTTGAATTACAGAAATCCATATCACTAACACACACACACACTTATACACTATTCACTAATGTCACTAGAATGTTAGAATGTTTTTAATTCTGTCTTGTGGACTTCGGTAACTATTAGCTGTGTTGTCTCACGACGGCGTTGAAGCTGATCTATGGTGTCAGGTGGATAAACGTGTGGCAAAGGGTTGTCTACAGTGTTGTCTGGTTGGCAGTTGACACTCTTCAGGTAACAAGCAATGTTCAATGAAATGTGCAGGGTAGGTCTAGTTGACTTTCTTCAGGAGACAGGCAGTGTTTGTGTAGGGGTTGATACAGGTTGTCACCGGGTTGTCAGGACAGTGGCTTTTCTGTTAGAGGTGAATAAGAGCCCCCAGCAAAAATACAATCAAGCTGGACCGCTTCAAATGGTGCCCAGATTCGAATCCCGGACGAGCCCCCAATTATGTAACCCGGTAGTTGTGGATTCGACTTGGTTACACGTGTGGTGGAGGTTTCAACTCACACCCTTGGCTTCGTTGGTCTGGAGGTATCTTTTGAAGTCGGATGGCAGCCTCTACTGTACTTTTGCAAATTTATATTTGACACCTTTCCTTAGACGTGGCTTCGTAAACGTCTAAGTCTAACAAACAATGTCACGTTCTAACCAAACAGTAACCAACGCTGTTGTCTTATGAGAGAAAACTGTATGACTTTATTCAATGGTAGCGGAAAATGGCTAGCAATAATAATACAATGATGAAGGTAAACTATTAGCCTATGCAGGCAATTCATCAACAAAATGCAAAACTTCGTGAATAAACTGGCATATAAAATGGGGGATCAAACAATCTGAGTAGAACAATATTTACAATAGTTAGATCTGACTTCTAACTAAAATGAAAGTGTGTCTTCTTATGAGACTGGCGCTAGGACTACATTTACAGCGAACAGTTTCAACTTATATAGCGGGCAGGAAGAGGGGGAGTGTAAACTATACCAATGGTTTGACATCTGGTACTAAATTTTGAGATCAACAGAGGGATCTCCCTGGCCTTAGAAAGTCGCCCAATTATGGGCCATTTGCAGAAGGCCAGATCTATGCATAAAAATGTCAATGTCCACCGTTGGCGATCAGAAAAAATGATATCAACTGGAATTATATTTCCTGAAACAGTGACAAGATAAGGTAGGAAATATATGGTCACCCAGGAAGGTGGAAAGGGGGGGGGGGCGAGAGGGCGCGATATTCACGAGACTATGTGACCCTTAATTGCAATCTGGACACTGGTCGTTAAATTCGTACGCCATTCAAAGTTGGAGGGAGATGATTCCTATCTTAACAGGTAAGGGGGGATAACCACGTCGCGGGTGGAAAAGGTGACACGGGAAGGTGGGGGGGGGGGGGGAGGGCGGTATAGTATCATTTTACTTGGCCGGGAAACCCCGCTATATGGGAACAAGGTAATATACTAACATTTACAAACAACATTTATATTTCTAAACCTTCTCTCTCTCTCTCTCTCTCTCTCTCTCTCTCTTACGCTTAATCAAAATAATGTACATATATTCCTAATCCATACATGGTTGTGATGCTAATACATTTGTTATAAACATTGGCAGTTATAAAATTCGGCCTATGTGACGACCGATTCGTTTCCATTCGTCACAGAGGCCTATATATTATTGTTGTGCGTCCCTCGTGTTCGACGATGACCATTCAACACCCTAGGAAGTTTGGGCCGTGGTTGATCTGAGCGTTCTCAGGTGATCAAACCAATCCTTGACCGGAAGGTACGTCCACAGTTTGGACATGCGATGGTTGGGGCGGCACCTGAAGGGTTTCGGACACGGTCTATAATTACTATTACTTTACTCTTTGCTCTTCTATCCTCTAGTGTTTCTAGGTTTAGTGATTTAACTATTATTGGTGTTACTCTTGTCAATTTTCAACATTCGCTAGTAGCCTATTGAACCTTGCGGCTCTTTTCTTATCTTCTTATCTTATACATTACAGATGCTCCTTTTATAAAGAAGATTATTGCGTCCTACGCTCATCCGTGGTCCGAGTCTAGTCTTGCATTTTTATTAATGTTTTAAATGATGTTAAGTTACCGGTTTTCCTGGTTTGTCCAGGCAACCCATTCCATGCCCGAATGCCACTCGGGAAGAGTTGTTGATTTTTTCTATTTTGTAAAAACTGTTTTCTTGAGTTGACGAGTCCCATAGATCTACCATTGCATATAGATCTAGTCTAAGTTTGGTGAATGAGTGAATAAGGAGTGTTCAAAAAGGGAAGATAGTTAACAAAGTGTCAAAGTGATTGTCTCATGTCTAAACGTAATAAACAAAATGAGTTTGTTCTATGATTATAGAACTGAAAATGAGATGGCCGCTCGCCCTGTATTTGAATTAGCTAACTGAAGATTAAATTGAAATCAACCTACCTTAAATTAAATGTGTTTTATTTATCACAAGTCGCGGTTGCTGCACAGAATTAGACTCTAGATCTAAGCTTAGATCTAGGCCTATAGCCTAAACACAGTTGAGTTTGTTTAAGTAGCCTAGACAAAAGGAACTTTCCCATAGATCTACTAACTAAACAAATAATTAAAACTTCCGAGTGTTGTCCATTATAATCTTAACATTTCTAGACCAAACATTTTCTCTTAACATACATTTAAAAAAAAAGTGCACATGCTAACAGAGAAAATATGCTTTAATTAAGAAAAAGCGTTTCTAGCAAGGCTTACGTTTGTGTTCTAAAATCTCCAGTAGCCTAACATGCGAGTTCACTACTTTTTCTCAATAGAACACTTTAAAACCGTTCTACTTATATTTTTCTAATCTTTCAAAGTAGATAGAGCCATATTTATAAACTAGTTCGACGGCTGCACTTATCATATCATTTCTCCACTTACTCTCCCCCACACCTTGCATTTCTGCTGTAGATCACACACATACACACACTGGCGTATCGTATTATTGATTTACTTTCTCTTGTCATTTATTTCCAATACACTAAACTGTGGGGTTGAGATTCCTTTACAGGCAAGCGGTGTGTATACTGTAAAATGTTCCGTGTGAATAAATCCCATTGAACGCTTTTTTAATTTTATTTTTACGGGTGACTATTGTAGTTAGAAACCTAGCCGGCGCGCCTTCCCGTAACGATCCGTTAAACAAGCCGTTAGGTAGAAAGTTCACTGTTTGTTGATTTCATCTAACGACCGAGACAGATCGATAATAGCGTAGAAAAAAAAAGAGAGGTTCCATTTTGAAGTAGTGTTGTTTTTAAAATTATGTATTCTTGAAACCTAGACTAGTCAATATATTTAGTTACCAAGAATAGATAAATTATTAACAGCAAGGCTTATCCGATTGGAAACCATCTACCGGTAATTGGTAATATTCCCTTTACCAGTGGCGTAGCCAGAATTGCTATAGGTAGGAGGACAATAAAGGGGGGGGGGGGGCAGCAAAATAGTTAGTGTGACGAGGTAAATAATGCAAGGAAGGATGCTAATTAATTGTGGTCTATAGCACACATGGGCCTCAATTGCTGGCGAAATGTGTAAGCCACCGATTTTATGCTTCCGTTGTTCAGTAAATGATAATTCAAAAGTTAACAAAATGAAACCAATCTAATTACAGTTTTAATTATGGAAGTTTGCAGACAAACAATATTCACAAGCAGACATATTCATGGGTGATGGAGACTTATACAGAGGCATTAGTTGACCTTAAAACGTATAGCCTAATTCTAATACAAATTCTAAATAATAAGGCACACATAGTCTCCAAATAATATGTGTCTACGAGGCATTAGTAAACTTTGATAGGTTGATTAGCCATCATTAGCCTATTTATAGCAGTAAATTCTACATTGACGCCTGGCACTAGTTAGTAACTGCACACACCAGTTGTGAATATAGTTTACTTGAATATAAATATGCAGTAGTTGTAATTGTTGCATACATTAGCCACTTGCATACTTTGACCCTAAAGATTTGCATGCCAATACTGCAATTAGATAACTTGCACACACTTCTATTATTTAAGTTCATTCACTAATGAAGATAAACTAAAGATTCATTTGTAAAAATTTATTTTATAGCCACTCATGCTTGAAGTAAGATAAATATATTATAAACATATAATTTATAAAATAATAAACTTTCATATAAATACCGACCAACATGAAAAATAATATAAATTTATATTGAATATTATGTTAATGTATATGGATATATATATACCAGTATATCTCAAATTATTATTATTCTTGTTATGGACAAAATTACTTAAAACATTAACATACATAATATATAGATAACATACAGCATTTGGTTTTCTTTTATATAACTTTCAATTCCAAATAGTGTAATAAATATAAACTTTAAGTACGTTAATTCATTTTTTTATTTTAAAATGTCTTCAAAATAACAAAATATATAACTGGGGAAAACAAAAAGCAACAAAATAAAGTCATGTGATGTCTATAAATAGTTTATTATTGCAACTTTAATGGAGGATTAGGTGTAACTTTTGATTTTTATTCTGGTAAAATTGATCACTTGTCTCCAGAAATGATTTCAATTACAGATTTATAAACATCATACATGTTGTTCCATGGTCTCATTGTACATATAAAACAGAGTTTATAAAACTTAAGGCAAATTTATTTCTGTAATGAATAAAAATAAAACAGATTTTGTCATTGGGTAAAATTTAAATGTTTACAGGGAAAATAAAATTTAGCTGTCAATAAATGAAGGAATAAAATATTTTTCTTTACAAAGTATCATCTTTTAGGCCTGATAACTGATAAGATTTGCATTTTGAAATGTTCAATGTCAATATAGCGATGTTTAATCTAAAGGTTAAAAGGTTAAACTATATAGTCTTCTTCTCAATGCAAGCCAAAAAAAAAATAGGGTAATCTCAGGACATATTACTTAGCTCCAATTTGAAAATGTGTTCAGATTTAGCATGTTAAGTAGTGAAATTAAAAACCCAAGGTTTGTGAATAAAATACAAACAGATGTGTTATTTCAAATGTAATGCCAACTAATAATGGAATGAAAAATACACATAGAGTCACTTGTAAAAAAAACAACAATCACAGCAATTGAATGGCAATGAAAGAAACAGAGGAACCAGAAAATTGAATAATATATAATAAAAATATCATCACATTCATCAAATGTCCATTTAAAGTTATGCCCCACTTTGGAACATTCACTCGATTATATTGGAACATTCACTCGATTATATTGGAACATTCACTCGATTATATTGGAACATTCACTCGATTATATTGGAACATTCACTCGATTATAGTGATGGTGAATACAATTAGCAAAATGATTAAGTAATCATTTAATCATTATTACACTCCTAAAGAATTTATTTTTGTATCCCCAAATGCAGGATTTCTTTAAATAGTGTTGTCAGTTAAGAAAATATTTTGTTGTTACATCAAATGCAGTGCCACTACCAGTTTCTTCAATTTTGTTACAGTTAATACAGTTACAGCGTTACTGAGTTAGGTTTTAGCAAAATTTCTGTACAAGTTATTTTAAGAGTTTCATGACCAAATAAAAAATAAAAGGTTGAACACATGCCATAGAAAATGAGATCAGAAAATTCATTCGGCCACAAGACAGAGGATGATGAAAAGCAAATAAAGTTTTAACAAACTAGACATCTACATCAGCACATTTTGCATTATTGGTTTGGAATTGATGCAATGAAGAACTTTACACATTGGACACATTTATGGGGGGAAAAAAGTAGAAAAGGAGATTGCAGCGTTCATACAAAAGGTGATTGTCAAAAAAAATCTATTAGTAGCTAACTGCAAAAGTATGAATGGCTTGCATCTGGTCATAATGCACACTAATGGACGTTCAAAGATAAAACATAGATCTAGGCCTTAATAATGAAGTACTTATTTTTTGGCAGATATTCTTATAATAATTAAAAGTTCACCTGGATGAAATCAAACACCTGAACTATATAAGTTTTAACTTGGCAAAACAGTTTTTAAACATATATTCAATAGTTGTATGGATAAACAATCAACATAGTAACATAGTCTTTGTATTGAGGTTTAAATCTTGTGGTGTCATAATAAACAATGGAATGCTTGATTAGTTCTACTTGGATTATATTATTTGGATCTGGCCACAAAGTCTCTGTAAAAAGCAAATAAAAGCAGATTTAAAAAGTTAGAATATAATAATAACATATTTATATAGACATACATTTATATATATACATATATATATTATATATATATATTTAAATGTACATCTTTATAATTTATTTGATAAATAATAAATAGAGAATCGTATAACATATTTGTTTAACATAGTTCATAACCCTAAATTATCACAGAAATTGTGGCCAAAATAAATTTTAATAATGTCACTACTTCATGGACACATACCCCTCCCACCCCCACCCCCTTTCTTAACTCTGCCTTCTGAATTTTCCTTTTTTTAAACAAAACATACCAGCGTAGATAGTAGACAATTCAAATACAATTTTGGCATCATAATTATCTGAAAATAAAAGTGTATATAGAGACAAAATGACCTGATTAGATCGGGCAGTACAGGAGATTGGTAGATGAGTTTATGTCCGTATCCATGGTGAGCTTCAAATGAAACAAATTGAATTTTGTCCTGGTCTCTTCCTTCTTTAGCTTTATTGTACAACTGAAAGATGGATGTAACAAACTGTTAGCAAAGAAATGCTTGACATCAAAACATTGTCATTAAAAGAAATACTTGACATCAAAACATTGTCATTAAAAGAAATACTTGACATCAAAACATTGTCATTAAAAGAAATACTTGACATCAAAACATTGTCATTAAAAGAAATACTTGACATCAAAACATTGTCATTAAAAGAAATACTTGACATCAAAACATTGTCATTAAAAGAAATACTTGACATCAAAACATTGTCATTAAAAGAAATACTTGACATCAAAACATTGTCATTAAAAGAAATACTTGACATCAAAACATTGTCATTAAAAGAAATACTTGACATCAAAACATTGTCATTAAAAGAAATACTTGACATCAAAACATTGTCATTAAAAGAAATACTTGACATCAAAACATTGTCATTAAAAGAAATACTTGACATCAAAACATTGTCATTAAAAGAAATACTTGACATCAAAACATTGTCATTAAAAGAAATACTTGACATCAAAACATTGTCATTAAAAGAAATACTTGACATCAAAACATTGTCATTAAAAGAAATACTTGACATCAAAACATTGTCATTAAAAGAAATACTTGACATCAAAACATTGTCATTAAAAGAAATACTTGACATCAAAACATTGTCATTAAAAGAAATACTTGACATCAAAACATTGTCATTAAAAGAAATACTTGACATCAAAACATTGTCATTAAAAGAAATACTTGACATCAAAACATTGTCATTAAAAGAAATACTTGACATCAAAACATTATCATTAAAAGAAATACTTGACATCAAAACATTGTCATTAAAAGAAATACTTGACATCAAAACATTGTCATTAAAAGAAATACTTGACATCAAAACATTGTCATTAAAAGAAATACTTGACATCAAACCATTGTCATTAAAAGAAATACTTGACATCAAAACATTGTCATTAAAAGAAATACTTGACATCAAAACATTGTCATTAAAAGAAATGCTTGACATCAAAACATTGTCATTAAAAGAAATGCTTGACATCAAAACATTGTCATTAAAAGAAATACTTGACATCAAAACATTGTCATTAAAAGAAATACTTGACATCAAAACATTGTCATTAAAAGAAATACTTGACATCAAAACATTGTCATTAAAAGAAATACTTGACATCAAAACATTGTCATTAAAAGAAATACTTGACATCAAAACATTGTCATTAAAAGAAATACTTGACATCAAAACATTGTCATTAAAAGAAATACTTGACATCAAAACATTGTCATTAAAAGAAATGCTTCACATCAAAACATTGTCATTAAAAGAAATACTTGACATCAAAACATTGTCATTAAAAGAAATGCTTCACATCAAAAAATATTGTTATTATACATACATGGGCACCCAGTGGGTGAAGCAAGGGCGAGTGATTTTGTTAAATTTTATCTCAATATTAATGTTTTGTCAAAATATGAATTCACACAGAAACTTATTTATTATATTACTATATTATTAAAGCCTATAGAAAAACTGGTAAAATAAACTTTTTTTGTTTCAAAATGTGTACCCAGGAGCAAAGAATGTACAACAGAATCCATTATAAAATTAAAGACATTCTCTAATAGAGTTTGTTTGTGTCCCAATTCTCAGAGTCTCTATTCAGTTTGAGGAAATATAAACAATAAATTGATTTTATCTTTCTGTCACTTAAACTAACACTGGAGGAAATATAAACAATGAATTGATTTTATCTTTCTGTCACTTAAACTAACAGCTGGAGGAAATATAAACAATGAATTGATTTTATCTTTCTGTCACTTAAACTAACAGCTGGAGGAAATATAAACAATGAATTGATTTTATCTTTCTGTCACTTAAACTAACAGCTGGAGGAAATATAAACAATGAATTGATTTTATCTTTCTGTCACTTAAACTAACAGCTGGAGGAAATATAAACAATGAATTGATTTTATCTTTCTGTCGCTTAAACTAACAGTTGGAGGAAATATAAACAATGAATTGATTTTATCTTTCTGTCACTTAAACTAACAGCTGGAGGAAATATAAACAATGAATTGATTTTATCTTTCTGTCACTTAAACTAACAGCTGGAGGAAATATAAACAATGAATTGATTTTATCTTTCTGATGTCACTTAAACTAACAGTTGGAGGAAATATAAACAATGAATTGATTTTATCTTTCTGTCACTTAAACTAACAGTTGGAGGAAATATAAACAATGAAATGATTTTATCTTTCTGTCACTTAAACTAACAGTTGGAGGAAATATAAACAATGAATTGATTTTATCTTTCTGATGTCACTTAAACTAACAGTTGGAGGAAATATAAACAATGAATTGATTTTATCTTTCTGTCACTTAAACTAACAGCTGGAGGAAATATAAACAATGAATTGATTTTATCTTTCTGATGTCACTTAAACTAACAGCTGGAGGAAATATAAACAATGAATTGATTTTATCTTTCTGTCACTTAAACTAACAGTTGGAGGAAATATAAACAATGAAATGATTTTATCTTTCTGTCACTTAAACTAACAGTTGGAGGAAATGTAAACAATGAATTGATTTTATCTTTCTGATGTCACTTAAACTAACAGTTGGAGGAAATATAAACAATGAATTGATTTTATCTTTCTGTCACTTAAACTAACAGCTGGAGGAAATATAAACAATGAATTGATTTTATCTTTCTGATGTCACTTAAACTAACAGTTGGAGGAAATATAAACAATGAATTGATTTTATCTTTCTGTCACTTAAAGTAACAGCTGGAGGAAATATAAACAATGAATTGATTTTATCTTTCTGTCACTTAAACTAACAGCTGGAGGAAATATAAACAATGAATTGATTTTATCTTTCTGTCACTTAAAGTAACAGCTGGAGGAAATATAAACAATGAATTGATTTTATCTTTCTGTCACTTAAACTAACAGCTGGAGGAAATATAAACAATGAATTGATTTTATCTTTCTGTCACTTAAACTAACAGTTGGAGGAAATATAAACAATGAATTGATTTTATCTTTCTGTCACTTAAACTAACAGTTGGAGGAAATATAAACAATGAATTGATTTTATCTTTCTGTCACTTAAACTAACTTCTGTTTCATAAATGAAACCAAAATATTTACCTTTTCCCCCAGGTGAAATGGAACAATGAGGTCATCCTCAGCATGAAGAATCATGATGTTTGGGATCACAGATGCTATGCTGCATTCAGAAAAGGTTTAGGTTTAAACAAACAACTAAAAGATAGATAAACATTATAATTACAGAATGATTTTTTCATTCCGCAAATTAACATTGGCTTTATTTTTAAGTCTGAATAAAAATATTTTATTTTAAAGTGAAGCTAATATATTTACTTTTCCTCACTGTTGAAGAACAGGCCATAATCTTTCAAGGGCTTCACAAAGACATTTTCAAAATAAGGCAAACTCCTGTATGGCTGTTCAAACAGAAATTGTTCAAACAAAAATAAACAAACAATGACTGTTTGAGTAGTACTTTTGCAGGTGCTAAAACCGTTTATTGAAAAAAATTGAATTTTCACCCCTGTCCTCAAGAATATGTTTTTATTTAAACCATGAACTTTATTTCTAACAAATTACAAAAAATTTGATAGAAAAAACAAGCTCCATTCAAAGAATGCTAACTTGTAATGTATAAAGTAGATTTCTGCAAAATCACATTTGTTGATTTAGTACCTTTTGATAGTGGAATACTCATTTATATTCATAAACATTGAAACATCTAGAATACTCATTTATATTCATAAACATTGAAACATCTAGAATACTCATTTATATTCATAAACATTGAAACATCTAGAATACTCATTTATATTCATAAACATTGAAACATCTAGAATACTCATTTATATTCATAAACATTGAAACATCTAGAAGCTAAGTGAAAGACTTCTGTTTTAATAAATGCCTAAACAAGTTTATCTAATTCAATAGAAAGTGTAGCTTGTATAATATAAATTCTAAAGACAGTTTGTTCTCTTGCAATGACAAACTAACCAATCACATTTATTGATTGGTTTAACCTTTTCCATTGTACTATAATCAGAATAAACTATTTTGCCTTTTTCCCTTAATACAGTGGACGTCACATTGGGGTCATAATTTACATACACTTAAATACACATCGACGTCATTTATTAATTTAGAAATGGTAAAAACATGCAAAATCAGCTAATATTTAAATTAACAATCCGTGGTAATTAAAAGGTTAAACCAATCAGATTTAACTATAACTAAAGCCTTAGGGTGATATAATTGGTTTAATATAATCAATTCACTGTGAACTAGAATTTCCTATTTAAGATGTTCAGGACACTTGGTTAAATAGAATAGACATCACAAGCTAATGTAGTCAAGACATGTGTGGCCGGCACAATGCATATTTCTCCTTGACTGACTTCAGGTACCAACAAAAAACTCAATGTAGTCTAGAATGGAATATTGTAAAACTCTGGCAGGGCACAGTTTCAAACTCCAGCCATCCAGCAAACTACATTTTCACCACCATGCCTTAGAAATGTTTACTTAAATAAAATCTGTAAATACAAAGTTGACTTTACTTTTGAGAAGGGGTGATGGTAAGCTGCATCCCTGATGTTGTTAAAAGGAGCTTCCAGCACAATACCAGCAGGGTGATCTCCTGGGAAAGAAAATAGTTTAGAACATATGTCTTCCTTACTTCTTAATAGAAGATCTTACACCGGTTAATATGCAAAAAAAAAAAAAAAATCGGTAAAAATCAAGAAATAGTATATAGAGAATGACTCAAACCAATTTCATTAAAAATTGAATCAATACGAAAGTTTCCCTACCTTCTTCACAAAGTGTTTTTGCTAATTTTGTTGTCACCCTATAGGAAAAAAGAGAGAATTGTGAAAAGATTGAACAGAAATTGTAAAGAATTGACATCATAGTATCATGATTCTGTAGCATAATTAAATAGTATGATTGTAGGTAGCATGATTAAGCAGCATGGGTGTAATACTTCCAGTCTTTAAAAAATGAGTGAACAAAATAATATAATAATAATAATGAGCACTTTTATAGCGCAACTATCCATGCTATAATAGCATGCTCAGTGCGTTGTCATGACATAGATACAAGAGCACAAATTAGACAATGATTACTTAAACATATAGGACTTTAGGTTCTTTTTAAAAGACTTTGCTTCAGTTTGCCTTAGTGAAATAGGCAAATTGTTCCATAATACGGGCGCCACCGTCCTAAGTAATGACTTTTCACTTGAACGGAGATCTCTTGCTGGAACATATGTTGTAAGAATGTTTTGAAGATAGCTAGGTGCAGTGCCATCCAAGCAGCTGAATGCCAGGGAAAGAAGCTTAAATTCAATTCGCTTTTGCACGGGGAGCCAGTGGAGATCCCTAAGTATAGGGGTGATGTGAGCGGACCTCTCGACCAGAGATACTATGCGTGCAGCATTGTTCTGCACCTTCTGGAGTCTCTCAATCTGCTTTTTTGGAATCCCCCACAAGCAGCTGTTGCAGTAATCAAGTCTTGAGAGAATAAGAGAGACGGCAACAGCATTTGCTGTTTTCTTGTTTAGATGAGGTCGCAATTGACCTAAGGCTCGTAATTGCATAGAGCATGCCCGGACGACAGAGCTGACATGGGTAGTCATTGAAAGTTTACTGTCAATAAACAAGCCAAGATCTTTTACATAGTCAGATAAGGTAATTTCAGCAGTGCCAACTTTTATTGCTTCTAGCTTAGAGGTTTTAAGTTTAGCATGAGACCCACACAATATTGCCACTGTTTTATCATCATTTAGCTTTAGCCTATTTTCCACCATCCACGATTTCACTGACAGGCAGCAGTCTTCAAGAGATTTTACAGCCGCAGCAGAGGAAGCAGGATCAGGATTGAAACTAATGTATAATTCCGTGTCGTCAGCAAATAGCTTACGATTTACGCCATGGGTACTAATGATTTTGCCGAGTTTACTAGTATAGATAGAGAATAGTATAGGTCCCAATACAGAGCCTTGTGGTACTCCGCACCTCAGTGGTGTGCTCTGCGAAGAAGCTTGTTTTACCACAACATATTGGGTCCACCGCAGCGCATTACCCGTGATGCCCATCTCCTTTTTAAGCCTGGCTAGAAGAAGCTCATGGTCAATTACGTCGAAAGCTGCACTTAAGTCAAGCAACACTAATAGTGATAGTTCGCCACGATCAGCACTACAAAGTACATCATTTAGGACTCGCAGAAGTGCTGTTTCGCAACTGTGGCCATTCTATGATATATAAACAAAACACATTCTATGATATATAAACAAAACACATTCTATGATATATAAACAAAACACATTCTATGATATATAAACAAAACACATTCTATAATATATACACAACACATTCTATGATATATAAACAAAACACATTCTATGATATATAAACAAAACACATTCTATAATATATAAACAAAACACATTCTATGATATATAAACAAAACACATTCTATAATATATAAACAAAACACATTCTATGATATATAAACAAAACACATTCTATGATATATAAACAAAACACATTCTATGATATATAAACCAAACACATTCTATGATATATAAACAAAACACATTCTATGATATATAAACAAAACACATTCTATGATATATAAACAAAACACATTCTATGATATATAAACAAAACAAATTCTATGATATATAAACAAAACACATTCTATGATATATAAACAAAACACATTCTATGATATATAAACAAAACACATTCTATGATATATAAACAAAACACATTCTATGATATATAAACAAAACACATTCTATGAAGTAAGATTTGGAAATTTAAACATTTCATCAAAACAAAATTTATAAACTTTATCTCTTTAAGAGTGACAATGATCAGCTTCTTACCATGTTCCCAGTAAATGGCCCTCTTACCCTGTTCCCAATAAATGGCCCTCTTACCATGTTCCAAATATATGGCCCTCTTACCATGTTCCCAGTGAATGGCCCTCTTACCATGTTCCCAGTGAATGGCTCTCTTACCATGTTCCCAATGAATGGCCCTCTTATCCTGTTCCCAATGAATGGCCCTCTTATCCTGTTCCCAATGAATGGCCCTCTTATCCTGTTCCCAGTGAATGGCCCTCTTAACCTGTTCCCAGTGAATGGCTCTCTTACCATGTTCCCAATGAATGGCCCTCTTACCCTGTTCCCAATGAATGGCCCTCTTACCCTGTTCCCAATGAATGGCCCTCTTACCCTGTTCCCAATGAATGGCCCTCTTACCCTGTTCCCAATGAATGGCCCTCTTACCATGTTCCCAGTGAATGGCTCTCTTACCATGTTCCCAATGAATGGCCTTCTTACCCTGTTCCCAATGAATGGCCCTCTTACCCTGTTCCCAGTGAATGGCCCTCTTACCCTGTTCCCATTGAATGGCCCTCTTACCATGTTCCCAGTGAATGGCTCTCTTACCATGTTCCCAATGAATGGCCCTCTTACCCTGTTCCCAATAAATGGCCCTCTTACCCTGTTCCCAATGAATGGCCCTCTTACCATGTTCCCAATGAATGGCTCTCTTACCATGTTCCCAATAAATGGCCCTCTTACTCTGTTCCCAGTGAATGGCTCTCTAACCATGTTCCCAAAGAATGGCCCTCTTACCCTGTTCCCAGTGAATGGCCCTTTTACCATGTTCCCAGTGAATGGCCCGCTTACCCTGTTTCCAGTGAATGGCCCTCTTACCCTGTTCCCAGTGAATGGCTCTCTTACCATGTTCCCAGTGAATGGCTCTCTTACCATGTTCCCAGTGAATGGCCCTCTTACCCTGTTCCCAGTGAATGGCCCTCTTACCATGTTCCCAGTGAATGGCCCTCTTACCATGTTCCCAGTGAATGGCTCTCTTACCATGTTCCCAGTGAATGTCCCTCTTACCATGTTCCCAGTGAATGGCCCTCTTACCCTGTTCCCAGTGAATGGCCCTCTTACCCTGTTCCCAGTGAATGGCCCTCTTACCATGTTCCCAATGAATGGCCCTCTTACCATGTTCCCAGTGAATGGCCCTCTTACCATGTTCCCAGTGAAAGGCTCTCTTACCCTGTTCCCAGTGAATGGCCCTCTTACCCTGTTCCCAGAGAATGGCCCTCTTACCGTGTTCCCAGTGAATGGCTCTCTTACCCTGTTCCCAGAGAATGTCCCTCTTACCCTGTTCCCAGTGAATGGCTCTCTTACCATGTTCCCAGTGAATGGCCCTCTTACCCTGTTCCCAGTGAATGGCCCTCTTACCCTGTTCCCAGTGAATGGCCCTCTTACCCTGTTCCCAGTGAATGGCCCTCTTACCCTGTTCCCAGTAAATGGCTCTCTTACCCTGTTCCCAGTGAATGGCCCTCTTACCATGTTCCCAGTGAATGGCTCTCTTACCATGTTCCCCGTGAATGACCCTCTTACCATGTTCCCAGTGAATGGCCCTCTTACCATGTTCCCAATGAATGGCCCTCTTACCCTGTTCCCAGTGAATGGCCCTCTTACCATGTTCCCAATGAATGGCCCTCTTACACTGTTCCCAGTGAATGGCTCTTTTACCATGTTGCCAATGAATGGCCCTCTTACCCTGTTCCCAGTGAATGGCCCTCTTACCATGTTCCCAGTGAATGGCCCTCTTACCCTGTTCCCAATGAATGGCCCTCTTACCCTGTTTCCAGTGAATGGCCCTCTTACCATGTTCCCAGTGAATGGCTCTCTTACCCTGTTCCCAATGAATGGCCCTCTTACCCTGTTCCCAGTGAATGGCCCTCTTACCATGTTCCTAGTGAATGGCTCTCTTAACATGTTCCCAGTGAATGGCCCTCTTACCCTGTTCCCAGTGAATGGCTCTCTTACCATGTTCCCAAAGAATGGCCCTCTTACCCTGTTCCCAGTGAATGGCCCTCTTACCCTATTCCCAGTGAATAGCCCTCTTACCATGTTCCCAGTAAATGGCCCTCTTACCCTGTTCCCAGTGAATGGCCCTTTTACCCTGTTCCCAGTGAATGGCCCTCTTACCCTGTTCCCAATGAATGGCCCTCTTACCCTGTTCCCAGTGAATGGCCCTCTTACCATGTTCCTAGTGAATGGCTCTCTTAACATGTTCCCAGTGAATGGCCCTCTTACCCTGTTCCCAGTGAATGGCTCTCTTACCATGTTCCCAAAGAATGGCCCTCTTACCCTGTTCCCAGTGAATGGCCCTCTTACCCTATTCCCAGTGAATAGCCCTCTTACCATGTTCCCAGTAAATGGCCCTCTTACCCTGTTCCCAGTGAATGGCCCTCTTACCCTGTTCCCAGTGAATGGCCCTCTTACCCTGTTCCCAGTGAATGACCCTCTTACCCTGTTCCCAGTGAATGGCTCTCTTACCATGTTCCCAGTGAATGGCCCTCTTACCCTGTTCCCAGTGAATGGCCCTCTTACCCTGTTCCCAGTGAATGGCTCTCTTACCATGATCCCAATGAATGGCCCTCTTACCCTTTTCCCAGTGAATGGCCCTCTTACCCTGTTCCCAGTGAATGGCCCTCTTACCCTGTTCCCAGTGAATAACTCTCTTACCATGATCCCAATTAATGGCCCTCTTACCCTGTTCCCAGTGAATGGCTCTCTTACCATGTTCCCAATGAATGACCCTCTTACCCTGTTCCCAGTGAATGGCCCTCTTACCCTGTTCCCAGTGAATGGCCCTCTTACCCTGTTCCCAGTGAATGGCCCTCTTACCCTGTTCCCAGTGAATGGCCCTCTTACCCTGTTCCCAGTGATTGGCCCTCTTACCCTGTTCCCAGTGAATGGCTCTCTTACCATGTTCCCAGTGAATGGCCCTCTTACCCTGTTCCCAGTGAATGGCCCTCTTACCCTGTTCCCAGTGAATGGCTCTCTTACCATGTTTCCAATGAATGGCCCTCTTACCCTTTTCCCAGTGAATGGCCCTCTTACCCTGTTCCCAGTGAATGGCCCTCTTACCCTGTTCCCAGTGAATGGCTCTCTTACCATGTTTCCAATGAATGGCCCTCTTACCCTTTTCCCAGTGAATGGCCCTCTTACCCTGTTCCCAGTGAATGGCCCTCTTACCCTGTTCCCAGTGAATGGCTCTCTTACCATGATCTCAATGAATGGCCCTCTTACCCTGTTACCAGTGAATGGCTCTCTTACCATGTTCCCAATGAATGGCCCTCTTACCCTGTTCCCAGTGAATGGCCCTCTTACCCTGTTCCCAGTGAATGGCCCTCTTACCCTGTTCCCAGTGAATGGCCCTCTTACCCTGTTCCCAGTGAATGGCCCTCTTACCATGTTCCCAATGAATGGCCCTCTTACCCTGTTCCCAGTGAATGACTCTCTTACCATGTTCCCAGTGAATGGCCCTCTTACCCTGTTCCCAGTGAATGGCCCTCTTACCCTGTTCCCAGTGAATGGCCCTCTTACCCTGTTCCCAGTGAATGGCTCTCTTACCATGTTCCCAATGAATGGCCCTCTTACCCTTTTCCCAGTGAATGGCCCTCTTACCCTGTTCCCAGTGAATGGCCCTCTTACCATGTTCCTAGTGAATGGCCCTCTTACCCTGTTCCCAGTGAATGGCCCTCTTACCCTGTTCCCAGTGAATGGCTCTCTTACCATGTTCCCAATGAATGGCCCTTTTACCATGTTCCCAGTGAATGGCCCTCTTACCCTGTTCCCAGTGAATGGCCCTCTTACCCTGTTCCCAGTGAATGGCCCTCTTACCCTGTTCCCAGTGAATGGCCCTCTTACCCTGTTCCCAGTGAATGGCTCTCTTACCCTGTTCCCAATGAATGGCCCCACAAAAAGATCTTGGAATCCCCAACTCTATCTTTCAACCATTTGTAGACTGTGTAGGAATCAAATACAACTCCATTCTCTGTTGGATGTCCTGTTGAATCGCCATAACCTGAGAAATTCAAATGAATGCCAGAGATTATCATTGTTTTGTAATATACAATTCCCCCCCCCCCCCCCCCCAATATCTTGGGTTTTTAATTTAGAGATTAAATCCATACATTCTAAACAAATTGAATTTTTATTAAATTATACATATGAAATAAAGGAGAGTATATCACTTTAACTGTGTTTAACTATGTTTAGCCAAAATCATAATATTAATAAATTTTTCAAATGAAAAAATAGCAGTTAAAATGAGACCCTACCTCTATAATCTATTGTTATGATATAAAAATTAAACCAACCAATGAGAACCAACCTCTATAATCTATTGTAATGATATGAGAGTTAAACCAACCAATGAGAACCAACCTCTATAATCTATTGTTATGATATCTAAGTTAAACCAACCAATGAGAACCAACCTCTATAATCTATTGTTATGATATGAAAGTTAAACCAACCAATGAGAACCAATCTCTATAATCTATTGTTATGATATGAAAGTTAAACCAACCAATGAGAACCAACCTCTATAATCTATTGTTATGATATGAAAGTTAAACCAACCAATGAGAACCAACCTCTATAATCTATTGTTATGATATGAAAGTTAAACCAACCAATGAGAACCAACCTCTATAATCTATTGTTATGATATGAAAGTTAAACCAACCAATGAGAACCAACCTCTATAATCTATTGTTATGATATGAAAGTTAAACCAACCAATGAGAACCAACCTCTATAATCTATTGTTATGATATGAAAGTTAAACCAACCAATGAGAACCAACCTCTATAATCTATTGTTATGACATGAAAGTTAAACCAACCAATGAAAACCAACCTCTATAATCTATTGTTATGACATGAAAGTTAAACCAACCAATGAGAACCAACCTCTATAATCTATTGTTATGATATGAAAGTTAAACCAACCAATGAGAACAAACCTCTATAATCTATTGTTATGACATGAAAGTCAAGCTGTGCCAACATTTTATACAACTGAACTCTATGGTAGGAGCCTCTGAAAATAAAAACATAAATTTTAACAAGATCAATGATTGAAATTCAATTAAATGTTTTAATTTATATGCGTAACAATTTGACTAGTGACGCAAGCAATGAATATCTTATGGCCCATTTATGCCTGGGTGAACTGTAATGTACCGTACCTTGTGCCGCTGTTGCCATGGAGATAAAGAAAAACCATCTTCCCATTGTTGAGCTCATCATCAAATTTATCCACTGGGACAGTTTCAGAATCACTCAGTATGCTATTTGGTAACACGTGCCTAATGTCATGAAAAATCAGGACTAGATTTTGTGTGTCATTGTATAAAATGATATAACAATCTGAAATCATATTCAAAAAAGTGTCTAAAGGAAACCTGACACAGATAGAACCAACTTTCAGTTCTACACAGATAGAACAAACGTTCAGTTCTACGCAGATAGAACAAACGTTCAGTTCTATACAGATAGAACAAACGTTCAGTTCTACACAGATAGAACAAACGTTCAGTTCTATACAGATAGAACAAATGTTCAGTTCTATCTTGTTGGTTCAAAAGAAAACAGAAAAAAATCTTTTACTTCTAACAAAGTCTGGCAGAAACATTATTCTATAGATAATACAACATTAATCCAAGTCTAGATAAAATAAAGCATTAATCCAAGTCTAGATCAAATACAACATTAATCCAAGTCTAAATAAAATACAGCATTAATCCAAGTCTAGATCAAATACAACATTAATCCAAGTCTAAATAAAATACAGCATTAATCCAAGTCTAGATAAAATATAACATTAATCTAAGTCTAGATCAAATACAACATTAATCTAAGTCTAGATCAAATACAACATTAATCCAAGGCTAGATAAAATACAAAATATATCCAAGTCTAAATCAAATACAACATTAATCCAAGTCTAAATCAAATACAACATTAATCTAAGTCTAGATCAAATACAACATTAATCTAAGTCTAGATCAAATACAACATTAATCCAAGGCTAGATCAAATACAACATTAATCTAAGTCTAGATCAAATACAACATTAATCCAAGGCTAGATAAAATACAACATATATCCAAGTCTAAATCAAATACAACATTAAACCAAGTCTAAATCAAATACAACATATATCAAAGTCTCAATCAAATACAACATTAATCCAAGTCTAGATCAAATACAACATTAATCCAAGTCTAGATCAAATCAGGGGCTAAGCCAGGATTTTTTTCGAGGGGGGGCAAAAATTTCGCATAAAAAATGTTATTACATTTTTACGTAAATCGCTCTTTAGAGCAGGAGAAGCAGCGTTCGCAGATTTTTTATGTTTAAAAAAAAAAAGTAAGAAACATCCAGCGTATAACGATGTTTTAAAAAACAAAAGAAAGAAACATCCAGCGTATAACGATGGGTAGTCGGGGTGGGGGGGGGGCACCAAAATCCTGTCCGAGTCTAGCCTCCCCATGCCACCTCAATCAATATGGATGCCAACAGTCATTCCGCGTAGCAAAGGCTACAGTAACTGTCTACACTTCTTCATCCGACGTGCGGAATGCCCCAGAATCATTAACGTGGCTGCTCGCTCGTATACCTTATTACAAGGCAATTTATTCACCATAATAAATTATGGATGAGACCTTCTATTTATATCACACAAGTATAATTATGATTTATAATGTTATTACGGCTAGAGCCCCCATTCAATTTATGAAAATAATAGTTATAGTATTGTTATTATTAGTGTGAGTATCCTTGTATTAGTGAAGATCTTATTATATCATTCTGAAGTTTATTTGTAGTTGTCTAGAGTATTCCGTGGTTCTTAGTATCCCCTGGCAATTCACATAACGTGGCTTTAGAGTTTTCAGTTGATTTACTTCATGTATAATTATTGGTGTGGCTCATATTATACAGCAAGAACCTCGATGTTGAGTGGTAGTGTAGATTATTAAAATAGTTGTATAAATATTACACATACACACATGTATATAACTTTGAAATATTGACGTTAACCAAGTTGTGTAGAAAGCAACGATAAATTTGGTTTAATTTACAACATCAATCCAGTAGGAATCCAAATAATATTATATACACAATCAAGAAATACACATATTCCAATTAGTAATGAATATCCTCAATGAACATATAGCATTGTAGTTAATAGTAGAATAATAAATTTTCCATAATACAAATCAAATAGAAATGATACTCAGAGCGGAGTATATTTGATGTTACTAGATCGAATGCAAGCCAAGAACTGACTAAAGTGTCGAATCGCGTAGAAATATATTACGGGTCAATCGTTGGAAAAACCCGACAGCCTAGTGACACGAGAATTTTAATTAAGCCTGCGTGCTGACTGCGTGAACAGATACTTTTTATTAAGAACAAGCAATAATGCTCTAACAAAATAAGGAGAGACCGGACGACCTTGACATGCTGTATTCGCGTGCACAGTTCATGTTTTTATCGAGGTTAATAAAAAAACAATAATGCTTTAATTAGGTTAGGAAAAACCCGGGGAAAACCGTGAGCTGAGAAATATTTTGTATCGTTTAAACGCAATTCGCTTAAATGGTTTAGTTGGTTTATTAACATTACAATGTAGGGAATTTACGTTTCGTAACAGTCGCCCATACCAAAAGGAAAAGAACATTGCATACTAAACAATAGAAGTGTGCAATTTCTTTTAGAACCGCCTGCACTTAACTTTAGTTCTAAACAATATACAAAAAAAACTGACTCCACCTGGGTAGTCCGTTAAATAAGACAAGTAAGGGAAATAATTTATTCTATTAAACCCTCATCATATAGGATCTCAAGTTATCCTTAGACCATAACACATGTTCGCGTTATTCTAAAATTATACTCTCTGAGATATCATTCCTTATAAACATCATCATCTTATTTATAAGGTAAAAATCAACATAACTAATGTTATCATATTAAACAATTCAATCATTAATTAATTCAACTTAAATGAAATTAATATTTAAATAAACTTAAGAGTAAGAATTTAATCTTAAGTGTGTAAGCATGTGAAGTGTATGCACATTACTCTATCTTGGTTTTTACATAATCACAACTATAGTTTGATTGTTTCAAAATAAGGATGTACATTTCTGTTCATTCATTATCTTACTAATAAAGAAAATTATGTCCATAAATCAATAATACTTAAGAGTAACTTATTAGGTTTTTTTCTTTTTTCTTACAACAATAATAATATTTGTTTGAGCAAATGGAAATATTCATGGCATAAAATAAGGCATAAGATATTGCATAAAATAATCACATCATATTCATATATTCATGCATTTATATTTTAAATGATCCAATTCTCTTAGTTAGGATTATCAGAATATATACATGAAGTTATCTATCCCCTTATACATTTGTTACATGCGCGATAGGGTGTCCGCGACGATGTGATCTTTTACCAATACGTAAGTTATTCTTAAGTTGTATGGTATTAACCCTATAAGGATGTTGTTTGACAGGTTTAACCTTATCATCTTTAAAAACTACATCATGGGTAACCAAAGTTGTTTTGTTAGGAATATCACTAAACAAATTTACATGATCATAGATTAAACCCTTGATAGAAGTCTGTTCACCTGAGTCTAGATGTGTCAGTTTATCATTGAGGTTTTTAAGTGCTTCAGTGTTTTGAAGTTTACTTTCTATGATTGTCTTTTTAAATTTAGGCGGGGGTGTTTCAACAGTTTTGATAGCACTCACTGGCCTAATGTCAGTTTGTTCTTCCCTAACAACATAAGGTTTTAGCATGTTTATATGGCACAGTCTCTGTGTTTTCCTTCTATCAGGGGTTTTTACAAGGTATGTTACATCACTGATTTTATCTAAAACCTGATATGGTCCTGTATATTTTGCACTCAGGGGTTGTCCAGACAATTGGGTCAACATGAGGACTTTATCACCAGGATGGAAACATCGGGATCTGGCCTTGACATCATAGTACCCTTTCATTCTTTTCTGAGCCTGCAAAAGATTATCTTTAACATGATTAAAAGCATGATAGATTCTATTGCTAAATTGTTCCACATAAGCTACGAGTCCAGTCTCTTCATCAGAATTTAACAAGGTTTCCTGCAACAGTTTTAGAGGTCCTCGAACTGAATGTCCAAACACTAACTCGAACGGACTGAATCCAAGAGATTCCTGCACAGTTTCTCTAGTCGCGAAAAGAGCGAATGGAATACCGCGATCCCAGTCTTCAGTGTTCTCAAAACAGTATGTGCGGAGCATTGTTTTCAGAGTCTGATGATATCTTTCTAGGGCACCTTGGCTTTGCGGATGGTACGCAGTTGAAGTTGCATGTTGGATGCCTAGTTTCTTTAAGACCTGGTTAAACAGCTTTGATGTAAAGTTAGATCCTTGGTCTGACTGTATAGTCTTTGGAAGACCGTATCTTGAACAAAATGCAATCAATGCGTCAGATATCTTATCTGCGTTAATGGTGCGTAGCGGAATAGCTTCAGGATATCTCGTGGCAGTGCACATTATAGTGAATAAGTACTGGTGTCCTGTCTTTGTTTTAGGCAAAGGACCTACACAGTCTATTAGCAAGTGGCTAAATGGTTCTGCAAAGGCGGGTATTGGCTTTAGAGGTGCTACCGGTATAGTCTGGTTAGGTTTACCAACTATCTGGCATGTATTGCATGACTTGCAGTATTTTGTGACGTCACGATGTAGTCCAGGCCAATAGAAGTACGGAAGAATTCGACGGTAAGTCTTGTTCACTCCTAGATGACCAGCATATGGCGTGTCATGAGCCATGTGTAAGATGTCATTACGATATATGGCTGGTACCACAATCTGACTTCCTTCTCTGCAATTGTCATTATCACATTTCACATCTCTCCATTTTTGCATTAATATTCCCTCCTTCAGAAAAAATCCATTTCCTTTAGTTTCTGCCTCCTGTTCAGTTATCACCTTTTTCTTCAGGTGTTTAATTCCTGAATCTCTATTCTGTTCTAATAGGAGTAATTGTCGAGGTGACAAATTACTTTCAGTAGTCTTGACTGAGGGACCACTCAAGATGTCAGCCAGGAAAGTTGCCTGTAGGTCAATTTCTGGTTCTATTTTTGACTTTGACATGGTTTCGACAGACTTTTGTTGTTGGGCCATACCTCTCGTGACGATGCATATAGGTTTGATAAAGCTCTCACTTTTATTGAGGTATTGTTTTTTCTTGGATATGGAATGCACCACATCTCCAGCAATATCATTTCCCAGTATTAAAGAAACGCCTTTAAACGGAAGTGATTTGTACACACCCACAACTACATTTCCAGTGAAGTACGCACTCTTCAGCTGTATTTGATGCAAAGGAACTTGTACATTTTTCCTTGATACACCTTGAATAGTAAGATCCTGTCCTGTATATGTCGATTGTGACGTAGGAACAGTATTCTCTAAAAGTAGTGAAACCTCAGCCCCTGTATCACGGAGTATTCTGATGTTCTTTTCACTAGTGACACCATTTATTATGGATGACACGGTACCTTCTTCAATGAATGGCAAACAATTGCTTGGTATCTCAGTATCGATGAGATCTGTATCCAAGTTATTTTTGTAAGAGGTATGTTTAGTACTCATGGTGATTCTATCTGATATAGACTCCTTGGAGCTATGATTAGAATTAGAATTATTGAAAACCATTGTCTCTATTTCAGGAACTATTTCTGGTTTCAAGTTTCCTAGATACGTGTGTTTTGTCAGGTTATCTGCATTAGCACTAGGTATCTCTGTTTGAGTTCTAACATCCTTCTTTACATTTACATGAGTTCTTTGTTTTGGCATTGCTACATACGATAAGACAACATTCTTTTTATTCGGGTTCCCATTCAATATCCAGCACTTTTCCTTAGTATGTCCAATTCGTTTACAATGGCTACAGGTTGGCTTGGAATTTGTTGGACCTTCATTGCTCTGCTGATGTCTCTTTGATTGATAGGATTCATTTGGATTTATGGTTTTCTTTTCTACCTTCATATCTCGATTCTGGAATTTAGATTTATCTACTGTTGTAAATTTATTGCTGGAATGGATAATAACATATTCGTCTGCCATCACTGCTGCTGTTTCTACTTGTTCTACACCTTTGTCTGCTAAATGTATTCTTACATCACCTCTGATGTTATTGTTAAAGTCTTCCATTAGCATAAGATTAGCTAATTTATCAAAGTCTTTGTTTACACCTTTGGATCGAATCCATCTTTCAAAATATTTCTTTTTCTGTCTTAGAAAATCAACATGGGATTGTTCCTGTTCTTTCTTAGACTCACGAAACACTTTTCTATATTTTTCAGGTGTCAATGCATAACTTAGCAGTACTCTATTCTTGATCAGTTCATAATCATACAATTCCTCTTCAGTAAGACTTAATACAACATCAAGTGCCTTTCCTTTGTTCAGAGCTGAGCGTAGGAGTATAGCTTTCTTGCCCTCGGGAAATTGATAGTCTCTAGCGTTTCTCTCGAAAATCATGAAGAACTCTTCCACCGAATTATCTTCAAAAACTGGAATATGTTTCTTAAACTTATACAGTTCTGCATCTGCTTCAGAGCTTGCATTCGAATGATTTGACGTACGAGACCTTGCTATCTCAATTCTTTCTTGGCTTGCTATTTTCTCTCTTGCTATTTCTCTTTCCATCTCTAATTCCATCTTTCTTAACTCAAGTTTAAATTTCCATTCTTCACTTAAGTCACCAGTTGTATGCTTTACTCTTTGTGTTATAGGAAAAGGTAATTCATCATCTGATTCATCATTAATGTTATAATTAGCAGTAGTTTCTTCAATAATTAGTGTACCTTGTTTTCTTAAACATTCAGTTACCTCTTGAAGTAATTTAGTTTTTGATGGCCTAGTTTCTGTGATAGAAATGCCCAATGATTTAGCCAATTCTTTTAATTGTATCATTGACATTTTATTAAGCTGTTCTGAGGTTAGATCGAATATCTCTGGATCCAATGTAAGATTATTTGTGGCCTCCATTTTATATATATTAAAAGTTACTATAAATCTTGTTAATAATACAATAAAGAGTCCAACTTACTTTCTGTCCTTTGAATAATTCACTACACCACACAGTTCAGATTTGTCACAACAAGGTCATAAAAATAATACTTTCTTAGAGTTACTTTGTTTGATAAGGTAATACACAAGATAATTTTCCAGGCTGAATAGTTAAGTTTTCCGATTCTCAATAGCAATGTTCAATTCAATCACAATCTTTAGTATATTGTATATTGTTCATATTTTCCAACACAATCCATCCAAGTTACGAGTATGTATTACGGCAGTTGTAAATAGTTTGTGTAAATAGTATAACGATTCTTGAAGTTGAAGTAAATCCTCTAAACGTTTGTTAGTAAATCACTGACGAGCAAAACCCATTTTATTACAAGGCAATTTATTCACCATAATAAATTATGGATGAGACCTTCTATTTATATCACACAAGTATAATTATGATTTATAATGTTATTACGGCTAGAGCCCCCATTCAATTTATGAAAATAATAGTTATAGTATTGTTATTATTAGTGTGAGTATCCTTGTATTAGTGAAGATCTTATTATATCATTCTGAAGTTTATTTGTAGTTGTCTAGAGTATTCCGTGGTTCTTAGTATCCCCTGGCAATTCACATAACGTGGCTTTAGAGTTTTCAGTTGATTTACTTCATGTATAATTATTGGTGTGGCTCATATTATACAGCAAGAACCTCGATGTTGAGTGGTAGTGTAGATTATTAAAATAGTTGTATAAATATTACACATACACACATGTATATAACTTTGAAATATTGACGTTAACCAAGTTGTGTAGAAAGCAACGATAAATTTGGTTTAATTTACAACATCAATCCAGTAGGAATCCAAATAATATTATATACACAATCAAGAAATACACATATTCCAATTAGTAATGAATATCCTCAATGAACATATAGCATTGTAGTTAATAGTAGAATAATAAATTTTCCATAATACAAATCAAATAGAAATGATACTCAGAGCGGAGTATATTTGATGTTACTAGATCGAATGCAAGCCAAGAACTGACTAAAGTGTCGAATCGCGTAGAAATATATTACGGGTCAATCGTTGGAAAAACCCGACAGCCTAGTGACACGAGAATTTTAATTAAGCCTGCGTGCTGACTGCGTGAACAGATACTTTTTATTAAGAACAAGCAATAATGCTCTAACAAAATAAGGAGAGACCGGACGACCTTGACATGCTGTATTCGCGTGCACAGTTCATGTTTTTATCGAGGTTAATAAAAAAACAATAATGCTTTAATTAGGTTAGGAAAAACCCGGGGAAAACCGTGAGCTGAGAAATATTTTGTATCGTTTAAACGCAATTCGCTTAAATGGTTTAGTTGGTTTATTAACATTACAATGTAGGGAATTTACGTTTCGTAACAACCTACACTGTCGCCTGGTAGCACATATTCCAGACTATAGACCTGTCGACATCCAGGCACCAGGTTGTGGTAAAGATGGACTGTTTCCCACCGAGTCTCGTAGCCTCTTGGCAGTGCAATGATTCTCAGAATTACAACAGGGGCTGTCCCACATGTTTTAGCCCACCGGCTAAAGGGTGTGTCCATGGAAGTGATAGTACATCTGATTGGGTGAGCTGATGTACTCTTTCGGGGTTTCTGACCTAACTTTGGTCCCCACCTGGCAAACAGCTCTCAAGTGTGGCTCCACGTAGCCATAGAATGCGCTGAGACCACACTACGGGAAACGGCCTCAGCTGAACGGCTAAATCATTTGAGGGTAACCGTCAGGTTTAAATCCTCGGTGAAGTAGGCTTTATTTACCAAGCATGAGAATGAGTCACCTTGGAAGAAAAGCCATTCTTACAAACAACTACCCGGTTCATCAGAGAAACAGGACTGCCAGTCTGACATAGCAAAGGAAAGCAAAATGGAACGCTGAAGAAGAAGGTCATCGTCGAATAAGACAGACGTACATCACACTCTTAAACGAAGCGTATCGGTGGTTTCCACATTTCGCCGCTTTAAGGCCCATGGGTACAGAAGTGCAGCGTTCACCAGTTTCTGTGGTCACTGCATACTAGGGACACCCTCCAGACCCGTGAGAAAAAATCCTAGCTTTAGCCTTAATTCGAACCCGGACCTTTGATACGCCAGCTGAATATGCCGCGCTCGTCCGCGGTACCTGGTTTTATTTAGATCTACTTGAGTTTCAAACTTTTTAGATTTTTTGTAGGCCTACTTTACGGGATGACGTTTGCATTGAAGTAATTAATAACCTTTAAATTCTTTTTCAATGTAAATCAATATTATAGTTACTATAGATTCACCCTCTCTAAGTGTATGCAATCTTGTTTTTAGTATTTACAATGCAGATATTGCTAGATTTTCAATTGATTTGAGCTGGCTTTTCCAATTGATAACAGACAGTGTGTGGATATTCTGTTCTTGATTCATTTCACGGCCAGTCTGAAGTTACAAGCCTCAAGCATCTTAGACAATATCATGAAGAATATTTCTTCTCTTATTAGATGCAATTGCAATGTTGTAGATGTTTTGAACATCCAGAAAGAACCGGCGGAGTAAATTATTATTCTTTAAAACTGCAACAGCGACAAAGTTTGTGGGCCCAGTGTGAGGTGAAAATTGTGCTTCAAATGACGTTTCATACGGGTGTTTTACAAGGTTTGAGAAGTGTATCCTTAGCATGCATCATAGTCCAAGAAGCATTTGTGACTTAAATTGTTCATTCGATATCAACCCATATAATAATTAAAGACATCCACAATTTCTTTGCTGCACAAGGAGTTTTACCGCACAAAATGATGTAAGGAGTTTTATTTGTTGAACGATATTTTGTTAAACCAAGGTTGCTATAACTTTGCACAAATCTCTTTTGAATCATCGGATTTTATAAATACATATACACAAGGATCGATTCAATCGCTGTTTGATTTTGTTTTTCCCACAAATTGAAACATATCAGATGTAAAAAAAAAAATAATTCCAAAATGTCTGGGGAAGGGGGGGGGGGGGCTAGCCCCCCCCCCCTGTGGCTTCGCCCCTGGATAAAATACATCATTAATCAAGTCAAGATAAAATACAACATTAATCCAAGTCTAAATAAATAATATTTTTACCAAGCTCCAATTTTCACTCCTTCATGTGTGTCTAGGTAAAAATTTCTGGTATTGTTTAAGCCAAAGTCATGTGGTTTTGATAGGTCAGTGAAAGGAGGCCATCGTACTGAAAGTAATGAACAATCAAAATGGTGGAGTCTTATACAAACTATTTTAGAAAACTGATCTGCAGCCAACTAATAGTTTCTACAAGAAAAAAGATGTGAAGCTAAAACCAAAATTAAAAATGATTCATTTTTAAAGTTATAATATACATTTGTTACTATTAAAGAATTTAAGCAAATTCCTCACCCAAACTTATGAAATGTGTACCACTAACAAAATCTAAGCCAACAAGATAGGTAATGTTGATCTATGGGGCTAGTGAAGCAGTGTTCACAATTTCCGTCCCAGCTGCATACCCAAAGGATTGTGTGGCCAGCACGATGCCAAGCTTACTTTACTTTCCCCCACTAATGTCTACTAATCAAATGATGAGTGAACTTATGGACACTCTCTGGAAAGTGGCGAAAATACCACCATCAACCTTGATTTGATACAGGAATACAAGCATTGTAAATAGACCACAATGTTTTTAAAATTTAAAAAAGGTGAATCTGATATAACACAAAGTGTGGCCAATACAATGCCCTAGCTCCTTTTAACTTTCCACAAATATTTATCTGTTTCATTCACAGTTTAACAATTAAAATTATCTTTAAGTGATAAGACATGATAGCGTGTTCAAATAAACAAACTAGGTTTTTAAATCTACCTGATACTTACCTAAATTTAAAAATATAATTCTAGGCATAATCCATTGATTAGCTTTGACAAATACTGGGATGGCCACATAAATCATGAACAAAGATAACAAGCTAATTTTGGCACATTGCCAAAAGAATGGTATGTGACTTTGAAGATACCTGCACAATAAATGAAAACATACAACAATATATACAATGTTGAAATATTCCTCTAACTAATTATAGTCTAGGGAGGTCATAGTGCACATGAATCTATATTTTTAAAAACTCCATTGTCCTCAGTTGTTGTATTTTTATTACAATTTCATATATTTTATGTTCATGTTAAATTCTCTGATACTTGTTTGAACTTGAGGTTCTGTTACATGCTTTTGATCTGTTCAATATTGTTTGTTATGTCCAAATATCTGAATATATTTAGCTGACCTTTATGGCTACATATTGAATTGTGAAAAAAGACAAAATTTATTATCAAATAAACACTCAGGTGACACTGCTTTTAAAAACCCAGTTTTTGTTTCCATTAAGTTAATGAGTAAAATAAAAAGTCATTTAAATTTATTTTGTTCAGTAAACAAGTTAAGATGTTTAAGACAATCTATTATCATACAGATAACAAAAAACACTTATTCCTTGTCTGATTTTAATCCTAGTTCATTGGATAAAGTGAATGTCATCAATGCATTAACTTTGATCAATAAAGTTTTCGTTATGAATATGTTATTTCAATCCTACATCTATCTAATCTTATACATTACAGACACCCCTTCCTACGCTCATCCATGATCCGAGTCTAGTCTTGCATTTTTATTAATGTTTTAAATGATGTTAAGTTACTGGTTTTCCTGGTTTGTTCAGGCAACCCATTCCATGCCCGAATCCCACTTGAGAAGAAAGAGTATTTATATGCATTTTTTCTCGCATAAGTGATAAGGAAAGTTATTTTGTCCTTATGTTTATCTGAGCAGAACCAGGTATGTTGCTGTATGTTGCTGTAGCCTATGTATAGAAAACAAAAGGGAAATGCCATGTAGGCCTACTATTTCCTAACAGCTGGACTGGACATTCATAAAAAATGTTAAATGTGTTTTTTGAAATAAATATATATATAACAAGTATAAGTTATTTATTAACAGGCTTAATACAATGTAATTACATTTTTTGCAGGCCCGGAGTTATATTGGCTTAGGGCTGCTTAGGCATTTTGATATATCATACATAATACATAGGCCTATATATATATGTATTGAAATGTTGTTATTCTATAAACAGTCTTACAACCAACAAATTACTAATTTGAAATTAGCACCTGTAACTGTAAGTAAGCAGGGTTACACTTTTTTTTGTCATAAATCATAAACCCTTTTAATATTAATACACACTTGACTTACCCCACGACTAAGCTAAGCCCACTAGTCACTAGTGTGATTGACTATAGCAGTATAGCGGGCCAACATAAAAAAACGAACTTTTTACCAGCATAAAAAAATATTGTGGGCACAGTTGGGTTATTTATAATAGGCCTTCTACACTGTACACAATCATTATTTAAAACAACTGTTCAAAGTCCAGTCCATAGAATTTGAAATTGTATAGGCCTAGTCAGTGCTTTAAAAAAAAAAAAAAAAAATAGTTGCCGGTACTCAGACTGTGATGGATTGCCTAACCCTATATAACTTTTAAAGCAGTTTCGCATTTTATATTTTAATTCTTATTGCGAGCAATTAAAAAAAAATTCAATCGTAACAAATTAAAAATATAATAAATCAATAATAAACGTTAAAATATAGGAAAAGTAATAATTTTTTCCCCACATTGAAAAAGGTGCCGGTGCGTACCGTCACAAAAAAAGCACTAAGCTTAGTGAATAGTGGAGAAACTGAACTGCCGAGATTTGGTAGGCCCCTATTTATTTTTATTTCTCTTTTAATATTAAATACTTTTAATCAATTAGTAATTAGTTAAATCTTAAAACGATTTATCATAAGCTTACTTCCTAGAAGAAGATATACACCGACACATAACATTAATATTCTTTTGTTGCATTTCTCACACTTTAATGATACACTGATTTGGTGTCACTTTGTTTACACACAAATGTCATTACTCATTACCAATGCAATGGCCAATGGCAATGCTATATTTATAGTAGTTACCGATTGATGACGCGAATGCCGTCCCTTTGCTAGTAGCTCTTCTCGTAGTGGAGACGCTATTCAAGATGTTCATTTTTGAACTCTCCCCCCTTCTCCAGGTTAGAGTCTAACGCGATAAAATTCTTGTTTAAAAAATCAAAAACAAAAAAAATGAATTTGTTTTGAAACCATTTATGGCAAAATGCGCTAAATATCAGTAGAAAAGATCCTTGGCAAAATTAAACCAAATATACAAATAGGCCTTTCTTTCCAAAGGCAACGGGCCACACGCATTGCATGCATGCTTGATATTTTAATTAAACATAATGATTAGGCTACTAATAATAGCCTATAATTACAAATAGGTCTACTTTCAAATAACAAACTATTGAAAACATAGATTCGATCTATTAGAATTGTTTCCGACATCGAATCAAGAAAATATATATATTGCTCAATATTTTGTTTCCGAATCTTTTGTGCATAAAACGTTGGCCGCTATTTATAGACTGTCCTAAAGTCCTAAACCTAGCTTTAAATTAGGCCTATATAGGCTTAAGGGCTTATAAGCCTTAATAATACTTTATAGGATTATACGCCAATTTACCAAAGGTATAAAGTTGTCGACTATAAATAACAAAATCAATATTTTATCAAGCGGTTTCAAGTATGTGAAGATGATCTTTTCCATGTAGACCTGCAATTAGCCTTTTAAAACGTATGTAGGTCTATACGCCTAGGGCACTGTCCATAAAGTACGTCACGCTATTTTTTTTAACCAGTTTTAACCCCCTCCCCCCCTCCGTCACAAACTGTCACAAATCTCGGACCCCCCCCCTTCTCTAAAGTACGTCACACTTTCGAAGAGTTTTTTTTTTTAATTAACATCTATTTAAAATTTAATATAAAACACACTTCACTATTAGGCCTAAACAGTATTAAAATATAAAATGTTCACTTAAAAATTAAAATGACTTTTATAGTCGAATAGTTAATTGTCAACAGTTGACACAGTTATTCATGGAAGCAGTAACTGAATCTATATTGAATTTGAAAACAAAAATTGCATTAAACAATAAAAAGGAAACAAAAAAAAATGCTAAAAAAAGACTGAATTGACAAATTATGCGACAAACTCTTGTGCTATATTGAATCTGTTTATTATGGGTCTGTGAATTATGTTTAATTTAAAAGAATCACTAGACATCATCCATCCACGGTGAAGTGAAGTGTTCATCCATAGTTACGACTGGCATCAATCTTTCACCATCATCGTTTCCTGGAAGGATAATTGCAGACAGATAAAATTCATCCTCATCTAGCCACTCAACATCCTCTGAATGTGCATTTTCTCTTCTGACAATAACTGTCATGAGTTCTCTTTGCCTTCTAGCAGCAATTCACAAAGGACGGATGCGTTTTATCTGAGTTGATTCTGGAACAGTTTGGGTTGGCACAATCTCCCGAGCTAGAACTCTGTGTGTCCCTGCATGTTTCTTCAACATTGTTTGTGAGGCAAAGTATAAGTGACATACTTTGCAAACCCGATCAAGTAAGCTGGTCTGCAAAGATGGACAATAAAGATCATATGGTTGTACTTTGAAAACTCCTGCTGATCTCGGCATAATGTCATCAAATTTATTTGATAGTTTGTGCCACAAACAATGAAGGAAATTTATGAGAATCTGCATCTGCTCTTTCTGACGCTTTGAGTCCATCAGTTATTTGGTTGATTGGGATTGGAGGAGGAAAGAATCTCGAAGGGAAATTATTTTTAAAGCTATTACATTCTACTAAAAAAAATCAATAAATTAGAAATAAAATTAAGAATAAATAAATGTGTGACGTCACACATGGCTGACCCCCCCTCCCCCCTGTAACAAACTGTCACACATTCTTACGCCCCCTCCTCCCCCCTGGAGCGTGACGTACTTTATGGACGGCCCCTAGGCCTATATATATATATATAATATATATGCCTATATTATAATTTGATCCAATTAATCATAGGCATATATATATGGATCTAGCGTTAATCATAACGTTCACAAGTTTAGTATTATCAAAAAAAAAAGTTTTTTTTTTTTCATGCGCAAAAAAAAAATAATAATGAAAGAAAATCGAAGTCAACGAAAACCAAGGTTGGACTAGATATTTATAGGCCTAGCCCAGTGGGCATACCACGTCGTATCGACGGGAAAAAAACGTGATTGCCACGAGTTTTCTTGGTTTCCACGTTTTCCCCTCGTTCAAACAACGTGGTGTGCCAGCTTATATAGGGCCTGTATCTAGAGCTATATATTATTTATAGTCATGCAATCTATAAATATTTATAGTATAAAAGAACTCTAATAAACAATAATGATTTAAACTCAGAGCCTTTGGGATAATAGTAGGTCATGTGTTATCTGGTCACGTGTTATCTGGAACATGACCTTCACCTACAACATAATTAGACAAGTTCAAGGATAAAACAGAGTTTGATATTTATTTTTGTCTCTGGAAGGAATGAGGAGGGGGGGGGGGGTCACAGTTAGTCATTATACCTGGTTCATGACCTAGTGAATTATTCTCAAGCTTGTTAAGACAATAGATTGATGTAGTGTTTTTGTACTCTAAAGCAGATCTAGGTCAATTGTTTTTTTTTAAATACCTTCGGCCACATGTATTATAATTAATCCAGTGGCTAACAATGACCCGGTCGAGTTCCAAAACAGTTTTCTGTACTGTACACATATTTCACTAATAATTCTATAAGCTTTTCAGACCCAACATTTTGACGGCCACTCATCAAGTGCGGCCAATAGTTCGTGTGAGCCAGAATTGTGAATCGGATCTTTCGCTTGCCAATGAAAATATATCTATGCGTGCAAGCAGGGCCGGTTCTAGGCCACTGCAACCTATGCGGCCGCAGTGGGCCCCGTACTGTCATAGGCCCCGCGCTAATCCAATGGCGAAAGTATTTTGCGTCCTTGGCTGATATATTCTGTGTCAGCAGACAAGATCTATTGTTTCTACTGTCGCCTAAAACAAAAAAGCTCCTTTGTAAATGAAGGATTTGACCAGTGGCAAACTGTACCACAAGGCTAGCAAAATATGAAAAATCGCATGGGCATTTAGACGCCATGACTAGTTGCTGTGAAGCTGGAGCAAAACTAAGTAAAAAAAAAACAGGCATTGACAAGATTCACCAGGAGATGCTTTATGGAATAAAGTTTTTCACAGACTAGTTGCGATTGTACAATTTCTAGCGGAGCGCAATTTAGCTTTCAGATGGTTCATTGAAAGAGTTGGAGAAGTAATGGGAATTTCCTGGATCTAGTAGAATTACTTGCAAAGTTTGATCCAGTAATGGGGGAACATCTTCGACGTGTTATCAATGCAGAAATTCATGATCATTACCTGGAGAATAAGATTCAAAACGAGCTCATTACTGTAGTAGCTGATGCTGTTGTGAATGCCATCGTTCGAGACATCAAGAATGCAAAGTATTTTTCAGTAATATTGGATTGTACTCCAGACATAAGTAAAAAAGAGCAGATGTCATTAACTATCCGGTATGTCTCAGATGGGGTTAATGTGGAAGAGCCTGTGGTTGTACATGAACGTTTTATAAAGTGTCTTCCTGTGGAAAGTACTACTGGGCAGGACTTATGCGATGTACTAGTGAATGAGCTGGAAAAGTTTGAATTAAATATTCAAAATATTCGTGGACAAGGTTATGATAATGGTGCCAACATGAAAAGCGTCCATTCCGGAGTTCAAAAACGGCTTTTAAATATTAACAGCAGAGCATTTTTTACTCCATTTGCGTGTCATAATTACAATCTGGTTGTAGCAGACATGGTCAAAACATGCCCTGATAAGTTAACCTTTTTTTTGGAACTGTACAACGCGTGTACACCATCTTTTCAGCATCTACAAAGAGATGGTCATTATTCGGAAAGCATGTTTCCAATCTATCTGTAAAACCTCTAAGCGAAACAAGGTGGGAATGTAGAATAGGTAGTGTCAAAGCAATTCGTTAAAAAAAAATAATTGAAATTTGTGACGCACTCGATGAATTAGCTGAATAGGCTAGTTAATGCGATAATTAAAAGCGAAGCAGAAACACTTTATGAAACATTGAAGCAGTACAAATTCTTTGAATCACTTGTGTTATGGTACAACGTGCTCTTCCAAGTCAATTTTGTGAGTAAATTTTGTGCAATGGATTCGTACAACAACTTGATGACTTGACTAAGGAAACTAAGAGTTGATGGGTTTGTTCAGATTTTTGTTACAGCAAAGGAATTGGCCGAAAACCTTGACGTTGTTGCAATCTTTCCAGCCTAACGTCAAAGAAAAAAGGTTGTATGATAAATCTGTGGAAAACTTCACACCTGGAAATGCTGAAGATGACTACAGGATAAATTGCTTCCACAGAATTGTGGACACTGAAATTTAGTCCTTGCAGCCGAGATTTGAACAACTGAAATCAAACCACAATCTATTTGGGGTTCTTGTCAGATTCAAGAGTATTCAGCGTAATGACATACGAAAGTTTACAGAGAGCCTCGAGCAAGCATTTACGTCATCAACAAACCAGTCGACAGATATATGTGAGCGAGAATCAGCTGATGAAATGAAATCTTTAAGGCATATTCTACCAAATACCGCCAAAACCCCGGTAGAAATTTTGAGTTATCTGTCCACTATTGAAAGTTACACTGCTTTCCCAAACTACTTTGTTGCACTCAGAATATTTTTAACTATACCCGTAACTGTGGCATCATGTGAAAGAAGCTTCTCGCGCCTCAAACTAATCAAGAATTACTTGAGGTCAACAATGCACGAAGATAGATTGAACAACTTGGCAATTCTCGCCAGTAGCGTGATCTATGTAGAAAACTGAATTTTGATGATTATACAGTATGACTTCGCTACATGCACAGCTAGTAAGGCCTAAAGTAAATTTAATTTGATCGTGATTTTGTACTTAGTAAAGAATTAATAAAATGCAAAGACGAATTTATTTTCTATTACAAAATCTTAATTTTCACTTATTATCCTTATCATTACCTAGACTGGGTCCCACGAAATCCGTTTCGCATAGGGCCCCGCAATCGCTAGGACCGGCCCTGCGTGCAAGTCTGGCAAGCGTGGCTCAGGTTGCCGATCCCTTCAGTGAGTCATTCGAAATTTAATGGGAAGGGGGGGGGGGGGGACGGATGTAATGGCAAAACTTGTTCGACATTGTTAAAATTATTCCTCGAACTGAGCAAGAAAGGGGGGAGAACTGCTTGTGCTTAAAACACGGCTGCAAAATAAAGGAAATGGAATGTTTCAAATCGTCTTGAATCGGAGATTTATTTCTGATTGGTTCAAAGTTCAAAGTACAACTTACTGGATTTTTCTTTTTTTTTTTTTGCGTCGTTACGTCTGCACTTTTATATGTGAGTGAAGTCGGCTGGTCCAGTGGTTAGTTCACCGGACTGAACCAAAAACCAGCTGACAGGTCGCGGGTTCTATCCCTGCCACCGACCGATCCCTGTCGCCCTGCAGGAGTTTTGGGCCTAGTGAACGTAATAATCTTCTATCTAGAAGGAACGTCTGTAAACTTATAAGAAATTACTTATAAGAAATAACAATATCTTCCGTTTACAAGAAACTATTTGGGTCAAAGTGCAGACATATTGTGCTCATATAAGAAAAGGGATCGGGAAGTGCGTAGCCAAAAACCTCTTATGACTAGGTTAGTAGGTCTAGTTATTACAACCATTCTATGACAGTAGGCCTACGGCTAAATTTAGTGAGTTAATTAACGGTAATAATTTTGAAACATTATAAAAATATATAACTGCTCTACAGAGAGACTTGAATAATAAAATAACAAGAATGGTACACGTGTGGGCCAAATTAACAATTTTGCTGTGAGCCGCCATGTTTTTTGTTTAACTGCACATAATGCAACCACCATTGGAACCATTCGAATCAGGGGCGTCCATGGGAAAGCTGGGGCATTAGCGTAACTAGGGGGGGGGGGGAGGCGACTTTTCATACTTCACCCCATTACACACTTATGCGTCTTTAGAGTTTTGTTTAACATAGCCAACCCACCGCTAGTTGAAAAACTCCAACATTCTCTCATAATATTTGTTGACCCGAAACTAGGAATATTATGATTTATGCAAACCAAGATCCTGTCCCAGGCATGCCATCCTACGCGAAACATAGAGTACGGTGCCCGCAGTCACATTCACTAAACTTGCTCACCCCCACCCCATGAGGAATTCTGCTTGGATCATTAACGTGGCGACATT
Organism: Anisus vortex; assembly: GCA_949126835.1. Taxonomy (NCBI): domain Eukaryota; kingdom Metazoa; phylum Mollusca; class Gastropoda; family Planorbidae; genus Anisus; species Anisus vortex. The sequence continues at coordinate 55,140,615 of OX421495.1, forward strand.
GCTCGTGTACCTTCACTATCGCACGGTAGCACAAATATACCAGACTATATGGGCCTGATCATCCAGGCTACGGGCTTAGCGAGACGGATTATTGCTCACATATCTTCCTCCTCACAAAATCTCGGTGGCTCTCGCCTGGACAATGAAATCTTATCTCCAGAACGCGCAACGGGACGATCACACATGCGTTAACCCACCGGTGTACCCTTTTATGTGAGCGTGGCGGTGGTTTAAAATTACACACTTCGTCAGCTTTAAGGCTCATGGGTACAGAAGTAGAGACCTACAGAAGATTATTGCGCCCCAAGATTGTACATGGACTGCTTAAGATCTCATTTTAGCCGGTGTCATCTGGCTAATGTCTACCGGTGTCATCTGGCTAATGTCTACCATTGTCTAACAGTGCAATCCCTCCCTCCCTCCCCCCCCTCTCCTTTTCCTTATTCTTTGTGTTAATTTATTGAATTGTTTATGAACGTCTATGGTAAAAACGATAACTAACTCAGCTTGCTACAGACATACATTTATATTTAACATGTCATCATATCCGTTTATCAGTTGTTTACATTTTGCGTTTTTTTTAAAGCATAGCGTTATTAAAAAGTATATAGGCCTACACAGTTCATCAAATCGGTACTTCATAACCCTAATAAGGGCTCCCAATGTAATCAATGAGCACACGTACTTGGACATTTTGTAACACACGTCGCCCAGGAAACCTACCGGTAATTAACCCTATCTTAGTGGCCTCAAACAAGTTTCAACCCAGCGAGCTCACCTCGTCATAACGACGGTGAAAAAAAAACGTGGTTTCCACGTGTTTTCGTGGTTTCCACGTCCTCCCCCCCCCCCCGTCGCCGTCGATACGACGTGGTGTGCCCGCTGGGACGTCACTGCTATTATATTCTTTATATAAGTTAAATATATTGTATTGTTTGTGTGCGACTATGGTAAAAACAATAATAAATACTTATGTCACAGGCACGTATATGTCTATCAATTCACAGAGACACTCTCCATAACCCGAAAAAAAAAGTAATCGTATAGGCCTAGCCGGCCTAGATGCCTCTACCTTCACCAAGATTTGAACCGGAGGCCTTTGGAAGGGATGTCCTATTAAGTCCTATATTTATAATATACAACTTATGAGTTATAATGACGCATTAATTTACACACATAGGCAAGAAAGCTGCTTTTATAAAATGTGCATAGGCCTATATTAAGTATGTATGGGACCCATCAACTAAAGAAAACATTAAAAAATTAGAACACATCCAAAAAAGAGCTGCAAGGTTCAAAACCAGAGAATATTCCCAATTAACAAGAGTATCACCATTAGTCAAATAAATAAACCTAGAAAAACTAGAGGACAGAAGGGCAAAGAGTAAAGTAGTAATAATACATAAGGCATTAAACTCTAATTTAGAAATACAACCCATTAATAACCTGTTGCAAAGCTCAGATAAACATAAAGACAAAAGCGCTTTCCTTGTCCCTTATGTGAGAACAAATGCATATAAGTACTTTTTCTTCCCGAGTGGCATTCGGGCATGAAATGGGTTGCCTGAACAAACCAGGAAAACCAGTAACTTAACATCCTTTAAAACATTAATAAAAATGCAAGACTAGACTCGGACCACGGATGAGCGTAGGACGCAATAATCTTCTTTATAGAAGGAGCGTCTGTAATGTATAAGATAAGAAGATAATATATATATATACATATATAGTTCATGTAGGCCCTATAATAATAATAACTATATTACTATATGATGTGCATATAGGCTTTTAAAATAAAAAAATAGGCCAATATAATTCATATAATTCAATATATCCGCTTTCATAGAGAGACCTTGAAAATAGTTTTGATAATCTTGTAATTATTATTAAAGTAAGCATATAAAAGAAACGTAGGCCTATTAGTTTATATTAGTGAATTATAGTGACATTTGGACATTAGCAAACTACTTACTCCGACATTTCACTAATATTCTCAAATAATTCACCCCAATTTATATTTGGTATCGAATCAAATGCATCTGTAGAGTTGTTTATTTTCATTTTATTTTCATACTGCTGTTCATCAAAGACTAAAGACATTATGAAATACGGACACGGATGAACTGAAAGGTCTATGTGCTATGGGTTGGGTGAAAGCAATTTGCAAATTACTTGGCTACTTAGTGATCAAGACGCCGTGGAAGGGTACGGAATTTCCCGATGTAAAAATAGAAATACGACCGGAAATGGAGTAGATTCTCACTACAGCGGGAAGTATGCAAATCTAGAGAGTTTATAGCGAAAAGTTGTTTATTTTACTTATTTAAATGAGTACTATTATAAAATGCTTGCAGAAAAAGCGTTAGATTTAATACGTGAACTAAAGAGAACTTCAAGTGGGACTCTGCCGCCGTTTAATGTAAGTTTTTCCGTAATTTTCGTTTTCGATTAGTCGGTTAGACGGTTTAAATTAAATTAATATTAGATAATTAGACAATTAGTATTAGTCTTAGTAATCTAGTCTAGACTTTTTAGACGACTTTAGACTTAGACTGACTAAATCTAAGTTAGACACTGACTCTCTTATGAACTCTTCACAAATACAACTCCGTTGTGGTTGTTATTCGTTAGAATGCGGTTAGATCTAGATTTTTAAAGTTAAAGTATTAGTATTAGGCCCTAACTTCTCTTGCCCTAACTAAGCTAAGACTGGCTAAGTCCTAAGTCTTAGTCACTAAGTCTTAGTGGTAAGTAGGCAAGGCATGAGGCAGCAAAGGCTGATAAAGATAAAGTTAAGGCTCCCTAGACCTAGAAACTAGAAGAAGAATCTAAGTCTAATAAAAGTAAAAGAGATATTATATACATAACTAGGGCGACTCGGCTGACTATAGCCTAAAAAAATATAATTGGTAGTAATCAACTAAGCCTAGAGTAGAGACTCTAGTCTCACTAGAGCAGCTCAGCAGGGGTCAACCTTTTGATAGCGGCGTGCCTAAGTAGAATTTCTAACTTAGGCCTGCTCGGCGTGCCAACATAGTCAACTTCTGCCATATATATTATTTTTAAGCAATCATTATTAAATGTATGTAGCATGATAAAAAAGGCGCTTTACTAAGAAACCATACAAAAGTCAACACAGAATTACAACGATTACGTAATATAACGCTCGTATACATACGCTTTAGCTGCTGTTGTTTTTAAAAAGTTAAAACAAATAAATCTGATCTCAAATTATATTGTGTGTGCTTATTTAAAGAAGACAAAAAAACATTTGGATGCAATTAGTTGAATTAGTCTGCATCAATTAATGTGAGCCTTGCTTAAACTTCAAGAGTTAGGCGACTTTCTTATAGGATTAAAACAGTTTTATTGTATGAGAAAATCTTTTATGAGAAAATCTGGTTACAAGTGTAAATTGAGTCAATAGATGAAAGTTAAACAAATGTAACATTTTTTCAAACAATTGAACGGTTTAAGTATAGCTGACGACCTTTCTAAGCGGCTTTCTTCCAGATTTTTCCGCAATTTGGAAAATTTTGATGTCCATAAATCGGAGGTTTTAAATTCAATTTGCTGCATTTCAAAATAGACTTCTGCCAGAAAACTCCCACTTGACTGCTTCAATATAATTCTTAAGTTCATCTATCTGTAATGTATATAAAATTGAATGAGCTTTAACATTGTGGAAGTACTTGAATGTTTTAGAAATAATATCAAGGATAAATATGTCCAGTTTCAAACCAAATTCTTTCCAGTAAAAATGAGTAACCAAACAGTTCAAGAATTATTTGATCCTGTCCTTGTAAACGCAAGTTCAACTCATTTAAATGAGTCGTTACGTCTTTCATCAGTTTCATCAGGCATTTTCATCAATCAATTCCGAAAAATGATTTTTCATCAAGAAACATCTTAAATGCTTCCAGACACAAAACGAATATATTCAACACTTCACCTTGACTAAGCTAGTTAAAACTGCTGTACAACAGAAGATCTCCATATTCACTTTCAATTTCTTGTAGTAAAGATTTCGATTGCCTGTAAGTCAACGAAGAGTAGGAAAGTTGACTATTTTAACAACAGTTTCCATTACGGAGCGCAAGTCCAATGAATAGATCTTTGCACACAAACTTTCATGATGTGTAATGCAATGGAAGCTTAACAGCAGCCTCCCAATGTGGCTTACAAGAAATTTGACAAATCTTTTTTGTTTGCCAACCATCCCAGCAGCATGTTTTTTTTTTTTCATTTTTGGCCATTTTATGGGCACTTATAAAATACCTTGATATATCGCGGCATAATATAACATAATGAATAATTGTAACACAATTTTATATATAGGCCTACATATATAATGAAATTATAATAATCTGAAGGATATCCTCTTGTTAAGATAATACTTAATTATCAAATTAGAAATTTGAAATCGATCAAGGTTGTTGTTTATTTTTATATTTTATTTTTTGGGCGGGGGAAGGGGGGGGGGGGTATTTTGGTGACACAATATTTTTTACGTTTAATTGTAGTAGGTACGTTATAATAACATTATTGGAATCGCAAAAAACAATTCAGTTAGTGGTTTGCAGATACTAGATAGTTGTAAGATTATTCGATATTTTTTGGGCTTGCGATATAATACAAACAAAAGCAAACAAATGTAGAGTAGTTGGTACATTCTTTTGATGTAAGTACAGGAGACGCAAAGACTAGTTTTTATCCACTGAAACTGAACGCTTGAGAATAGGCAAACAACAGAATGAAATGGCTGCATTTTGATTAATTTGAAAAAAAAAGTGCTTCTTTTTAGTTAATAGTCTGAACAGCAATAGCTAATGGAAAAAAAAAGACATTCCGTTGCTGACCCCTGCACTAGAGGACAGAAGGGCAAAGAGTAAAGTAGTAATAATACATATAGGCCTAAGGATAAGGCATTAAACTCTAATTTAGAAATACAACCCAATAACAACTTTCAACCCAATAACAACTTGTTGCAATGCTCAGATATACGTTCATAAGTCATAAGGATAAAAACATTTTCCATAATTCCTTATGCAAGAACAAATGCATATAAGTACTCTTTCTTCCCACGTGCCATTAAGGCATGGAATGGGCTGCCTGAACAAATCATCAAAACCAGTAATTTAACATCATTTAAAACATTAATAAAGATGCAAGACTAGATTTGGACCATGGATGAATGTAGGACACAATTATAATCTTTTTTATAGAAGTAGCGTCTAATATAAATACTATAAGATACAATTTAGCCCTGTTAATGTTCGACAATATTATTAAACTAGTGGCTATTCTCGTTAAAAAAAAATCATTTTTCAGAAATGACAGGGAAACGAAAGAGAAGGAAAAAAATAACTAACACTATTAAAATAAAAACTGTAGTGAGAATGTATCTTTTGTTATTTAGTTTCAAAGGAAGATCATTCTGAAAACCCAATAAGATCTTGCGCTCAACATAGCAAATGAAAGCATTTTAAAGGGACATTATTCTGAAATGGCGTTCAGTTTACAGTGATTAGTAATAGGTCTAAGTTTTAAAAAAATAAAAAATTTACAAATTATGCAATATTGTTGATAAAATAAAATTCTCTTTTGGAGGACGTTTCCAATTTATACATTAACTTTTGACCCGATTGGTCAAACGGCTTAGGAGCCTATAGCTAACAAACAAACATCTAAATAAATAAACAAACTCAGGGTAATTATATTATGTGATAGTTAGACGTTAGAGTTATTAGTGGCATTAGACTTTAGACGTATACACAATAGTAAATAGAGAATATAATAATACATCTTCTGTAGCCAACGGACCCATCAACTAGAGAAAACACTTTCCTTATCCCTTAGCCTTATGCAAGAACATCATTTAAAACACTAATCAAAATGCAAGACTAGACTCGGACCACGGATGAGCATATGATGCAATAATCTTCTTTATAAAAGCAGCGTCTGTACTGTATAAAAATATATATAAGATTATAAGTAATACTAATAGCAATAAACTACCAATCAACACATCCTTTGACTAAATACTAATTACTAATAATACTAATTGATAGTAATTCCAGCAAGTCTAGGTTGGACACTAGAGAGAGAGAGTAATGATTGTAGACTTAGAGTCTGAAGTCTAGTTAGAGGGACAGTAATAATTTATTCAACAAATAACATGTTACTGCCAACCAATGTTAGGAAGGCTACTTTTAATTACAGTTACAGGCAGGCTAACTCATAAAAAAAATAGCAATCTACATAAAATATCATAATAATATGAACTTTGATAAAGTCTAAGCCTAAAGCCTAGTTAAAACATTTTATTTTATACTTTAGGCATCAACCAGAGTTGGTAGCTATCCATAAATGATGTCACACAGATAGAGTAGAGACTTCAATATGTCAAAATAGGTCAATTTCCTGCTAGGTAATTTTGCACAAAATTTGATGGCATCTATTAATTCTGGTCTCTCTTAATTGTCTCTAAAACTAAGTACATAATACAAACCACCAACATAATAAATATATTAAATACACAAAACGCAGCTTTTCAATTGTAGTCAGTTTATTTATGCTTAGATCATTTTCACTTAGAAAATTATCACATTCCAAAACAAGTTACATTACTTAAAATCATTCAAAAAACCCTCGGCCTATAGAATGAAAATATTTTATATTATTTGTTAAAATACATCATATCGGTATCTACTTTATAAAAATATAATTTCTATCAAAAAAGTTGCTTAAATCTCAAGTTAGCTACATATTTTTATACCCAAAGGTTAATTGATTAGTAATATAAAATTTTGTTACTTAAAAAGTAACTTCACTCGATATGCAGTGAGTTTGTGAACTAGAGCCATGTAACTGTAGAATCAAGTTAAGAAAGTGTGTCAGTGGTAAATTGTTGCTTACATTAGGCCTAAACAATGAATAAATGAATGTTAAATGATGAACTTAAATATGCCAGTGGGTTTTTATGTAGATAAGTGAATAATTTAATAGGAATAAATCTTGTTGGAATTTATGATTGTACTTGTTACTTCATTCATGTGAAAAGTTGTTCACAATATATACCATAGGTTTCCCCCCACCCCTCCCCCAACTTTTTGAGCACCTACTCCCCCACCCATCTGGAAGTTGAAGGGTCAATGTAGTTTCCCAAATTTGCAGACTATAACCAAGACTTTTAGGGAAAATGGGTGGGGTTGGGTGGAATATAAGCTGCGTGAAGTAAAATTTAAGAAAGGTGTTAACCGACTTTTAGTAACTAAATGTTGTCATACAATAGACACTCAATATATCTGAAACAGACTACGTTTTTTAAACTACAACATCAATCCACTATCTATACGCCGTACCATCGCCGCTGTGGGAATTTCTTTTACATTAAAAAGTATTTTTATTAAACGGAGATAATGAACCCGTTTCATTTTAACTAATATTTCCAATATGTTTTTTTTTTCTTTTATAAAAACATTAATGATTTACAATTTATAACTTTGAAATGATAAAACTGTAAAAGTATTTATCTCAATATTATATGACTAAAGAATTTATATGGATATTTTCTAACATTAGATTAACTACCTAGTTTGTATGATTACTATGTATTTATTCCGCTAACTATAGATGTCATACGGTGCACTTATCTATATTTAAAAGTCTACATTTTCTCCTAAAATTTACTGGCTTGCCAAATATATATAGCTCAGTGATTTGAACCGTGTAACACTGATATATATATATCATGTCATTTATTAAATAAAGTTAACTAGATTGAAAGGTTTTAATATTTTATTTTGAACTGCATTTTAAAAATTTTGTATTGTGATTTTTGAATTATAGTTACAATGCACAAGGGAGGGGGGGGGGGCTGAATTAACTTGTGTGTCTTACGTTCATATCTCAATATCTACCTTCTCAGCCAACCTTTGTTACTTGACACACTTTGTTACTTGACACACTTTGTTAATTGACACACTTTGTTAATTGAGATACTTTGTTACTTGACACACTTTGTTACTTGACACACTTTGTTACTTGACACACTTTGTTAATTGAGACACTTTGTTACTTGACACACTTTGTTACTTGACACACTTTGTTAATTGAGACACTTTGTTAATTGAGACACTTTGTTACTTGACACACTTTGTTACTTGATACACTTTGTTACTTGACACACTTTGTTACCTGACACACTTTGTTACTTGATACACTTTGTTACTTGACACACTTTGTTAATTGAGACACTTTGTTACATACCAAGCAATCATTTTAAATGACTAACACAGTTGTACATTTTCTATGTATTTCAGGAAGACAAGATTCGGCAAGTGATAGAAGAAGTGCAAACACTCTTTGAACAAAACAGAGATACTGCGTAAGTTATTTCTTCTAACATTCTCTATTATGGTTCCAGTATCAAGATTTTTCAACACTTTGAATATTTTCATGAAAATGCATCCAATGTTTTCTCTAAAATATACTCTTGTATAGGTCGCACTTTTTTTTTAAAAATTATAATCTTAACATAGTTTTTTATACAATTATAATCTTAACATAGTTTTTTATACAATTATAATCTTAACATAGTGTTTTATACAATTATAATCTTAACATAGTTTTTTATAAAATTATAATCTTAACATAGTTTTTTATAAAATTATAATCTTAACAAAGTTTTTTATAAAATTATAATCTTAACATAGTTTTTTATAAAATTATAATCTTAACAAAGTTTTTTATAAAATTATAATCTTAACATAGTTTTAAAAACGTTATAAAAACTCTGTTGTTAAGATGCAACTATCATCCCTATCGGGGGTTGTTGTGATGTATAATTACTAGGATATTGCTTAGGTCTACATTTTACTTAAGTAGTTGTAGGCTAAATATAATATCTTTATATAACTGAAATATAATATCTTTATATAACTGAAATATAATATCTTTATATAACTGAAATATAACATCTTTATATAACTGAAATATAATATCTTTATATAACTGAAATATAACATCTTTATATAACTGAAATATAACATCTTTATATAACTGAAATATAACATCTTTATATAACTGAAATATAATATCTTTATATAACTGAAATATAATATCTTTATATAACTGAAATATAATATCTTTATATAACTGAAATATAATATCTTTATATAACAGAAATATAATATCTTTATATAACTGAAATATAATATCTTTATATAACTGAAATATAATATCTTTATATAACTGAAATATAATATCTTTATATAACTGAAATATAATATCTTTATATAACTGAAATATAACATCTTTATATAACTGAAATATAATATCTTTATATAACTGAAATATAATATCTTTATATAACTGAAATATAATATCTTTATATAACTGAAATATAATATCTTTATATAACTGAAATATAACATCTTTATATAACTGAAATATAATATCTTTATATAACTGAAATATAATATCTTTATATAACTGAAATATAACATCTTTATATAACTGAAATATAATATCTTTATATAACTGAAATATAATATCTTTATATAACTGAAATATAATATCTTTATATAACTGAAATATAACATCTTTATATAACTGAAATATAATATCTTTATATAACTGAAATATAATATCTTTATATAACTGAAATATAATATCTTTATATAACTGAAATATGGACAAACCAAAACCTTAACTTTTGAACGTTTGGAGCACAGATTGTGGTCACCTAGGCACAGATTGTGGTCACCTAGGCACAGATTGTGGTCACCTAGACACAGATTGTGGTCACCTAGGCACAGATTGTGGTCACCTAGGCACAGATTGTGGTCACCTAGGCACAGATTGTGGTCACCTAGGCACAGATTGTGGTCACCTAGGCACAGATTGTGGTCACCTAGGCACAGATTGTGGTCACCTAGGCACAGATTGTGGTCACCTAGGCACAGATTGTGGTCACCTAGGCACAGATTGTGGTCACCTAGGCACAGATTGTGGTCACCTAGGCACAGATTGTGGTCACCTAGGCACAGATTGTGGTCACCTAGGCACAGATTGTGGTCACCTAGGCACAGATTGTGGTCACCTAGACACAGATTGTGGTCACTTAGGCACCTAGGCACAGATTGTGGCCAAGCTAGAGGTGGTTTCAGCTCAGATGAATGGATATGGTGGCAGAGCGATAATGCACTTGACTTGTAAGGCCTGGGTTTGAATTCTAGTGAAAACTGAATTGTTCTTGATTCTGAAGGGTGTCCCTGTGTCTACCCAGTTCTAATGGATACCTGACTTAAATTGGGGATAAGAAAAAAGACGGCTGGGCCATTTGCCATAGGCATGGAAACTTGTGTTCCCTGAATCACAGGCCTTATAAATCATATTGGTCTGTCGAGGATACTTTAATTTAAGATTAATGGTTGATGCCAACGCAAGGAGTAAATGCTACACAGTATAGAGGAAGAGCAGTGAGAGCATGGTACCATACAGAGACATCTCCTTTAGACCTGCCTCTGAAGTCTGCCTTGTTTCCAGTTGGCTCAACTAGCAACACTGTTAGCCTGAAGTTTTAAAGTGATACGAATAAAAATCGGCAAAGCAGCCAAAACTATGAACAGGGTTTGGAGCTGGTCAATCTGTAAGTTGTCCACTTAGTCAATTTATCAATAAGAAAAACTTATTCCCAGTATCTTCGAGAATATGTTTATTTCAATGCCAATCTTCAGCTCAACATTTAAAAGGTTCTAATTACTTTAATATATTTGACGACACTTTAATGGACCACTCATTAGTCCTGCTCCAAACTTCAATGGACCACTCATTAGTCCTGCTCCAGACTTCAATGGACTATTCATTAGTCCTGCTCCAGACTTAATGGACCACTTATTAGTCCTGTTCCAGACTTCAATGGACCACTCATTAGTTCTGCTCCAGACTTCAATGGACCACTCATTTGTCCTGCTCCAGACTTCAATGGACCACTCATAAGTCCTTCTCCAGACTTCAATGGACCACTTATTAGTCCTGTTCCAGACTTCAATGGACCACTCATTAGTTCTGCACCAGACTTCAAAAATAAAAAAAATAAAAATTTTAAAATAAGTTTAAATATGATGATTTGTTTACACTGGAGGTTAAATAAATTGCTGGTGACCTTTGACCCTCTACTTTATGTTGTTTCATTGCTAGAAAAATGCTAGTTTTTAAATTTTAGGCTGACAATAATAAAAACATCAATGTTCATTATTTGTTGCTTTTGTTGGTGTTATAATATTATATACCAGCCTAATGGTAGGTATAAATCATAAATAAAATTATTTACTTTGTATTATGCAGGAAATTTGCAGCTGAAGGCCAGCATGATGTGTTGGCTGCTATACAACTTCGTCACGCAGGAATACAGCGCAACAAACGATGTCTTCTTGCATATTTGTCAGTGAAAGTTTTATTCTTTACCTACATAAAATTACATTCAATTTAAAATGCCAAAGTTCCTATTTGTTCACTTCAAGTTGTACCGGTATATATATTATGTGTGTATATATGTATATATGTGTTTGTATTATAATTTCAATTTGTTTGGTCCAATTTTTGGTTTGGGTGTTTGAATTATATGTATGGACTAAATAAGATAAGATAAGATTTCTGTTTTGATCCAAACAAATGGAAATTTGTTTTGATTACAGATGTTTTGTCCTTCAGCATATTTTAAACAAAATAAAATAATTATTTGTAATTTATATACAAGCACAGAAATATACTTATAAAAATAGACAATCGCACACACAATCACACAATTATGATGCAAGAAAAAGTTCATTAGTAGTCAGCTATTGTTGACTGAACTCTTGACGTTAGGCCTATATTTCTTGTTGCGTATGGTAGATAGTTTGGCCGGAGGCTGACGCTCAATAATTCTTCGTCTGGTGTGCATATTCTTCTTTTGTTGTAATGTAGTTGGTATTGCGATATTGTTTGTTTATATAGCCAGCCATCCAACTTTACTTGCCACTGTTGACGGGTCTGTCTGAGCAAAACAGATAAAATGTCCACAGACGTATTCCTCTACGGCCACTTTTAATTCGCCCTGATAGTGTAAAGACATGTTTATTTGTTGTCATTTTTATCCAAGATGGCGGTTCGTTCAATAGTATGGACACTAATGGTGTAAAATAGTTTCGTGTAAGGCGGTTCTTCACATAAAAATTATATTAACAATAGTTTCCGTTATACAAACCACTAACATTAAACATACTTTAAGAATATGAAAATAAATAAATTCTGGCTTAATAAGATGGTAGAAAAGCTGAAAAACGGCACATCGTAATCAGGTCGCCTGCAGTGTTATCAAAAGTATTTTTATTTGTATTGACAGTAGTATTCTCTCTCTTTATAGATATAATCGGTTGGAGCAGATTCGTAAGATGAGATGGGAATTTGGAAGTGTATTGCCAGCTGATGTTAAATACAACATGTGTGAAAATGAGGTAGATAAGTTTTTTTTTCAAGTCAACGTGTGTTTGTCTATACAATAATGTCAATGTGTGTTTGTCATATACAATAATGTCAATGTGTGTTTGTCATATACAATAATGTCAATGTGTGTTTGTCATCTACAATAATGTCAATGTGTGTTTGTCATCTACAATAATGTCAATGTGTGTTTGTCATATACCATAATGTCAATGTGTGTTTGTCTATACAATAATGTCAATGTGTGTTTGTCATATACAATAATGTCAATGTGTGTTTGTCATCTACAATAATGTCAATGTGTGTTTGTCATCTACAATAATGTCAATGTGTGTTTGTCATCTACAATAATGTCAATGTGTGCTTATCATCTACAATAATGTCAATGTGTGTTTGTCATCTACAATAATGTCAATGTGTGTTTGTCATATACAATAATGTCAATGTGTGTTTGTCATATACAATAATGTCAATGTGTGTTTGTCATATACAATAATGTCAATGTGATGCTGTCATATACAATAATGTCAATGTGATGCTGTCATATACAATAATGTCAATGTGATGCTGTCATATACAATAATGTCAATGTCATGCTGTCATATACAATAATGTCAATGTCATGCTGTCATATACAATAATGTCAATGTCATGCTGTCCCACAAAACTGATTTCTTTACTTGCCATGTTTTAACTCATCAATGTATTTTCACAATTTCAATTTGTTCATATTTCAATTTGCTCATATTGTTACAAAGATTAGTCCTGTAACAAGAGCAATTAGAGTTTTTTTATACATTTTATATTGTAAAGAGGAAATGAATCCTGGTTTTGAGTTAGTTAGATGACTCGGGCTATCCGTTATAGATTTGTACATTATATTCCCTTATTTATTTGAATAGTAAGTTGTTGATTTATTGCTTAATAATTCCCTACACTACGATAATATATTTGTTAATATATGTGATAATATATTTGTTAATATATGTGATAATATATGTGTTAATATATGTGATAATATATGTGATAATATATGTGTTAATATATGTGCTAATATATGTGATAATATATGTGATAATATATGTGTTAATATATGTGATAATATATGTGTTAATATATGTGATAATATATGTGATAATATATGTGTTAATATATGTGATAATATATGTGTTAATATATGTGATAATATATGTGATAATATATGTGTTAATATATGTGATAATATATGTGTTAATATATGTGATAATATATGTGTTAATATATGTGATAATATATGTGATAATATATGTGATAATATATGTGTTAATATATGTGATAATATATGTGTTAATATATGTGATAATATATGTGTTAATATATGTGATAATATATGTGTTAATATATGTGATAATATATGTGATAATATATGTGTTAATATATGTGATAATATATGTGTTAATATATGTGATAATATATGTGTTAATATCTGTGATAATATCTGTGATAATATATGTGATAATATATGTGATAATATATGTGATAATATATGTGATAATATATGTGTTATTATTTCCTTTATCTATATTTCTATCTATTTGACTCGTATTTATGTAGTTTCCTTAATTTGTTTTGAGGATCTTCAATTCATATCTATTGTGTATTGTATCGCTTGCTAGTGTATTTGTAGCAATATTTTTCTTTAGTAACAGTTAATAATTTAGATTAGGATTTCTTTTATCATATTTCTTCTTTGTGTGTATTATTTTCCTTTTGTAAATAAAGTTAATTGTTTAGTTTGTTAATAGGAGTTTTCTTCTTCCATCCAATATAATTTGTAATCGTTCTTAGATTAGTATTTATTCTTTATTCATTGAGTATTTATTCTTTATTCATTGAGTTCTAACAGCTTTCCTGCGATTCATACGCCATCCAATAAAACCCTAGACATAATTATTAATTAGAGCCAGTATTCTATTTTATCGTAATTATAAAATCCAGTATGATCGCAGGGATGACCGTAAAATAAATCACTTTAATGTAATAATATTTACTCATCTGAATATTTATACATGACCTTTGACCTAATTTCTGGATTTTTTATTTCTTTCCACCTTTTTAAATATAAATCAATTTGTTACCACAAAATTTCTTAAAGTAAACATTCAGCTTACTTCAGTGGGGTTACTTTACACATCAAAAATATTTGTGTAACAATTTTGTTAATCAGATATACTCGTGTAACAATATCAGATATAATTGTGTATTTAAGACATGAATGTAGCAACCAATGTGTGAGCTGTGTCTCTATTCTCAGGTTCAATGGTTTAATCAATACAACAGACTGCTGGCCAACTATATGAGATCTATTGGAGAAACTGGAGGACTGGACTTGACACAAGACATGAAACCACCAAAAACTCTTTATGTTCTGGTATGATGTCTGTTTCTACTCATTCAGTTTCTTTACAATAAAATAATAAATTAAAATCTTATATACACCAGTTGGTACCGGTATTGCCTGATTATGCCTAAAGGATACACCAGTTGGTATTGCCTGATTATGCCTAAAGGATACACCAGTTGGTATTGCCTGATTATGCCTATAAGTTTTTGCCCTGAGTTAATTTTATTCTAAAAGAAAAATGTTTTAACTCTAGGTGAGATGTCTAATGGACCACGGAGAATTTGAAACACAAGATGGAACAATTATTTTATTGAAGAAAAATAGCCAGGTAACAAATATAGATATTTATTGTTAGTGTTACAGCCTCCTTTTTTTTAATTAATCAAATTAAATCTAGCCACTCATTTAACTGATTAACTACCGTATTAACAGCAGAAAAAAATCAAGCTGTGGCCGAATTAAATTTCTGTCCCGTTTTTTTACAAGTGGGTGTGTGTACATATGTGTGTGTTGTTCTCTTGTCCATTGATAGATTTTAAAACGAATTATACCATTTTGTAGGGAAATAAATTGTGTATAAGATAAATAAAAACAAAATTTAGTTAATGTGTTAGTTTAGACAATAATTTATGTTGACATGTGATTAGTTACGAAAAATTAGACGGAAAAATACAAAAATTCCTTTTACCTAATATTTCGTTTTTTCCTAACATAATGTATAGCTTTCACTCATAATTATTATAAAGTATATTCAAAATCGAACATAATAAATCCAAGATGAAGTTAATTGAGTGATATTTACACAAACAGGATAAGGTTTTACAATGGAAACATTTTCCGAAAACGAGAAAAAAGTTATTTTTTTCCGCTTTTTTTTTACCGAAATTTAGCACAGAAACTAAGAATGTTTACGCTTTGAAATCGAAAATAGGTTCGTAAATATACTTCCTGTCGGTAACTACAAATTTCGGAACAAAATTTAAAGAAATAATGCAAATATTAAGCTTTAAACTCGGCGAAATAATCTTGGCGCTGTCAGCGGCTTTCGGTACAAAGTGCATGAATCGCATGAGCCGCTGTGAGCGGCTCATGGTAGTTAATCAGTTAAGAATACATAAGCAGAAACAACTTTATATTTCAATTTCAAGGTACACCAAAGTCTATAGAATTCAATCAAATCAAAGAATGACATTAATTCAATAGAATTTGTTTTTGTAATAAATCAAAGAATGACATTAATTCAATAGAATTTGTTTTTGTAATAAATCAAAGAATGACATTAATTCAATAGAATTTGTTTTTGTAATAAATCAAAGAATGACATTCATTCAATAGAATTTGTTTTTGTAATAAATCAAAGAATGACATTCATTCAATAGAATTTGTTTTTGTAATAAATCAAAGTATAAGATATTAATGAGACTTTTCTTAATTTCAGCATTACTTGATGAGATCAGAATGTGAACATTTGATTCGTCAGGGAGTTCTGGAACATATAGTTCAGTGAGCTTTTTAATCTTGTGACAACCAGCAGTTGAGTTGAAGATGTCCTTGACATTGTTAAAGTTTAGTTGCAGGGCTTTTCTTACATGTAATATACAAGTCTTCTATTTATGTATTATTATTATTATAATGTATTTATATCTCTCGAGAAATCATATTGACTAGTGAGTTTGGATGTTTTTCATTTTGACTAGTGAATTTGGATGTTTTTCATTTTGATTAGTGAGTTTGGATGTTTTTCATTTTGATTAGTGAGGTTGGATGTTTTTAATTTTAATTAGGGAGGGTCTGTAGGAAAATTAACATGTAAATACAAAAACAACTTGTTTAGTAATTCATTATACCAGACAACATGAAACAACTTATGAAATAAAACAAGTCACACTTAAATTCATTGAAAATATTTCTTTATTCAGTATTTAAGTTTTTAGATCAACAGGTAGAAAACTTACAAGTTTGTTGACACATAAACAAAAGGCACAGATGACTAACAAAATGGTGGCATGAACAACTCAGATCATTGGTAGACTTGATGGTACTTACGAACAATATGGTCTTGACAAACTAATATAATGTAATAATGACTGCCTACGTTTCTGCTGGCTACACAATGAGATGAATAAAACAATTAGCCTCTGTACTGCTCAATGTATTTCTACTATAGTATATACATAGTGGTGTAGTGCTCATGGTGGTGTAGTGCTGAGTGTACACACACTTTCTGTGCACAACGGAATGTTTGTCATCTCTCATCTATTGCCTTAAACTTAAACACAATCTTCAGACAAAACTTGCCATTTTACCTCCTTCAATAATAATACATTGGTTAATAAAGTTAATAAATAGGTTTTTAAGCTGAATGGGGAAAACAAAATAGCAAATATAATATTTAAAAAAATATGTATATACACATTTTTTATAGGTCAGTGAAACTTACAATATGAAATCAAATATATAGGTCAGTGAAACATTATACAAGATGAACTCAACAAATTAAACCCAGCTTTTTTGTGTGATTTAAATGTAGTTCATTTAATGCAGCGATGATTAGAAGATGGACATTTTCTGTGAAAACACAGGTTAGAAAAACAAATGGTTGAGAAAAAGTTTTAATGTGAGAGAAACAGCTGACAAGGCACAATGTGAAAGATATGTGAAAGTTGTCACAAAGTGGTTTTTGTGCAATTTTTGAGCTGGTCATGGGGGAGTTCACAGAAAGTGAATTTGACAATTATCACAGTTAATTTTTTGCTTAAGTAGTAGCAATAGGCCTTCATGATATTTTGTAATATCCACTTTAAAAAAAAAAATTACTTTATTAAAGAACATTACAGTAATATTTCACCAACAGAATCAATACATGTGGGTTCCTTGATAATGTAAAGAATGTTTGGGTCAAAGATCATCTTTAATTATTTAGGCTTCAAACTAAAATCTGATTTAACTCAAGATCATATGAGTGAACAAATAAATGGGAAATGCATTTATTTATATTCATTTTGGTTCTAGAAAAAAATCAATTTAATGAAAAACATTTCCCAGTGAATCACAAAATGCTTCAAGGAAGACAACCATAGAAGTAAACTCAAACTCTGACCAACTGAGGAAGTAAACTCTGACCAACTGAGGAAGTAAACTCTGACCAACTGAGGAAGTAAACTCTGACCAACTGAGGAAGTAAACTCTGACCAACTGAGGAAAGAGTTTGAGAATCAACTGCTCACCATCCAATGTAGTGTAATTAAAAATGAGAAAATCACATTAAAATAGACAAATTTGTGAGTCACAACCTTCAGGACATAATAGTCGCTACTCACAACCTTATAACATGAAGGTTGTTCTTCAAGTGCTCCACCCCATACTGCTAACACCTTAGATTACTAAAGATATTTTATGTCTATGTATAATCTATATCCTCTACAAGTGTTTGAATTTTTGGCTTTAGCAAGGTCAAGGTCTTATTACATCAACTGGATTTCTTGAAGACATTTTTTTCCCCTAACAAACTCAAGTTCCAGTGTACATCTGCTTAATCAGAAACTTAGATCAGTATTTGACAGACTTTAAGTAAGCCTTTAACTAATATTAATATAAATCTTTAATGATATATATTATTTTACTTATAGTATAAATTATACTCTAAATAATCCATGAGGTGATTTTAAAAAATCAATGAAGTTCTCTAAAATAATCCATGAAGTGATTTAAGTATAAAACCTTTCAGGAACTTGAAAAAAATGTAAACTTTGTAGGAATCATTTAACATTGTATTTGTGTAGACACCTTGTAGGAAACATTTAACATTGTATTTGTGTAGACACCTTGTAGGAATCATTTAACATTGTATTTGTGTAGACACCTTGTAGGAATCATTTAACATTGTATTTGTGTAGACACCTTGTAGGAATCATTTAACATTGTATTTGTGTAGACACCTTGTAGGAATCATTTAACATTGTATTTGTGTAGACACCTTGTAGGAAGATTGACAAAAAAAAAAGTTGAAAATAAAACGCTCATGTAAGAAAATATTTGTCAATGAGTGGATTGAAGATTTCTACAAATTATTCAATAATAGAGGAGGAGAATCACAACCTTGATATTAATGAAGGTCGATTTTTAATTGAGGATCAAACTCTGTGTTTCACCTAAATGTTACAGAGGGGTTAGAGGTTAATGGGAAGAAAGGTTAATGTCAAAAACAAAGGTCACACATATTGCACATTTAAAGAACCAACCAATCAGCAGATTCAACACAAACAAATTCTAGCTGCATGGCATTCTTGCTAATTACACATTACTTGTTGAAACAATATGTACAAAACCTACTTTAGTGACTTAGGGCTGATATAAAATAGTGACTGACCAGAATATGGTCTACATGTTTTGAAATGACATTTCAATTACAAGTGCATTCTAGTCACTTCTACATTAAGAATAAACATTTTCAGACTGACTACAAGTGCATCAACTAAAAATTTATATCCTGGACATGGAAAAATAAAACCAGCTAATAGTTCAATAGGTCATTCTAGTGTACATAGTTATTGTATACAAGTTTGCTAGAATTAAAATGGATTGCAGAATGCTCTCTGTGCCTTATAGTACTTATAGTGAGACTCGTGACTATGAAACCACTGTTTGTGCTTGATTCTAAATACAACTCATTGGTTAGTTATGAACACAATAACAAATGGAAATATAAGGAAAAAGGACGTTGAACAATACAATATAAGACTTTCTCAGCTGTCATCTACTTGTTGAACAATAAAATATAAGACTTTCTCATCTGTCATCTACTTGTTGAACAATACAATATAAGACTTTCTCATCTGTCATCTACTTGTTGAACAATAAAATATAAGACTTTCTCATCTGTCATCTACTTGTTGAACAATACAATATAAGACTTTCTCATCTGTCATCTACTTGTTGAACAATACAATATAAGACTTTCTCATCTGTCATCTACTTGTTGAACAATACAATATAAGACTTTCTCATCTGTCATCTACTTGTTGAACAATACAATATAAGACTTTCTCATCTGTCATCTACTTTGTAACAATACAATATAAGACTTTCTCATCTGTCATCTACTTGTTGAACAATACAATATAAGACTTTCTCATCTGTCATCTACTTGTTGAACAATACAATATAAGACTTTCTCATCTGTCATCTACTTTGTAACAATACAATATAAGACTTTCTCATCTGTCATCTACTTGTTGAACAATACAATATAAGACTTTCTCATCTGTCATCTACTTGTTGAACAATACCATATAAGACTTTCTCATCTGTCATCTACTTTGTAACAATACAATATAAGACTTTCTCATCTGTCATCTACTTGTTGAACAATACAATATAAGACTTTCTCATCTGTCATCTACTTGTTGAACAATACAATATAAGACTTTCTCATCTGTCATCTACTTGTTGAACAATACAATATAAGACTTTCTCATCTGTCATCTACTTGTTGAACAATACAATATAAGACTTTCTCATCTGTCATCTACTTGTTGAACAATACAATATAAGACTTTCTCATCTGGCATCTACTTGTTGAACAATACAATATAAGACTTTTCATCTGTCATCTACTTGTTGAACAATACAATATAAGACTTTCTCATCTGTCATCTACTTGTTGAACAATACAATATAAGACTTTCTCATCTGTCATCTACTTGTTGAACAATACCATATAAGACTTTCTCATCTGTCATCTACTTTGTAACAATACAATATAAGACTTTCTCATCTGTCATCTACTTGTTGAACAATACAATATAAGACTTTCTCATCTGTCATCTACTTGTTGAACAATACAATATAAGACTTTCTCATCTGTCATCTACTTGTTGAACAATACAATATAAGACTTTCTCATCTGTCATCTACTTGTTGAACAATACAATATAAGACTTTCTCATCTGTCATCTACTTGTTGAACAATACAATATAAGACTTTCTCATCTGTCATCTACTTTGTAACAATACAATATAAGACTTTCTCATCTGTCATCTACTTGTTGAACAATACAATATAAGACTTTCTCATCTGTCATCTACTTGTTGAACAATACAATATAAGACTTTCTCATCTGTCATCTACTTTGTAACAATACAATATAAGACTTTCTCATCTGTCATCTACTTTGTAACAATACAATATAAGACTTTCTCAGCTGTCATCTACTTGTTGAACAATACAATATAAGACTTTCTCAGCTGTCATCTACTTGTTGAACAATACAATATAAGACTTTCTCATCTGTCATCTACTTGTTGAACAATACAATATAAGACTTTCTCAGCTGTCATCTACTTGTTGAACAATACAATATAAGACTTTCTCATCTGTCATCTACTTGAACAATACAATATAAGACTTTCTCAGCTGTCATCTACACGTTGAACAATACAATATAAGACTTTCTCAGCTGTCATCTACTTTAGCTTTGATCATTTTGAAGATGCCAAGACTGAGCTCTTGAGACAGTTGAGACATGAGTGGCTGCAACAAATCTTGTGTGGCAGATAGCAGGGCCATGTGGTTTTCTGGGCCGGGCGTCTGTTCCTGGTGAGACGGGCCAGCGCTGGCCAACCCCGACTGCTGACCCTCAGAGGCTGCTGCCAAATGGAATGTTTCTTGGTGTGTTCGAAGTGATGCCTCTGCCAGGGCTGTGGGGGTTTTAGAAGCCAATTCTGCTAGGACTTTCATGGTTTCTTGGATATATTCTCCAAACAGAACCAGAATCTTGTCAGCTTCTTCATCAGTTCTTCCTTCAACCTGCGGAGATGACTTTTTGGGTTAAACAATTTCTATCATCCTTGTTTTTATAACAATATATACAACTGTTTACATGGTATGGGTTGAACAAAAATCAATACATGCTTGTTTAAAGACTCTCCTTTCAATAAAAACAAAATGTGAACAGACTATGTGATATGTAGGATGTAGGTAGGAACATGTTCAGACTATGGGATATGTAGGATGTAGGTAGGAACATGTTCAGACTATGGGATATGTAGGATGTAGGTAGGAACATGTTCAGACTATGGGATATGTAGGATGTAGGTAGGAACATGTTCAGACTATGGGATATGTAGGTAGGAACATGTTCAGACTATGGGATATGTAGGATGTAGGTAGGAACATGTTCAGACTATGGGATATGTAGGATGTAGGTAGGAACATGTTCAGACTATGGGATATGTAGGATGTAGGTAGGAACATGTTCAGACTATGGGATATGTAGGTAGGAACATGTTCAGACTATGGGATATGTAGGTAGGAACATGTTCAGACTATGGGATATGTAGGTAGGAACATGTTCAGACTATAAGATATGTAGGTAGGAACATGTTCAGACTATGGGATATGTAGGTAGGAACATGTTCAGACTATGGGATATGTAGGATGTAGGTAGGAACATGTTCAGATTATGGGATATGTAGGTAGGAACATGTTCAGACTATGGGATATGTAGGATGTAGGTAGGAACATGTTCAGACTATGGGATATGTAGGATGTAGGTAGGAACATGTTCAGACTATGGGATATGTAGGATGTAGGTAGGAACATGTTCAGATTATGGGATATGTAGGATGTAGGTAGGAACATGTTCAGACTATGGGATATGTAGGTAGGAACATGTTCAGACTATGGGATATGTAGGATGTAGGTAGGAACATGTTCAGACTATGGGATATGTAGGATGTAGGTAGGAACATGTTCAGACTATGGGATATGTAGGTAGGAACATGTTCAGACTATGGGATATGTAGGATGTAGGTAGGAACATGTTCAGACTATGGGATATGTAGGATGTAGGTAGGAACATGTTCAGACTATGGGATATGTAGGTAGGAACATGTTCAGACTATGGGATATGTAGGATGTAGGTAGGAACATGTTCAGACTATGGGATATGTAGGATGTAGGTAGGAACATGTTCAGACTATGGGATATGTAGGATGTAGGTAGGAACATGTTCAGACTATGTGATATGTAGGATGTAGGTAGGAACATGTTCAGACTATGTGATATGTAGGATGTAGGTAGGAACATGTTCAGACTATGGGATATGTAGGATGTAGGTAGG
Organism: Anisus vortex; assembly: GCA_949126835.1. Lineage (NCBI taxonomy): Eukaryota > Metazoa > Mollusca > Gastropoda > Planorbidae > Anisus > Anisus vortex. The sequence goes on from OX421495.1 coordinate 55,163,610, forward strand.
AACATGTTCAGACTATGGGATATGTAGGATGTAGGTAGGAACATGTTCAGACTATGGGATATGTAGGATGTAGGTAGGAACATGTTCAGACTATGGGATATGTAGGATGTAGGTAGGAACATGTTCAGACTATGGGATATGTAGGATGTAGGTAGGAACATGTTCAGACTATGGGATATGTAGGATGTAGGTAGGAACATGTTCAGACTATGGGATATGTAGGATGTAGGTAGGAACATGTTCAGACTATGTGATATGTAGGATGTAGGTAGGAACATGTTCAGACTATGGGATATGTAGGATGTAGGTAGGAACATGTTCAGACTATGGGATATGTAGGATGTAGGTAGGAACATGTTCAGACTATGGGATATGTAGGATGTAGGTAGGAACATGTTCAGACTATGGGATATGTAGGATGTAGGTAGGAACATGTTCAGACTATGGGATATGTAGGATGTAGGTAGGAACATGTTCAGACTATGGGATATGTAGGATGTAGGTAGGAACATGTTCAGACTATGGGATATGTAGGATGTAGGTAGGAACATGTTCAGACTATGTGATATGTAGGATGTAGGTAGGAACATGTTCAGACTATGGGATATGTAGGATGTAGGTAGGAACATGTTCAGACTATGGGATATGTAGGATGTAGGTAGGAACATGTTCAGACTATGGGATATGTAGGATGTAGGTAGGAACATGTTCAGACTATGGGATATGTAGGATGTAGGTAGGAACATGTTCAGACTATGGGATATGTAGGTAGGAACATGTTCAGATTATGGGATATGTAGGATGTAGGTAGGAACATGTTCAGACTATGGGATATGTAGGTAGGAACATGTTCAGACTATGTGATATGTAGGATGTAGGTAGGAACATGTTCAGACTATGGGATATGTAGGTAGGAACATGTTCAGACTATGGGATATGTAGGATGTAGGTAGGAACATGTTCAGACTATGGGATATGTAGGATGTAGGTAGGAACATGTTCAGACTATGGGATATGTAGGATGTAGGTAGGAACATGTTCAGACTATGGGATATGTAGGATGTAGGTAGGAACATGTTCATACTATGGGATATGTAGGATGTAGGTAGGAACATGTTCAGACTATGGGATATGTAGGATGTAGGTAGGAACATGTTCAGACTATGGGATATGTAGGATGTAGGTAAGAACATGTTCAGACTATGGGATATGTAGGTAGGAACATGTTCAGACTATGGGATATGTAGGATGTAGGTAGGAACATGTTCAGATTATGGGATATGTAGGATGTAGGTAGGAACATGTTCAGACTATGGGATATGTAGGATGTAGGAAGGAACATGTTCAGATTATGGGATATGTAGGATGTAGGTAGGAACATGTTCAGACTATGGGATATGTAGGTAGGAACATGTTCAGATTATGGGATATGTAGGATGTAGGTAGGAACATGTTCAGACTATGGGATATGTAGGTAGGAACATGTTCAGACTATGTGATATGTAGGATGTAGGTAGGAACATGTTCAGACTATGGGATATGTAGGTAGGAACATGTTCAGACTATGGGATATGTAGGATGTAGGTAGGAACATGTTCAGACTATGGGATATGTAGGTAGGAACATGTTCAGACTATGGGATATGTAGGATGTAGGTAGGAACATGTTCAGACTATGGGATATGTAGGATGTAGGTAGGAACATGTTCAGACTATGGGATATGTAGGATGTAGGTAGGAACATGTTCAGATTATGGGATATGTAGGTAGGAACATGTTCAGACTATGGGATATGTAGGATGTAGGTAGGAACATGTTCAGACTATGGGATATGTAGGTAGGAACATGTTCAGACTATGGGATATGTAGGATGTAGGTAGGAACATGTTCAGACTATGGGATATGTAGGATGTAGGTAGGAACATGTTCAGACTATGGGATATGTAGGATGTAGGTAGGAACATGTTCATACTATGGGATATGTAGGATGTAGGTAGGAACATGTTCAGACTATGGGATATGTAGGATGTAGGTAGGAACATGTTCAGACTATGGGATATGTAGGATGTAGGTAGGAACATGTTCAGACTATGGGATATGTAGAATGTAGGTAGGAACATGTTCAGACTATGGGATATGTAGGATGTAGGTAGGAACATGTTCAGACTATGGGATATGTAGGATGTAGGTAGGAACATGTTCAGATTATGGGATATGTAGGATGTAGGTAGGAACATGTTCAGACTATGGGATATGTAGGTAGGAACATGTTCAGACTATGGGATATGTAGGATGTAGGTAGGAACATGTTCAGATTATGGAATAGCACTAAGCTTCACATAACTTATTCTAAATATAATTTTCAATGCTAGTATCTTCTTGATGTGGAGCTATTGAACTCACCTGTGAAAACATTTCTTTCATCTTCTCCACATTATTTCTGAAGTCATTTAATACAGACTGGCACTGACTGAATGTAACTGAAGGAAAGAGAAACACAAATTCATTGTATATTTAAAAACATAAGTAAATATGACTATTTGATCAAATACAATAAATACATCAATGGCTTTCACTGACAGTAAATAAAGAAAAAGTTTCAATCTTGGTTTATGTCAATTTTCAGTTTTGTTAGAAGTTGGAAATAAAGTATTCAAATAGGTGTCACACAATTTATTTATTTGTTCAGGAAACCATCTTTCATTCATACAAAACAATTCCTTAAGATTAAATGTCTTGCAAACAATTAGTTGAAGGCTTATTGTGTTTGCGAAATAAGCACAGACAACATCAAACCAGATATTAAGTTACTATTAATGTCTTCTGTGCATCCTTTTGATGCATGTACTTTGGTTCTCCCTACAGATGTTGAATGTACCAAACATACAAACAGGCCAATAGACAGATGTTGAATGTACCAAACATACAAACAGACCAATAGACAGATGTTGAATGTACCAAACATACAAACAGGGCAATAGACAGATGTTGAATGTACCAAACATACAAACAGGCCAATAGACAGATGTTGAATGTACCAAACATACAAACAGGCCAATAGACAGATGTTGAATGTACCAAACATACAAACAGGCCAATAGACAGATGTTGAATGTACCAAACATACAAACAGGCCAATAGACAGATGTTAAACATACCAAACATACAAACAGGCCAATAGACAGATGTTGAATGTACCAAACATACAAACAGGCCAATAGACAGATGTTGAATGTACCAAACATACAAACAGGCCAATAGACAGATGTTGAATGTACCAAACATACAAACAGGCCAATAGACAGATGTTGAATGTACCAAACATACAAACAGGCCAATAGACAGATGTTGAATGTACCAAACATACAAACAAGCCAATAGACAGATGTTGAATGTACCAAACATACAAACAGGCCAATAGACAGATGTTGAATGTACCAAACATACAAACAGGCCAATAGACAGATGTTGAATGTACCAAACATACAAACAGGCCAATAGACAGATGTTGAATGTACCAAACATACAAACAGGCCAATAGACAGATGTTGAATGTACCAAACATACAAACAGGCCAATAGACAGATGTTGAATGTACCAAACATACAAACAGGCCAATAGACAGATGTTGAATGTACCAAACATACAAACAGGCCAATAGACAGATGTTGAATGTACCAAACATACAAACAGGCCAATAGACAGATGTTGAATGTACCAAACATACAAACAGGCCAATAGACAGATGTTGAATGTACCAAACATACAAACAGACCAATAGACAGATGTTGAATGTACCAAACATACAAACAGACCAATAGACAGATGTTGAATGTACCAAACATACAAACAGGCCAATAGACAGATGTTGAATGTACCAAACATACAAACAGGCCAATAGACAGATGTTGAATGTACCAAACATACAAACAGGCCAATAGACAGATGTTGAATGTACCAAACATACAAACAGGCCAATAGACAGATGTTGAATGTACCAAACATACAAACAGGCCAATAGACAGATGTTGAATGTACCAAACATACAAACAGGCCAATAGACAGATGTTGAATGTACTAAACATACAAACAGGCCAATAGACAGATGTTGAATGTACCAAACATACAAACAGGCCAATAGACAGATGTTGAATGTACCAAACATACAAACAGGCCAATAGACAGATGTTGAATGTACCAAACATACAAACAGGCCAATAGACAGATGTTAAACATACCAAACATACAAACAGGCCAATAGACAGATGTTGAATGTACCAAACATACAAACAGGCCAATAGACAGATGTTGAATGTACCAAACATACAAACAGGCCAATAGACAGATGTTGAATGTACCAAACATACAAACAGACCAATAGACAGATGTTGAATGTACCAAACATACAAACAGACCAATAGACAGATGTTGAATGTACCAAACATACAAACAGGCCAATAGACAGATGTTGAATGTACCAAACATACAAACAGGCCAATAGACAGATGTTGAATGTACCAAACATACAAACAGGCCAATAGACAGATGTTGAATGTACCAAACATACAAACAGGCCAATAGACAGATGTTGAATGTACCAAACATACAAACAGGCCAATAGACAGATGTTGAATGTACCAAACATACAAACAGGCCAATAGACAGATGTTGAATGTACTAAACATACAAACAGGCCAATAGACAGATGTTGAATGTACCAAACATACAAACAGGCCAATAGACAGATGTTGAATGTACCAAACATACAAACAGGCCAATAGACAGATGTTGAATGTACCAAACATACAAACAGGCCAATAGACAGATGTTGAATGTACCAAACATACAAACAGGCCAATAGACAGATGTTGAATGTACCAAACATACAAACAGGCCAATAGACAGATGTTGAATGTACCAAACATACAAACAGGCCAATAGACAGATGTTGAATGTACCAAACATACAAACAGGCCAATAGACAGATGTTGAATGTACCAAACATACAAACAGGCCAATAGACAGATGTTGAATGTACCAAACATACAAACAGGCCAATAGACAGATGTTGAATGTACCAAACATACAAACAGGCCAATAGACAGATGTTGAATGTACCAAACATACAAACAGGCCAATAGACAGATGTTGAATGTACCAAACATACAAACAGGCCAATAGACAGATGTTGAATGTACCAAACATACAAACAGGCCAATAGACAGATGTTGAATGTACCAAACATACAAACAGGCCAATAGACAGATGTTAAACATACCAAACATACAAACAGGCCAATAGACAGATGTTGAATGTACCAAACATACAAACAGGCCAATAGACAGATGTTGAATGTACCAAACATACAAACAGACCAATAGACAGATGTTGAATGTACCAAACATACAAACAGGGCAATAGACAGATGTTGAATGTACCAAACATACAAACAGGCCAATAGACAGATGTTGAATGTACCAAACATACAAACAGGCCAATAGACAGATGTTGAATGTACCAAACATACAAACAGGCCAATAGACAGATGTTGAATGTACCAAACATACAAACAGACCAATAGACAGATGTTGAATTTACCAAACAGGCCAATAGACAGATGTTGAATGTACCAAACATACAAACAGGCCAATAGACAGATGTTGAATGTACCAAACATACAAACAGGCCAATAGACAGATGTTGAATGTACCAAACATACAAACAGGCCAATAGACAGATGTTGAATGTACCAAACATACAAACAGGCCAATAGACAGATGTTGAATGTACCAAACATACAAACAGGCCAATAGACAGATGTTGAATGTACCAAACATACAAACAAGCCAATAGACAGATGTTGAATGTACCAAACATACAAACAGGCCAATAGACAGATGTTGAATGTACCAAACATACAAACAGGCCAATAGACAGATGTTGAATGTACCAAACATACAAACAGGCCAATAGACAGATGTTGAATGTACCAAACATACAAACAGGCCAATAGACAGATGTTGAATGTACCAAACATACAAACAGGCCAATAGACAGATGTTGAATGTACCAAACATACAAACAGGCCAATAGACAGATGTTGAATGTACCAAACATACAAACAGGCCAATAGACAGATGTTGAATGTACCAAACATACAAACAGGCCAATAGACAGATGTTGAATGTACCAAACATACAAACAGACCAATAGACAGATGTTGAATGTACCAAACATACAAACAGACCAATAGACAGATGTTGAATGTACCAAACATACAAACAGACCAATAGACAGATGTTGAATGTACCAAACATACAAACAGGCCAATAGACAGATGTTGAATGTACCAAACATACAAACAGACCAATAGACAGATGTTGAATGTACCAAACAGGCCAATAGACAGATGTTGAATGTACCAAACATACAAACAGGCCAATAGACAGATGTTGAATGTACCAAACATACAAACAGGCCAATAGACAGATGTTGAATGTACCAAACATACAAACAGGCCAATAGACAGATGTTGAATGTACCAAACATACAAACAGGCCAATAGACAGATGTTGAATGTACCAAACATACAAACAGGCCAATAGACAGATGTTGAATGTACCAAACATACAAACAGGCCAATAGACAGATGTTGAATGTACCAAACATACAAACAAGCCAATAGACAGATGTTGAATGTACCAAACATACAAACAGGCCAATAGACAGATGTTGAATGTACCAAACATACAAACAGGCCAATAGACAGATGTTGAATGTACCAAACATACAAACAGGCCAATAGACAGATGTTGAATGTACCAAACATACAAACAGGCCAATAGACAGATGTTGAATGTACCAAACATACAAACAGGCCAATAGACAGATGTTGAATGTACCAAACATACAAACAGGCCAATAGACAGATGTTGAATGTACCAAACATACAAACAGGCCAATAGACAGATGTTGAATGTACCAAACATACAAACAGGCCAATAGACAGATGTTGAATGTACCAAACATACAAACAGGCCAATAGACAGATGTTGAATGTACCAAACATACAAACAGACCAATAGACAGATGTTGAATGTACCAAACATACAAACAGGCCAATAGACAGATGTTGAATGTACCAAACATACAAACAGGCCAATAGACAGATGTTGAATGTACCAAACATACAAACAGGCCAATAGACAGATGTTGAATGTACCAAACATACAAACAGGCCAATAGACAGATGTTGAATGTACCAAACATACAAACAGGCCAATAGACAGATGTTGAATGTACCAAACATACAAACAGGCCAATAGACAGATGTTGAATGTACCAAACATACAAACAGGCCAATAGACAGATGTTGAATGTACTAAACATACAAACAGGCCAATAGACAGATGTTGAATGTACCAAACATACAAACAGGCCAATAGACAGATGTTGAATGTACCAAACATACAAACAGGCCAATAGACAGATGTTGAATGTACCAAACATACAAACAGGCCAATAGACAGATGTTGAATGTACCAAACATACAAACAGGCCAATAGACAGATGTTGAATGTACCAAACATACAAACAGGCCAATAGACAGATGTTGAATGTACCAAACATACAAACAGGCCAATAGACAGATGTTGAATGTACCAAACATACAAACAGGCCAATAGACAGATGTTGAATGTACCAAACATACAAACAGGCCAATAGACAGATGTTGAATGTACCAAACATACAAACAGGCCAATAGACAGATGTTGAATGTACCAAACATACAAACAGGCCAATAGACAGATGTTGAATGTACCAAACATACAAACAGGCCAATAGACAGATGTTGAATGTACCAAACATACAAACAGGCCAATAGACAGATGTTGAATGTACCAAACATACAAACAGGCCAATAGACAGATGTTGAATGTACCAAACATACAAACAGGCCAATAGACAGATGTTAAACATACCAAACATACAAACAGGCCAATAGACAGATGTTGAATGTACCAAACATACAAACAGGCCAATAGACAGATGTTAAACATACCAAACATACAAACAGGCCAATAGACAGATGTTGAATGTACCAAACATACAAACAGGTCAATAGACAGATGTTGAATGTACCAAACATACAAACAGGCCAATAGACAGATGTTGAATGTACCAAACATACAAACAGGCCAATAGACAGATGTTGAATGTACCAAACATACAAACAGACCAATAGACAGATGTTGAATGTACCAAACAGGCCAATAGACAGATGTTGAATGTACCAAACATACAAACAGGCCAATAGACAGATGTTGAATGTACCAAACATACAAACAGGCCAATAGACAGATGTTGAATGTACCAAACATACAAACAGACCAATAGACAGATGTTGAATGTACCAAACAGGCCAATAGACAGATGTTGAATGTACCAAACATACAAACAGGCCAATAGACAGATGTTGAATGTACCAAACATACAAACAGGCCAATAGACAGATGTTGAATGTACCAAACATACAAACAGACCAATAGACAGATGTTGAATGTACCAAACATACAAACAGGCCAATAGACAGATGTTGAATGTACCAAACATACAAACAGGCCAATAGACAGATGTTGAATGTACCAAACATACAAACAGGCCAATAGACAGATGTTGAATGTACCAAACATACAAACAGGCCAATAGACAGATGTTGAATGTACCAAACATACAAACAGGCCAATAGACAGATGTTAACATACCAAACATACAAACAGGCCAATAGACAGATGTTGAATGTACCAAACATACAAACAGGCCAATAGACAGATGTTGAATGTACCAAACATACAAACAGGCCAATAGACAGATGTTAAACATACCAAACATACAAACAGGCCAATAGACAGATGTTGAATGTACCAAACATACAAACAGGCCAATAGACAGATGTTGAATGTACCAAACATACAAACAGGCCAATAGACAGATGTTGAATGTACCAAACATACAAACAGGCCAATAGACAGATGTTGAATGTACCAAACATACAAACAGGCCAATAGACAGATGTTGAATGTACCAAACATACAAACAGGCCAATAGACAGATGTTGAATGTACCAAACATACAAACAGACCAATAGACAGATGTTGAATGTACCAAACATACAAATAGACCAATAGACAGATGTTGAATGTACCAAACATACAAACAGGCCAATAGACAGATGTTGAATGTACCAAACATACAAACAGACCAATAGACAGATGTTGAATGTACCAAACATACAAACAGACCAATAGACAGATGTTGAATGTACCAAACATACAAACAGGCCAATAGACAGATGTTGAATGTACCAAACATACAAACAGACCAATAGACAGATGTTGAATGTACCAAACATACAAACAGGCCAATAGACAGATGTTGAACATACCAAACATACAAACAGGCCAATAGACAGATGTTGAATGTACCAAACATACAAACAGGCCAATAGACAGATTTTTGAATGTACCACATGGGCGCTGCGTTCCCTGTAACAGAACTAGAGATGTTAAGACCGGTTTTTATTACCGGTTTTCGGTTCTATAAAACCAGTTTAAAATCAGATTTCAGTTCTCCCCCACCCCCGCGCAATGTCACAAGTCACATGCCGGAAAAGCCAAATGTGCGTAGTTTTGTAGGTATATTTGAAAAATAGTTCAAACTTAATTAGTGTTTGCAGGACATTCAAGGGGATTGCTTTGTGTGAATACATTTTGATTTTGTACTCTTTACCATAAAATTCTTTAGAACTAAAAAAAAATCTGGGCTAATTGATTAAGACCGAAAATAGCTTTCAAATTTTCAATAGTAATCATCAAATTACCGATTATAATCATGGACCATAATATTAAGAAGCTTATGAAGAGGCATATATTTATGGTAACTGTACAATAATGTATTGAAAGAAAATTAAAAGAATGTGTATTTAATAGTGCATAGTTAATAATAAAGCACAGACGCTGTGTCTAGTCGAATTGTTCAGGGTCACAGGGAAGGACTAGTTTGCGTCTCTCCAATGCGTACATCAAAGAGGAACGAACATCTAAAAGATGAGCCGACAAGTAAAAAGATTCATGTTAATTGTAACTGTAACTTAGCAACATTGGTTTGATGCTTTTTTTATTGCAAGCCGAAGTTGGTATTCGGAAACACAATATCTAAGACTAAATAGTTTTGTGCGAGTCTAACATTATTTATTAAAAATATTTCCATCAGAACCAAACAAAAGGGTCTTCTACTTGAAGTAATGATTACATTCCAACTTACAACCAACAAACCAAAATCCGGTTTTGAAAATCAACTTAGAGGAAGAAACAGATACCTTACTTTCTCATATCACTAATTTCTGTAGGCCTATTGATCTGTTGTTTAAAATAAATGAAGCCCTGCTTTTTTTCCAATCTAAATTTAGTAGGAGTCGGTGCATTATTTGCAGACTCTGACTCCAGGTACCCAAAATTTCCCCCGACTCCGACTCCTCGGCCCTGATTTAAACACAGAATGACAGTAATATTTAAACACAGAATGACAGTGATATTTAAACACAGAATGGCAATGATATTTAAACACAGAATGACAGTGATATTTAAACACAGAATGACAGTGATATTAAAACACAGAATGACAGTGATATTTAAACACAGACAGTGATATTTACCTTCAGGTTGTGTTGATACTGGGACCAATGATAAAGATAATTTTCTTTTCTCAGATTTTGTTTCCTTCAGGTTTCTACTGGAAAAAAAAAATACATTTGTAGATCAGAATTTCAATATTAATAGAAAAATGTATCATTTACTTATGTACTTATATCTATAGAATTAAAACTGCTATCAAAATGACTGAATAGCAGGTTTATTTTGTAAGAATTCATTTTGTAGTTTGTATATTTTTTTGCAACTATGAGTTAGTATGTCTATTGCATTAAATAATTAGAGACATTCAATATTTCACCATAATATATGTAAAACTGAATCAAGTTTGGCTTGCAATCCTTGACATCTGTAAGTTTTCCAATGAACAATACAAAAGAAAGTTCATATAACTTACTTCAGCTGAGAGTTGCCCTCAAGATTGTATGTTGCCGTATCAACTGACAGTGTGGTATCAGAGTCCAGGGAGCCCAGTCCAGTGTCAGACTGATGTCCTTCTTCTCTTTGGTCATTGAAACACGGGCTCGGCGAGGAGGGCAGAGTGCGCCTCGCCTTGGAGACGGAGGCCGGCTGGAATTTGGCAATACGATCTTTGATGGAGCTGCTGGCATTTTCTTCTGTGCACTCTCCACCGTGACCCTTGACCTTGGCCAGAGTCATGAATTGGTTGTTGCTGCGACGTGTGCCTTGGAATGTCTGGGAAGATGGTCTAGGTGAAACGCGCCTCTGATTTGGCGACGGCTGGTCTCTCTCCGGCAGGTCTAGAGGGCTGGCCTCCAAGTTGGATGGAGGGTGAGAGTTGAGACGTTCAGGAGAGAAATGGCTGCTGGCTTGTTTCTGGTGTCTTAACATGTTGGCGGTGTACTCTATTTCCTCTGCCACTGCTAACTGGACTGGATTGGCGTGTGCCAGCTCAGTGTCAAATGTGGGAGTGTCTGACGTCACTGTTGGCACTTTTGACATGCTGGATGTTCTGCTTTCCCTGGCTAATCGTAAAGATCCAGAGGCCGTTGACCCTAGGGTAAGGCTGGCTGCATCAGATGCTTTGGCTAATACACCAGATTTCCCAGAGAGAATACTTTTAGCTTGGTCTAATGTCATTTCTGAAGCAGAAATCTTTCTGCGTGGCTGAAGGTCAAAATCAAATTTCTTGTACTGATGAAAGTTTGATGAGTGAGCCAAGCTGGACACAACACTAGTTGATAGGTTATTGCCAGGTGGCGGCATAAGCTGCTGATCTCTCATGGCCGAATATTTTGATAAAAGTTTAGCCTGCACTGGCCCAGATCTCCTGGTCAGTCTGGCATTGGCCGAGCCGCTAGAACTGCTATCAGTGCTTGAGTCAACATCATTCACGTCTGGAACGCTCCGAGAGAGGTCAGATAACATCATCAGGTTTGAGGTGGATGAAAACTTGAGCTCCGTCTTGCGTGGCTGAACTTCTTCTTCCACTTTCTCTTCCCTGGCCTCTTGAATCAGATTGGGCGTGGAGGCATACATAGCCAGCTTGGAGTTTGCCAAACTGCTTTTCTGTCTCGGCTTCCTACTTCCCAGGTCTGAGGGTCTGGTTGGGACCGGAGCAGCATCTGAGTCGCTGATTTTATTTGTTTTGTTCTTGGAGCTCTGGGTCGGCTTGAAGTATGCAGGCCGAGGGCGAGCCACAGATTTCACAGACGGATCGTTGGTTTCAGGCAGAGGCTGGTCAAGTGACATTCTACTCCTTCGTTTTTCTTTTTCCTGACTTATCCTGCGGGCAGCTGGACCTTGGATAGTGCTAGATGGGCCTTGGATAGTACCAGAAGGACCCAGGATAGTGCTAGATGGGCCTTGAATTGTGCTGGATGGGCTAGGTATAGTATTGGTCTTTAAAGTTGATGCAGAGATGAGATGAGGAGACTTTGATTTGATCACTATTTCCCTGGGATTGCTTTTTATACGGCTCTCCATGTCATTGCCTGAAACCCAAGATAAAGAATTAACGTTCAAATGACAACTCTAATTGTTTAAAATTGAAACATTTTGAAGCCAATGATAATGATGTGATATTATATGATTGATGGAGTTCACCTTAAGATGGCTGGTAATGATGTGATATTATATGATTGATGGAGTTCACCTTAAGATGGCTGGTAATGATGTGATATTATATGATTGATGGAGTTCACCTTAAGATGGCTGGTAATGATGTGATATTATATGATTGATGGAGTTCACCTTAAGATGGCTGGTGATGATGTGATATTATATGATTGATGGAGTTCACCTTAAGATGGCTGGTAATGATGTGATATTATATGATTGATGGAGTTCACCTTACGATATCTCTCAAAGTATCATCATGAATCTCAAACTCAAATAATAAAAAAATAAATGTTTAAAACAAGGAAGTAAAAAAACAACAACCTTGTCAAACTAGTCATAAAAAATATCAAACTAAATGTCATTCAACACAAAAAGAACAAAATGTATACAGAGCTAAAAACATAAAGAACACAACAGCTAACAGAGAAAGACACTTTGATGTTGCAGTACTTTACACTGACTCTATCCTTTTGATAACTTCTTTTAACTGAGAATAATGGCTAACAGCTTTTGAAGCATTTAATTTAAGCAGCCAAAACTGACAAGACTACAAAAAAAATTTGATTTCCTTAAAATATGACACGTCATTCTTACAACACTAAAACAACAAGGCATTTTCCTAGCCGGGGAAAACAACAAACACTAATCGTGCCAGATTTCTTGAGGAACTTGTTTATGTGACATGCAGGGAAATGGAAAAATAATAACTAAAAAAAAAGAATTGAGGCCACAACATCTGCCATGCATATCCTAGTCTCTGCTGAATCATGCCAATGTAAAACAAACAACACACTCGGCCAAATTAAAACAACCTAGTGTCAACACAAGCACACCATTCCATTGGTTGTATACCAGAAACTCTTTCCCTGGGGCTAGACAGTGACCGGTGTAAACGTTCTCGTCTCACAACTGTCTGTTTTTCTCGAGTGACAGGTCTTTGAGGAGCCAGGTATTCTGTTTTTTTATCTAGCTCCACTTTACCAATGTTCCTGACACTGCGACTGGGGCTCGAGACATCTGGGAATCTATAGACCTGCACTGCTGTGGGGCATGATTGGGCAGTGGAGCGTGATTGGGCAGTGGGGTATGATTGGACAGTGGGGCGTGATTGGGCAGTGGGGCATGATTGGGCAGTAGGGCGTGATTGGGCAGCCCGCCGGCAGGGCCTCGGGGAGGACTGTGGTGTGGGGATGCGGCTTTGAAACGCCAGATAGGGTGGGCAGGGCTTCAAGAAGGGTTTGGTCACGCTAGACTCGGACATGCTACTGTGGACCCTGTGCCTGTAGCAATGAGGGCTGTGGGTCACCATTGTTTCCTCCACGATGGAGTCCTGGGTCAAGCTGAAGTTGGCCCACACTCGCCGAAGGTTTTTAGAGCAATAGCCCCATGGAGGTGAGACAAAAACTGGAGTAGAACCAATGAGAGAAAAGACAAAATCTAAAATAAATACCAGTGGAACAAAATAAAAATTGAAAGAAAAGAAAAAAATTGAATCTGTTCCTATTAAACAAAGTTCTATTTGCTAATCTGTTCCTATTAAACAAAGTTCTATTTGCTAACCTGTTCCTATTAAACAAAGTTCTATTTGCTAATCTGTTCCTATTAAACAAAGTTCTATTTGCTAATCTGTTCCTATTTAACAAAGTTCTATTTGCTAATCTGTTCCTATTAAACAAAGTTCTATTTGCTAATCTGTTCCTATTAAACAAAGTTCTATTTGCTAATCTGTTCCTATTAAACAAAGTTCTATTTGCTAATCTGTTCCTATTAAACAAAGTTCTATTTGCTAATCTGTTCCTATTAAACAAAGTTCTATTTGCTAATCTGTTCCTATTAAACAAAGTTCTATTTGCTAATCTGTTCCTATTAAACAAAGTTCATTTTGCTAATCTGTTCCTATTAAACAAAGTTCTATTTGCTAATCTGTTCCTATTAAACAAAGTTCTATTTGCTAATCTGTTCCTATTAAACAAAGTTCTATTTGCTAATCTGTTCCTATTAAACAAAGTTCTATTTGCTAATCTGTTCCTATTAAACAAAGTTCTATTTGCTAATCTGTTCCTATTAAACAAAGTTCTATTTGCTTTTGGAATATACATCATGTAGGAAAAAATGGAGTCATTGCTTAATATTAAATCACATGATATGATATACAAGCAAATATAAAATCTTGCTGAGAAGAGTCAAATAATAATAATAATGATATTTGTATAGCGCTACCAACAAACATAATGCAAGCTTAGAGCGCATTTAACATAACAACTAAGAACACGAATACAATCTATAGGCCAAGAGATACAAAACTAAATGATGATTCAAAACTTTACAAACATAGAACAAACAAACAATTAAAACAAAAAATGGCCGACCTAACATATTGGTAAGACAGTGGGGCTCTAAAGCATGTTAACTAAGATAAATTTTGAAATAATGAGTTTTTAAATTCTTTTTGAAGGTATCTATGGATCTTGTTTGCCTCAGTTTAATGGGAAGTAGATTCCACACTTTCGGACCGGATGTTAAGAAGGCTCTAAGGCCAATGGTCTTCAGAGAGAAGCGGGGCACTTCCAGAAGCGAGGAGTCGGCAGAATGAAGTGTTCTTTGCGGAACATACGGTTTAGTTAGTTTCTTGAGATAGGACGGCATCTCATTATTTTAAAGGCACTGGTGGCAAAGTAGCGCAACTTTATATTCGATTCTGGCTTTCACAGGGAGCCAATGGAGCTGATGCAGGAGAACTGTCACAGAATCTCGCCTTGACTTACGCATGACTAGGCGAGCGGCACTGTCTTGTATACGGTGTAATTTGGCGACCTTATCGTCAGGTATCCCGATTAGTAGAGCATTACAGGAGTCGAGGCGCGAGAGTATAAAGGCAGCGGCAAGCTTCTTTGCTGACTCAAGTGACAAATAGGGCCGTATCTGACCAAGTCTACGCAGCTGTAAATAAAGGCATCTGCATAGATTTCTAATGAGGGCATCGAAAGACAACTGTGAATCAAGGATGACATCCAGGTTTTTTGCGTTGTCTGCAAAGGGGATATTTCCGATATGGCAGTTTAAGACCACCAATAATTCCAAGTCCTCAACTTTGGCGATTTTACTTTTACTCTGAGTTCCAATTAGAATTGCCTCCGTCTTGTCTTCGTTTATCTTAAGTCTGTTTTCCATCATCCAGGAGCAGACACTAGCAATAGCAAGACTGAGGTTGGTGGCTATACGGGAGACTTCAGCAGGAAAAGCAGAATCATGCAACTGTGAATCCTCTGCATAGAAGTGGTATGAAATGTTGAAAGGCCTGATGACATCGCCAAGTGGATAAGTGTACAGTAAAAACAGTACTGGGCCCAGAACCGATCCCTGTTGTACTCCATATTGCAGAGTCGAGCATGTTGAGGTAGATCCACCAATGATGACACTTTGTGTGCGTTTAGCTAGATAGGATTTAAACCAGCTGTCAACACATCCCGAGCAACCAAATGTAGTAGACAATCTATCAATAAGGATCTCATGGTCAAGCGTATCAAATGCAGCCGACAAATCGAGCATCGCTAAGATTGACACATGATCAGAATCAGACGCGCAAAGAAGGTCGCTAATTACCCTGACAAGTGCCGTCTCAGTGCTGTGGCACTTCTTGTAAGCTGACTGGGACTGTTCCAAGAGGCCATGATGCCTTAGGTGAGTCAACAACTGTGACTTTGATAGGAACGGTAGGTTGGAAACTGGCCGGTAATATTTAGTTTAGGCACTCGGCATCCAGATTGGACTTTTTAAAAAGGGGCTTGACAAGCGCATGCTTGAAAGACTGTGGTACTATGCCGGTAGTCAATGAGGTATTCATTATTTCTGTGATAACAGGAGCAAGTTCATCGAGGCAGTCGATTAGTATTGAGCAGGGAATAGGATCAAGATCACATGACGTCTTTGGCATCTCTATTATAAGGTTCTTAATATATGCTTCAGACGCGCAACTGAAATCACAAAAAGAGGAACCCTGAAAAAATTTGGTTTTTTGGTTCGACATGTCCTGTCGAATCTTTTCGATCCTCTCAATACAGAATTTTTTGAAAGAGTCAGGGACTTCAGCAGGAGAAATGAAAGATGGCAGTACTGGGTTGCCTGCACCACCCAACATCTCAGCAGTTACTCTGAACAATTCCCTGGAAGAATCAGTTCCTTTGATTTTCACACAAAGATAATGAGTCTTAGCATCTCTCCCCATTCGGTTCACCTTGTTTTTTTCATGTACATAAACCTGTCGGTGATCTGTAAGTCCAGTCTTTTTATACATTCTCTCCGCAAGTGTGTATTAGGATGGTACAGCGAGGAATACAAGATGTTGGTATACAAGATGATGGTATAGCGAGGAATACGATATGTTGGTACAGCGAGAAATACAAGATGTTGCTACAGCGAGGAAAACGATATGTTGGTATACAAGATGATGGTATAGCGAGGAATATGATATGTTGGTACAGCAAGGAATACAAGATGTTGGTACAGCAAGGAATACGATATGTTGTAACAGCAAGGAATATGAGATGTTGGTACAGCAAGATATACATGATGAAGATACAGCGAGAAATGCGAGATGATGGTACAGCAAGGAATGCGAGATGTTAGTTTTCGAGATGATGGTACAGCTAGGAATTCGAGACGTTGGTTCAGCAAGGAATTAGAGATGTTGGTACAGCGAGGTATACGAGATGTTGGTGAAGTGAGGAATACAAGATGTTGGTACAGCGAGGAATACGAGATGTTGGTACAGCAAGATATACATGATGAAGATACAGCGAGAAATGCGAGATGATGGTACAGCAAGGAATGCGAGATGTTAGTTTTCGAGATGATGGTACAGCGAGGAATTCGAGACGTTGGTTCAGCAAGGAATTAGAGATGTTGGTACAGCGAGGTATACGAGATGTTGGTGAAGTGAGGAATACAAGATGTTGGTACAGCGAGGAATACGATATGTTGGTACAGCAAGGAATATGAGATGTTGCAACAGCGAGGAATGCGAGATGTTGGTATACGAGATGATGGTACAGCGAGGAATATGAGATGTTGGTGCAGTGAGGAATACAGATGTTGGTATACAAGATGATGGTACAGCAAGGAATGCGAGATGATGGTACAGCGAGCAATACGAGATGTTGATACAGCGAGGAATTCGAGATGTTGGTACAGCAAGGAATATGAGATGTTGGTACAGCTTGAGATACGAGATGTTGGTACAGCAAGGAATACAAGATGTTGGTACAGCAAGCGATACGGGATGTTGGTACAGCAAGCGATACGGGATGTCGGTACAGCAAGGAATATGAGTTGTCGGTACAGCGAGAGATATGGGATGTTGGTACATCGATGAATATGAGATTTTGGCACAGCCAGAGATATGAGATATTGGTACAGCAAGGAATATGAGATGTTGGTACAGCGAGGAATACGAGATGTTGGTACAGCAAGGAATACGAGCTGTTGGTACAGCGAGGAATGCGAGATGTTGGTACAGCAAGAAATACGAGATGTTGGTACAGCGAGAGATATGGATTGTTGGTACAGCGAGGAATATGAGATGTTGGTACAGCGAGGAATACGAGATGTTGGTACAGCGAGGAATACAAGATGTAGGTACAGCGAGGAATACGAGATGATGGACCAGCAAGGAATATGAGATGTTATTGTTTTCAAGGAGCGCTCTCTTCTGTGAATGCCAGTTCTCTTCATGAATATACTTGTTCTAGGTATATGGTATAAAAAGAATCGTCT
The DNA here is from genome assembly GCA_949126835.1 of Anisus vortex. Taxonomy (NCBI): domain Eukaryota; kingdom Metazoa; phylum Mollusca; class Gastropoda; family Planorbidae; genus Anisus; species Anisus vortex. The sequence goes on from OX421495.1 coordinate 55,182,172, forward strand.
AACTCCCAGCAAGTCAACTTCATTCATAATTTTCCCTTTTTATTTTTTATCTATGTTGATCCTATTCATTTATTGCCTGAAAGTTTTCATTAATTGTCTTTGTAATCATTTATATTATATAAAATCCTAAAAACACTTCAGGAAATTTAATTTGAAATTTTCAACAAAAAAATGCCCATACAGCTATGAAGAGTATAGAGTGAGATCTATAGTGGCAATTGCCTCAAAAGAGGTAGAGAGGGCAGATTCCCTCCGCTACAATCCCATTTCAACCCACAAACATCCTAAACCAACAGCACGTACACAACAGACATACATGTACACATCAGACGTATACTGAGTCTACACTCAATGTACCTTAAAATTAATTTTATGAAACAAATAAATTCAAACAGATTATGTTGTAGCATTCATGACTCTTTGGCCAAAATTTGACATAAAAATTAAAAATTTTATGTACAAGATGGCTAAGACCAACATAAATACAAGATGGCTAAGACCAACATAAACATCATATGTGTACGAAACCAATGTGACAATAGAAATACTTTCAATGAAAGGGAACTTACTAATGAAATAGAATGTACAAATAAAACTGACACCATGTTTATATTGAAATCAAACTATGAAACAGTCACACATCTCTATGGAGATACTCAAATATGAAACAGTCACACATCTCTATGGAGATAATCAAATATGAAACAGTCACACATCTCTATGGAGATAATCAAATATGAAACAGTCACACATCTCTATGGAGATAATCAAATATGAAACAGTCACACATCTCTATGGAGATAATCAAATATGAAACAGTCACACATCTCTATGGAGATAATCAAATATGAAACAGTCACACATCTCTATGGAGATAATCAAATATGAAACAGTCACACATCTCTATGGAGATAATCAAATATGAAACAGTCACACATCTCTATGGAGATAATCAAATATGAAACAGTCACACATCTCTATGGAGATAATCAAATATGAAACAGTCACACATCTCTATGGAGATACTCAAATAAATTTCTTCACAAAACAAGGAAAAGCAACACAGTAACATTAAGAATACAATTGGTCATTTCAACATTTCAACATATAGTAAACTCTCTACTTTATACTTTAACCAAAATCCAATAAAATATTTTTTTATTTTTTTTTAAAGAAAGAAGCTTTATATAAATTGTTTTTACAATTCCAAAAACATTGAACAAAATATTACAATAATTTTATTATAATAAATTTTTGATACAAGAAAATAATTTTGTTATAATAAAATAATTTTATAAAAAAAAAAAAAAAGAAATTCATGACAGCATAAAGAATTAGAAACAATTGAACTTATTCCGTCCCAGGATCCTAATAATATTTGACCTACATTGGTACAAGTACAGCAGTGACAAAGTTTATTGGCTCACCTGATGTTGGTGAAGATGAATATGATCCGTTATCTTTTCCCATGGGCAGAAACTTACTGTCCTGGAAGGGAGGAACAAAAAATTACACCAACTATTTATTCACACTCACTTGACTATAAAACAAATTTCATTTTCTACATATTTATAGACCAATTTGTACATAATTTTAACAAAAAGAAAGAAACATTAGAGTTACCTTCTCTTCCAGTTTTGTTGGAGGCGACGGAGAATCTTCTTTGTCTGGAGAGTCAGAATCACAGGAATCACTGCGGAGGTTCATCTGTAAAAAAAAACCATTAACATGAGGTCAACATATATTTGCTGTTAAGTATAACTGGACTTCATTGTGGCAGTGATATTGATGAAAGATTGTAGGAACAGCCATTTCTTTAGCAATTTAATACAGCAATGGACAATTAAAGCTGGCTGTGGTTTATCTAAAATACTTTACAATATTAAATTAAAGCTGGCTGTGGATTATCTAAAATACTTTACATTATTCAATTAAAGCTGGCTGTGGATTATCTAAAATACTTTACATTATTCAATTAAAGCTGGCTGTGGTTTATCTAAAATACTTTACATTATTCAATTAAAGCTGGCTGTGGTTTATCTAAAATACTTTACATTATTCAATTAAAGCTGGCTGTGGTTTATCTAAAATACTTTACATTATTCAATTAAAGCTGGCTGTGGTTTATCTAAATTAGTTTACATGATTCAATTAAAGCTGGCTGTGGTTGATCTAAAATACATTATTATAGTCGCTGTTAGGAAATACACAAGTTATTATATAAAAACTTAAGTCTAAAGATTTCCACCAAGCCTGATATAAGATAAACACATGAAGAGATCAGGCTAGAATACAAACACGGCCATGATGTTACAATACAAGAAAGAACCAATAAGTACAATGAATGAATTATCTATGTCAACATTTTCTTGTACAATGACTATTCTGACATCAGTACAATGAATGAATTATCTATGTCAACATTTTCTTGTACAATGACTATTCTGACATCAATACAAACAATAAAAATGACTAAGTTATAAGAACAAATTAAATATTGTTATATTATAACCAGAAAAGCTGAAAAAAAGTATAAAATCTACAAAATGTAGCATAATATAAAATTAACATTTTAAAAAAGGTTATACTGAACATGTGCAGTTTGTTACTAGATATATATATAAACACACGTGATATATTTTAAAGCCAAAGTTGATAGAGAGATATTACTCAATAATATTTTACTAATAGAATTAGTAAAAAAACAAAAAAATAAAAAAACAAACAAACAAAGAAAATTAAAGTAACAGAAAAACAAAAACAAGTTTTGACCAAGAGTTGGAATGAAATCTGGCTTACATGAACATACACAATACAGTCTTTGGCCTGAAAAGTCAGCAGACATATTAGATCATTGAACATTAAATGAAACTTTTAATGTCATTGAAGAATTTAATACTAGACTTGAGTGTGTGCTTGGAATATTATGAAAGCAGATTTGATTAAAGAAGACAAAAAAAGCATTATAATTAAAAGTGGATTAGATTTGATACATTTGATACACTATCAGCAAAAAATAAAATCTTACATAATCAGGTTACAGACAAGAAATTGATGTCAATTATAAATGAAATATATTTATGTTTAAATTTTAACTTTAATAATTAGCCATAATTAACTTTTTAAACAATTGTATTTCAAAGACTACAAATTAATAATTAAACAAATCTCTTATTATTTCTTTTTGCATTATAACTTTTTAAACGATTGTATTTCAAGGACTACAAATTAATAATTAAACAAATCTCTTATTATTTCTTTTTGCATAATAACTTTTTAAACAATTGTATTTCAAGGACTACAAATTAATAATTAAACAAATCTCTTATTATTTCTTTTTGCATGATAACTTTTTAAACAATTGTATTTCAAGGACTACAAATTAATAATTAAACAAATCTCTTATTATTTCTTTTTGCATAATAACTTGCACAATTGTTATTTTATCATTTACAAGAATTTCCATTCAAGCAAAAACCATCACTCTTTGAATTATCACGATACAATATATTTTGTTATTTAATGATGCAATGACTGGCCGTCTGTAATTATGATAACATGCATGGGATAGAAATATAAGAGCGTGCAATATAAATTTTACGTGTAAAAATTAGAGTTAATAAATTATTGCCCACCTTCTAAATATGTAAGAGTTTCTTATAAATGCCCAAGCTACTAAGATGAAACCTATTGTTTTGGTTCCAAAGTTTTAGACACAAATTATGAATATACATATAGACATGAAACTATATAACAAAAATAACCCCAAAAAGCACCACACACAAAAAACTCAATCTAAAAAAACTGAACTACTGTACAGTGGGTCTACTTACAGCTAAAAGACTTTTTCTTGTTTCATCCACAGCTCTGGACATTTCCATTTTGTTTCTCTGTGGCCAGAATAATCATTCAAATAATAACACGGGGGCTGCGTCTAGGGGAGGGGAGGGGGGTGCGTCTAGGGGAGGGGAGGGGGAATAGCTACTCTAGATGGCCAGCAACCAAATATTTATTTCTTTCAGACTTATTTCATTGAACAAAAGACAAAATTGTCTTTCATTAAATCAGAATATGTTTCACCTTGCCACCATTTAATAAAAACTACAACTAAATTGGACTGATGGAAGCAGGTGATGAAAACATAAGAATTTGTTTTCTATGTTTAGAAGAAATAAGCTGGCATCAATAGGATAAGTATCATCAAAATATATACAAGTTTAACCCTTTGAGTCTGAGAAACCCATATACTGGTTCAGCTGGCATCTAATGTTCAGGCTGAGAAACTTTTTATTTGATTTGAGAATATGCTATTTATTATAAGCTGTTTAAAGGCAGTAATTTTTATCATTCATGAATCCAATCCACCTTTAAGCAAGACATTGTAAACAAACATGGCAGCGCCCATAGAATCTTTTTGTGATCATTTTGTGATAAAATGTAGTTAGTTTTTTGTTTTGACATAGAATCGAGATATTCCAGCACTTATCCCATCAAGAGAAAAAATTGTGCAAAGGGTTTATTACTCTTCAATAAGTGCTCAATCATTTAAAAGATTTTTCTAAATTTGATGCTATTCATGATGAAAATTAACAAGTTTCTCTGTTATAGTTCTATGTACTATAATTTACTCTCTGTCAGATTCTCACTTAGGGTTGTCAAAATCCTTTTCTCTAACTTTCCCAATCAGCCCTTAGCAAGCAGAGGCATTTTTTTTTTCAAAAGATCCGGGCCTCGAAGGTTAAATAAAAACTATCATAAATTCTTGTAGCAAAAAGTAATTCCCAAACTTTGAGTTAAACAAAGAAGGGACAAAGAATAAATGGGGATAAAAAAAATGTTTTCAGCATGCAGGCAAGAGCACAAGAAATAAAGTAAAATATGTTTGGTGATTCAAGATGCTCTCAACACAATTAAATGTATGGGTGTAAATATAGTCATAGAGAACTTGCATGACTGTTTAGATGTAAATATAGTCATAGAGAACTTGCATGACTGTTTAGATGTAAATATAGTCATAGAGAACTTGCATGACTGTTTAGATGTAAATATAGTCATAGAGAACTTGCATGACTGTTTAGATGTAAACCAGGACAATTGAACAATTTTGTAAAATCAATAGCATAGCTTGCCAACATTTAAGACAAACACAGCAGGACCTTTCATCCCTCTCAAAAAGTCTTAAAATATTCAACATATATCTATTCAACATGTATCTAGTCAACATGTATCTATTCAACATGTATCTATTCAACATGTATCTATTCAACATGTATCTATTCAACATGTATCTATTCAACATGTATCTATTCAACATGTATCTATTCAACATGTATCTATTCAACATGTATCTATTCAACATGTATCTAGTCAACATGTATCTAGTCAACATGTATCTAGTCAACATGTATCTATTCAACATGTATCTATTCAACATGTATCTATTCAACATGTATCTAGTCAACATGTATCTATTCAACATGTATCTATTCAACATGTATCTAGTCAACATGTATCTATTCAACATGTATCTAGTCAACATGTATCTATTCAACATGTATCTATTCAACATGTATCTATTCAACATGTATCTAGTCAACATGTATCTAGTCAACATGTATCTATTCAACATGTATCTATTCAACATGTATCTATTCAACATGTATCTATTCAACATGTATCTAGTCAACATGTATCTATTCAACATGTATCTATTCAACATGTATCTAGTCAACATGTATCTATTCAACATGTATCTAGTGAACATGTATCTATTCAACATGTATCTATTCAACATGTATCTATTCAACATGTATCTAGTCAACATGTATCTAGTCAACATGTATCTAGTCAACATGTATCTAGTCAACATGTATCTAGTCAACATGTATCTAGTCAACATGTATCTATTCAACATGTATCTAGTCAACATGTATCTAGTCAACATGTATCTATTCAACATGTATCTATTCAACATGTATCTATTCAACATGTATCTATTCAACATGTATCTATTCAACATGTATCTATTCAACATTATCTATTATTTATGTGTAGTTAATGAAAACACCTCCAATTGAAATCACTACTGTAGTTCTTCACATTTCTTGTATGTTTACAAATACAACTGATGAACTCAATGTATATTTAAATTTAATATATTTAAGTTTAAAAACATGACAGTTGGCAGATAAGACAATCTGTAAACTTAATGAATCAAATTTAAATTTAATAATTTGATTATTTTAAAATTCATTGCAAGTATAGGCTAAAATTAAATGTTAAATTTTTGCAATAAATAAATGAAAAGGGTCACCAGGTTTAACAAGTTGCCATTTTGAAATTATAAAAACTAAATCCAGACCACTAAATAAATCAATGGAGAATGAAAGTTTGAGGTTGTGACCAGCTAGTTGTGACCAGCTAGTTGTGACCAGCTAGTAAACCTTTATGTTGTGACCAGCTAGTCAACCTTTATGTTGATGTTTGAAAGTAAAATAAACTCACATTGAACCAATTATCTTGTCTGTAGGGGATCTGTCCTGCAGTTCTGGGGAATCAAATTTTGAAACTTTTTAAACAAGTCTACAAACAATGATGTAGAGATTAAACAACCAAAATTAATTATCGGAATATTTTAGTGAAAATATTTTGCCAGGAAACCAATGATGGGGATAGGAACGTTGGTGCTGAGGCAGGAAACCAATGATGGGGATAGGAACGTTGGTGCTGAGGCAGGAAACCAATGATGGGGATAGGAACGTTGGCGGTGAGGCAGGAAACCAATGATAGGAACGTTGGTGCTGAGGCAGGAAACCAATGATAGGGAACGTTGGCGGTGAGGCAAACTTCTTGATGGAGTAGTGATTCATTGTTCTATTAGTTAAGGTTATTTCTAAATGCATTTTATATCAGAAATTTGGGCTAGATATAAAAATGTTTGGGTGCCAGATATATGCATAGCACAGGTGCACATTTAGCTGGGCACAGGTGCATATTTAGCTTGACCCATGTGCATATTAAGCTTGGCACAAGTGCATATTAAGCTTGGCACAAGTGCACATTTAGCTTGGCATGGCCTTGAAAATTTTAATACAGAGCAGTTCCCATTCAGCTGTGGAAATGGAAGAAGAGATTTCAGGGCAGGTTCTACAAGTTTGGGATATTCTGACTTAACTGAATCTAAAACTAAAAATCTGCAAATCATGTCGCAGTATAGAAGAACTTAGTCATCTGTTCCAACAATGTATATAGTCAAGTGACAGTCAAATCAGCCACTTTAGTGATATAAATAGATTTCAGATCCATTTATCTCCTATCCATAAGCTGTTTTCTGTTGGTAAGTAAAAGTCAAAACATTCAACTAAATTAGCGACAAGTTCAATCAGCATGTATTTTAAGATAGAAACATCAAGCTCTACGTCTGTATCAGTGATGATTGCTGTTTAATAAATCAGAACAAACCTCTTCACGTTAGTCTTACAGGATTCTAGGTCTTAATTGTGTAAACAATTTTAAATGTTTCCCAGTCAGTTATAACAAATAAATAACATCAAGCTGTTACCATTATTTAAAGACTATTATCATTTAGTTCAGAATTTGCATTTTTAAAAAGATTTTTAACAAAATGTTTACAATTGTCATTATTGACCTTATCTTGACACACTTTCCAGCCTGGGGACCACCACTTTAATAATCTATTTTTTACAACAGACAATGTGACAACCAGACTTACTTGTGATTTGGCAAGACACGAGACATAAATCTGGCAGAAAGACTGAGCCGGGGACTGAATGGGGTGGACTCTGACGGGAGACCCAGGGCACCATCCAATGCCTGACGTTCCAGTTTGTCCACACTTTTCATGAATTTCTCCAACGGGACGGGAGTGAATGCATCTTCTTCAAAATTCTCACGTACAAAGTCCTCCTGGGAAAGAAAAACAAGAAATTCATTTCACTGTGTGTTAAATAGAGCTTGAAAAAACTTTATTTAAAGTTTTCCCTGTCACTGAGTGGCATTAATTCCCTGTCACTGAGTGGCATTAATTCCCTGTCACTGAGTGGCATTAATTCCCTGTCACTGAGTGGCATTAATTCCCTGTCACTGAGTGGCATTAATTCCCTGTCACTGAGTGGCATTAATTCCCTGTCACTGAGTGGCATTAATTCCCTGTCACTGAGTGGCATTAATTCCCTGTCACTGAGTGGCATTAATTCCCTGTCACTGAGTGGCATTAATAATTAGTTAAAATTTCATAATTCCCAAACTTTTCAAAACATTTACAACCAAAATTACACTACTGGTAAGCCTTAATGTCAACAAGTAGTTTCTATAGGTAGTCTAAATTACAATATTTTATGTAGATATTTTTTTTCAGTGAATAAAATTATAATTTCATTCAAACTACTGTGATGGTGATGATGGGAGTTTTGAAAACCTTAAGATAGCACATTAATATTTATCTGCTTTTTAATATATTTTGTTCATCCTGGGTTGTCTTTATAATTTATAGTGAAATTTCCAAAATTTATCGAACCTCTGCCAAATTTCACAAACCTAAACGACCAAGCCAGTTTTCACAAACTTAAAAGATCAAGCCAGTTTTCACAAACCTAAAAGTCCAAGCCAGGTTTCACAAACCTAAAAGACCAAGCCAGTTTTCACAAACTTAAAAGACCAAGCCAGTTTTCACCTTGTCTGGAGTTTGAGACATAAACTGTTAAGTTTATATTGTCTGGAGTTTGAGAGAGAAACTGTTAAGTTTACCTTGTCTGGAGTTTGAGACAGAAACTGTTAAGTTTACCTTGTCTGGAGTTTGAGACAGAAACTGTTAAGTTTACCTTGTCTGGAGTTTGAGACAGAAACTGTTAAGTTTACCTTGACTAGAGTTTGAGACAGACACTGTTAGGTTTACCTTGTCTGGAGTTTGAGACAGAAACTGTTAAGTTTACCTTGTCTGGAGTTTGAGACAGAAACTGTTAAGTTTACCTTGTCTGGAGTTTGAGACAGAAACTGTTAAGTTTACCTTGTCTGGAGTTTGAGACAGAAACTGTTAAGTTTACCTTGTCTGGAGTTTGAGACAGAAACTGTTAAGTTTACCTTGTCTGGAGTTTGAGACAGAAACTGTTAGGTTTACCTTGTCTGGAGTTCGAGACAGAAACTCTTTGTCAGGATCTGATGGAGTTGTTGGTGTAGACACAGCCAATGTCTCATCATTATGATCTTCATCTTCCTCCAAGGAAACAGGATCTGTACTCTCTGACACTGGAAGAGATCAAATTACATCAATATAATTTACAGCTGGCTGTTTTTACATTCAGGGATGTATCTTTTCTTCTTAAAGTTACAGACACCATCTTTTGTATTGTAGAATAATGCTGCCTTAAATAATGTGCTGTTAAGTTTCATGTTGTAGAAATGTGCTGTTTAATTTCATGTTGAAGAAATGTGCTGTTTAGTTTCATGTTGTAGAAATGTGCTGTTTAGTTTCATGTTGTAGAAATGTGCTGTTTAATTTCATGTTGTAGAAATATACTGTTTAGTTCCATGTTGTAGAAATGTTCTGTTTAGTTTCATGTTGTAGAAATGTGCTGTTTAGTTTCATGTTGTGGAAATGTGCTGTTTAGTTTCATTTTGTAGAAATGTGCTGTTTAGTTTTAGGTTGTAGAAATGTGCTGTTTAGTTTTAGGTTGTAGAAATGTGCTGTTTAGTATAATGCTGTACAGGTGTAGTCAAAGTTTCCTGATGAACTAAAGTACTTACTGTCATCATGATTCGAGACGTTGCCCAGACTAGATTTAGCAGCCTGTTGTTTCTCATCTACAGCAAACACTTGGTATGTGCTGGAAGGTGAAAGGTGAAAGATGAAAAACTTCTGATTGTTTATTTATAGATTGTGTATTTAACAATGGGACATGAACACACCACCAATGATAACAAGAAAAAAATGAAAGAACCTTTCAAAGACATCACTTTCTATATCTGTGGGGGGGTAGATAACTTCTGTGGTGTCTGACCCAGTGTCCAGCTCATCCGTATCGTCCAGTTCTATGCTGTTGACCCTCATATAGTCAAAGTGATCCAATGATCTCATGGGGCCAGTGCCAAACAGATTGAGGGCAGTGTCAGATTTATACTGGTTCATCTTGTTGTAATGCTTGGCTTCCAGTTCCCGAAGCTCCTGGTAAAAAAATAAAATAATATTCTAAGTATAGAAATATATAGTCACTGTTTCATATAGAAATATATAGTCACTGTTTCATATAGAAATATATAGTCACTGTTTCATATAGAAATATATAGTCACTGCTTCATATAGAAATATATAGTCACTGCTTCATATAGAAATATATAGTCACTGCTTCATATAGAAATATATAGTCACTGTTTCATATAGAAATATATAGTCACTGTTTCATATAGAAATATATAGTCACTGCTTCATATTATAGTCACTGCTTCATATAGAAATATATAGTCACTGCTTCATATAGAAATATATAGTCACTGTTTCATATAGAAATATATAGTCACTGCTTCATATAGAAATTATTACAAGGCAATTTATTCACCATAATAAATTATGGATGAGACCTTCTATTTAGATCACACAAGTATAATTATGATTTATAATGTTATTACGGCTAGAGCCCCCATTCAATTTATGTAAATAATAGTTATAGTATTGTTATTATTAGTGTGAGTATCCTTGTATTAGTGAAGATCTTATTATATCATTCTGAAGTTTATTTGTAGTTGTCTAGAGTATTCCGTGGTTCTTAGTATCCCCTGGCAATTCACATAGCGTAGTTTTAGAGTTTACAGTTGATTTGCTTCATGTATAATTATTTATGTGGCTCATATTATACAGCAAGAACCTCGATGTTGAGTGGTAGTGTAGATTATTAATATAGTTGAATAAATATTACACATACACACATGTATATAACTTTGAAATATCGACGTTAACCAAGTTGTGTAGAAAGCAACGATAAATTTGGTTTAATTTACAACATCAATCCAGTAGGAATCCAAATAATATTATATACACAATCAAGAAATACACATATTCCAATTAGTAATGAATATCCTCAATGAACATATAGCATTGTAGTTAATAGTAGAATAATAAATTTTCCATAATACAAATCAAATAGAAATGATACTCAGAGCGGAGTATATTTGATGTTACTAGATCGAATGCAAGCCAAGAACTGACTAAAAGTGTCGAATTGCGTAGAAATATATTACGGGTCAATCGTTGGAAAAACCAGACAGCCTAGTGACACGAGAATTTTAATCAAGCCTGCATGTTGACTGCGTGATCAGATACTTTTTATTAAGAACAATCAATAATGCTCTAACAAAATAAGGAGAGACCGGACGACCTTGACATGCTGTATTCGCGTGCACAGTTCATGTTTTTATCGAGGTTAATAAAAAAACAATAATGCTTTAATTAGGTTAGGAAAAACCCGGGGAAAACCGTGAGCTGAGAAATATTTTGTATCGTTTAAACGCAATTCGCTTAAATGGTTTAGTTGGTTTATTAACATTACAATGTAGGGAATTTACGTTTCGTAACAGTCGCCCATACCAAAAGGAAAAGAACATTGCATACTAAACAATAGAAGTGTGCAATTTCTTTTAGAACCGCCTGCACTTAACTTTAGTTCTAAACAATATACAAAAAAAAAACTGACTCCACCTGGGTAGTCCGTTAAATAAGACAAGTGAGGGAAATAATTTATTCTATTAAACCCTCATCATATAGGATCTTAAGTTATCCTTAGACCATAACACATGTTCGCGTTATTCTAAAAAAATTATACTCTCTGAGATATCATTCCTTATAAACATCATCATCTTATTTATAAGGTAAAAATCAGCATAACCAATGTTATCATATTAAACAATTCAATCATTAATTAATTCAACTTAAATGAAATTAATATTTAAATAAACTTAAGAGTAAGAATTTAATCTTAAGTGTGTAAGCATGTGAAGTGTATGCACATTACTCTATCTTGGTTTTTACATAATCACAACTATAGTTTGATTGTTTCAAAATAAGGATGTACATTTCTGTTCATTCATTATCTTGCTAATAAAGAAAAATTATGTTCATAAATCCATAATATTTATAAGTAACTTATTAGGTTCTTTCTTTTTTCCTACAACAATAATAATATTTGTTTTAGCAAAGGGAAATATTCATGGCATAAAATAAGGCATAAGACATTGCATAAAATAATCACATCATATTCATATATTCATGCATTTATATTTTAAATGATCCAATTCTCTTAGTTAGGATTATCAGAATATATACATGAAGTTATCTATCCCCTTATACATTTGTTACATGCGCGATAGGGTGTCCGCGACGATGTTATCTTTTCCAGATAAGTTAGTTATTTTTAAGTTGTAAGCTTGAATAAACAAACTCCATCTTAGAATGCGCTGATTTTGTTTGATGCGGGAAAGAAATACTAGTGGATTGTGATCAGTGAATATCTCGATTGGGAACTGAGAACCATTTACATAGTAATTGAAATGTTTCAATGCTTGGATAAGTCCTAGTAATTCCTGCTCTATTGTGCTATAATTTACCTCATGTGGGTTAAATTTTTTTGAACAAAAGCTAATGGGATGTTCAAGTGAATCATCTCCTATTTGTGAGATTACCGCGCCCATTCCTGTATTACACGAGTCTACCGTTATTCTGAAGGGTTTAGTATAATCAGGTGAGACTAATACTGGTGCCTTGGTCAGTATGTCTTTTATATTATTAAAGGCTTGGTCACATTCCTGATTCCACTTAAATTGATTTTTCTTTCTCAAGAGATTTGTCAAAGGGCAAGTGATAATAGAAAAGTTTTTACAAAACTTCCTGTAGTACCCGGCCATACCCAGAAATCCTCGAAGTTGTTTCTGCGTTTTAGGGACAGGGAATTCCTGTATAGCTTTGACTTTGGCATTCACTGGTTTTACTTTGCCATTACCCACTACATGACCTAAATATTCAATTTCTGCATGGCAAAATTGACTTTTAACTAGGTTTATAGTAAGATTAGCCTGTTTTAGTTTTTGGAATAATAGTTTTAACTGATCTAGATGATCATTAAAGTTATTACTGAACACTACGATATCGTCCAGATATGCATGGCATTGTGGGATATCATGGATAATAGTGTTTATTAGTCTTTGAAAACTAGCTGGAGCATTGACCATTCCGAATGGCATTACTTTAAACTTATATAATCCATCAGGAGTGACAAAAGTTGATACCTCCTGAGCCCTATCTGTCAATGGGATTTGGAAATAAGCTGTTAGTAAGTCAATCTTAGTTACATAGTTTGCAGTGCTTACTCTATCGATTAAATCATCTATCCGTGGTATGGGATACGAATCTGTTTTTGTCACTTGGTTTAATTTCCTATAGTCTACACAAAAGCGTAGTGAACCATCAGATTTGGGAACCAACACACATGGGGATGACCAATCACTGTTACTGTGAGTAATTATATCATTGCTCAGCATATAATCAATTTCTTTACGGATGTGTTCAAGTTGTATGGGATTAACCCTATACGGATGTTGTTTGACAGGTTTAACATTATCATCTTTTAAAACTACATCATGGGTAACCAAAGTTGTTTTGTTAGGAATATCACTAAACAAATTTACATGATCATAGACTAAACCCTTGATAGAAGTCTGTTCACCTAAGTCTAGATGTGCCAGTTTATCATTGAGGTTTTTAAGTGCTTCAGTGTTCTGAAGTTTACTTTCTATGATTGTCTTTTTAAATTTAGGCGGGGGTGTTTCAACAGTTTTGATAGCACTCACTGGCCTAATGTCAGTTTGTTCTTCCCTAACAACATAAGGTTTTAGCATGTTTATATGGCACAGTCTCTGTGTTTTCCTTCTATCAGGGGTTTTTACAATGTATGTTACATCACTGATTTTATCTAAAACCTGATATGGTCCTGTATATTTTGCACTCAGGGGTTGTCCAGACAATTGGGTCAACATGAGGACTTTATCACCAGGATGGAAACATCGGGATCTGGCCTTGACATCATAGTACCCTTTCATTCTTTTCTGAGCCTGCAAAAGATTATCTTTAACATGATTAAAAGCATGATAGATTCTATTGCTAAATTGTTCCACATAAGCTACGAGTCCAGTCTCTTCATCAGAATTTAACAAGGTTTCCTGCAACAGTTTTAGAGGTCCTCGAACTGAATGTCCAAACACTAACTCGAACGGACTGAATCCAAGAGATTCCTGCACAGTTTCTCTAGTCGCGAAAAGAGCGAATGGAATACCGCGATCCCAGTCTTCAGTGTTCTCAAAACAGTATGTGCGGAGCATGGTTTTCAGAGTCTGATGATATCTTTCTAGGGCACCTTGGCTTTGCGGATGGTACGCAGTTGAAGTTGCATGTTGGATGCCTAGTTTCTTTAAGACCTGGTTAAACAGCTTTGATGTAAAGTTAGATCCTTGGTCTGACTGTATAGTCTTTGGAAGACCGTATCTTGAACAAAATGCAATCAGTGCGTCAGATATCTTATCTGCGTTAATGGTGCGTAGCGGAATAGCTTCAGGGTATCTCGTGGCAGTGCACATTATAGTGAATAAGTACTGGTGTCCTGTCTTTGTTTTAGGCAAAGGACCTACACAGTCTATTAGCAAGTGGCTAAATGGTTCTGCAAAGGCAGGTATTGGCTTTAGAGGTGCTACCGGTATAGTCTGGTTAGGTTTACCAACTATCTGGCATGTATTGCATGACTTGCAGTATTTTGTGACGTCACGGTGTAGTCCAGGCCAATAGAAGTACGGAAGAATTCGACGGTAAGTCTTGTTCACTCCTAGATGACCAGCATATGGCGTGTCATGAGCCATGTGTAAGATGTCATTACGATATATGGCTGGTACCACAATCTGACTTCCTTCTCTGCAATTGTCATTATCACATTTCACATCTCTCCATTTTTGCATTAATATTCCCTCCTTCAGAAAAAATCCATTTCCTTTAATTTCTGCCTCCTGTTCAGTTATCACCTTTTTCTTCAGGTGTTTAATTCCTGAATCTCTATTCTGTTCTAATAGGAGTAATTGTCGAGGTGACAAATTACTTTCAGTAGTCTTGACTGAGGGACCACTCAAGATGTCAGCCAGGAAAGTTGCCTGTAGGTCAATTTCTGGTTCTATTTTTGACTTTGACATGGTTTCGACAGACTTTTGTTGTTGGGCCATACCTCTCGTGACGATGCATATGGGTTTGATAAAGCTCTCACTTTTA
This sequence comes from Anisus vortex, assembly GCA_949126835.1. Taxonomy (NCBI): domain Eukaryota; kingdom Metazoa; phylum Mollusca; class Gastropoda; family Planorbidae; genus Anisus; species Anisus vortex. Next base: position 55,197,482 of record OX421495.1, read on the forward strand.
TTGAGGTATTGTTTTTTCTTGGATATGGAATGCACCACATCTCCAGCAATATCATTTCCCAGTATTAAAGAAACGCCTTTAAACGGAAGTGATTTGTACACACCCACAACTACATTTCCAGTGAAGTACGCACTCTTCAGCTGTATTTGATGCAAAGGAACTTGTACATTTTTCCTTGATACACCTTGAATAGTAAGATCCTGTCCTGTATATGTCGATTGTGACGTAGGAACAGTATTCTCTAAAAGTAGTGAAACCTCAGCCCCTGTATCACGGAGTATTCTGATGTTCTTTTCACTAGTGACACCATTTATTATGGATGACACGGTACCTTCTTCAATGAATGGCAAACAATTGCTTGGTATCTCAGTATCGATGAGATCTGTATCCAAGTTATTTTTGTAAGAGGTATGTTTAGTACTCATGGTGATTCTATCTGATATAGACTCCTTGGAGCTATGATTAGAATTAGAATTATTGAAAACCATTGTCTCTATTTCAGGAACTATTTCTGGTTTCAAGTTTCCTAGATACGTGTGTTTTGTCAGGTTATCTGCATTAGCACTAGGTATCTCTGTTTGAGTTCTAATATCCTTCTTTACATTTTCATGAGTTCTTTGTTTTGGCATTGCTACATACGATAAGACAACATTCTTTTTATTCGGGTTCCCATTCAATATCCAGCACTTTTCCTTAGTATGTCCAATTCGTTTACAATGGCTACAGGTTGGCTTGGAATTTGTTGGACCTTCATTGCTCTGCTGATGTCTCTTTGATTGATAGGATTCATTTGGATTTATGGTTTTCTTTTCTACCTTCATATCTCGATTCTGGAATTTTGATTTATCAACTGTTGTAAATTTATTGCTGGAATGGATAATAACATATTCGTCTGCCATTACTGCTGCTGTTTCTACTTGTTCTACACCTTTGTCTGCTAAATGTATTCTTACATCACCTCTGATGTTATTGTTAAAGTCTTCCATTAGCATAAGATTAGCTAATTTATCAAAGTCTTTGTTTACACCTTTGGATCGAATCCATCTTTCAAAATATTTCTTTTTCTGTCTTAGAAAATCAACATGGGATTGTTCCTGTTCTTTCTTAGACTCACGAAACACTTTTCTATATTTTTCAGGTGTTAGTGCATAACTTAGCAGTACTCTATTCTTGATCAGTTCATAATCGTACAATTCCTCTTCAGTAAGACTTAATACAACATCAAGTGCCTTTCCTTTGTTCAGAGCTGAGCGTAGGAGTATAGCTTTCTTGCCCTCGGGAAATTGATAGTCTCTAGCGTTTCTCTCGAAAATCATGAAGAACTCTTCCACCGAATTATCTTCAAAAACTGGAATATGTTTCTTAAACTTATACAGTTCTGCATCTGCTTCAGAGTTTGCATTCGAATGATTTGACGTACGAGACCTTGCTATCTCAATTCTTTCTTGGCTTGCTATTTTCTCTCTTGCTATTTCTCTTTCCATCTCAATTCTCTGGCTTTCTCTCTCTCTTTCCATCTCAATTCTCTTGTTTTCTCTTTCTCTTTCCATCTCTAATTCCATCTTTCTTAACTCAAGTTTAAATTTCAATTCTTCACTTAAGTCACCAGTTGTATGCTTTACTCTTTGTTTTATAGGAAAAGGTAATTCATCATCTGATTCATCATTAATGTTATCATTAGCAGTAGTTTCTTCAATAATTAGTGTACCTTGTTTTCTTAAACACTCAGTTACCTCTTGAAGTAATTTAGTTTTTGATGGCCTAGTTTCTGTGATAGAAATGCCCAATGATTTAGCCAATTCTTTTAGTTGTATCATCGACATTTTATTAAGCTGTTCTGAGGTTAGATCAAATATCTCTGGATCCAATGTAAGATTATTTGTGGCTTCCATTTTATATTATTAAAAGTTACTGTAAATCTTGTTAATAATACAATAAAAGTGTCCAACTTACTTTCTGTCCTTTGAATAATTCACTACACCACACAGTTCAGATTTGTCACAACAAGGTCATAAAAATAATACTTTCTTAGAGTTACTTTGTTTGATAAGGTAATACACAAGATAATTTTCCAGGCTGAATAGTTAAGTTTTCCGATTCTCAATAGCAATGTTCAATTCAATCACAATCTTTAGTATATTGTATATTGTTCATATTTTCCAACACAATCCATCCAAGTTACGAGTATGTATTACGGCAGTTGTAAATAGTTTGTGTAAATAGTATAACGATTCTTGAAGTTGAAGCAAATCCTCTAAACGTTTGTTAGTAAATCACTGACGAGCAAAACCCATTTTATTACAAGGCAATTTATTCACCATAATAAATTATGGATGAGACCTTCTATTTAGATCACACAAGTATAATTATGATTTATAATGTTATTACGGCTAGAGCCCCCATTCAATTTATGTAAATAATAGTTATAGTATTGTTATTATTAGTGTGAGTATCCTTGTATTAGTGAAGATCTTATTATATCATTCTGAAGTTTATTTGTAGTTGTCTAGAGTATTCCGTGGTTCTTAGTATCCCCTGGCAATTCACATAGCGTAGTTTTAGAGTTTACAGTTGATTTGCTTCATGTATAATTATTTATGTGGCTCATATTATACAGCAAGAACCTCGATGTTGAGTGGTAGTGTAGATTATTAATATAGTTGAATAAATATTACACATACACACATGTATATAACTTTGAAATATCGACGTTAACCAAGTTGTGTAGAAAGCAACGATAAATTTGGTTTAATTTACAACATCAATCCAGTAGGAATCCAAATAATATTATATACACAATCAAGAAATACACATATTCCAATTAGTAATGAATATCCTCAATGAACATATAGCATTGTAGTTAATAGTAGAATAATAAATTTTCCATAATACAAATCAAATAGAAATGATACTCAGAGCGGAGTATATTTGATGTTACTAGATCGAATGCAAGCCAAGAACTGACTAAAAGTGTCGAATTGCGTAGAAATATATTACGGGTCAATCGTTGGAAAAACCAGACAGCCTAGTGACACGAGAATTTTAATCAAGCCTGCATGTTGACTGCGTGATCAGATACTTTTTATTAAGAACAATCAATAATGCTCTAACAAAATAAGGAGAGACCGGACGACCTTGACATGCTGTATTCGCGTGCACAGTTCATGTTTTTATCGAGGTTAATAAAAAAACAATAATGCTTTAATTAGGTTAGGAAAAACCCGGGGAAAACCGTGAGCTGAGAAATATTTTGTATCGTTTAAACGCAATTCGCTTAAATGGTTTAGTTGGTTTATTAACATTACAATGTAGGGAATTTACGTTTCGTAACAAAATATATAGTCACTGCTTCATATAGAAATATATAGTCACTGTTTCATATAGAAATATATAGTCACTGCTTCATATAGAAATATATAGTCACTGCTTCATATAGAAATATATAGTCACTGTTTCATATAGAAATATATAGTCACTGTTTCATATAGAAATATATAGTCACTGTTTCATATAGAAATATATAGTCACTGCTTCATATAGAAATATATAGTCACTGTTTCATATAGAAATATATAGTCACTGCTTCATATAGAAATATAGAGTCACTGTTTCATATAGAAATACAAGCCAATATGTGCCCGATTATTCGAACGGGCTTTTTTTTAGAATAGGCTTGACACATTATAGTTTTTTAGTTTTGTTTTTGCAACATACATAAAGTAGTATGTTTTTTTTTGTGGTCAGTATTTTTTTAATTTATTTTTGTTTTGCACACTTTATTATACACCAATTCGTTATACAACTAAAAAGGAAAAACAAATAATAATAATTTTTTTTTATTTCTTGCTCAAAGTATGACCACTATGATCGAATTTTGTGAGTTTATTGGGTAATTAAACTCTTTTTGTAAAACAGAACTCACATGTCTTTTAAAAAGTACTGTTAATTCGAAAATGATTGTTTGATATATTTTTCTGCTACAACATTAGTCGTAGATCGATATTTATTTATTTTTGCTTTTTTTTTTGTTTTTGTTGGTGTTATTTGCTATTTATTTATTGTTGCTTTGGAAGCAAACTTATAATTAAATTTTAAATTCAACAGGAAAAACAATAACAACTGAAACCGATATGAATCATAGTTTATACAACGTATACGACATGAATTAAAACTTTTAAAAGTTGGTCCGGTAAATTTAAACATTGCCCGGCAACATAAATATTTCCCGCTACATAGTTTATAAGACGTATACGATACAAATTAAAACTTTAAAACGTTGAGCTCGGCAATTTAAACATTGCCTGGCAATTGAAAAATTTCCCGCTACAAAGTTTATAAGACGTATACACAGAATAGGTATAGAACAGAATGCACAATCCCTATATACGCAGTCACTAAAAGTTACCATTTTCCGCAATGCAGCGGTCGCTAGAGACGCTACTATAGTAAAATGTGAAAGGATATCTACGTCTGCCATAAATATATACAATATATATAGGGCCTACATTATCTTTCATTATAGGCTTACTTTTATATAAATTTGACTTAATTACCCATTTTGTTTTGAACATTATATGATTAGGCCAATATGATGTATAAATATTTTTATTGCCCGGTACTGATTTGAAAAAAAAATGGCTTAGACGTAGCTCGGTACCGGTAACTAAATTGCTGCGGCTACCGGTACATAAATATATATACTTTTTAAACCAAAATAAACTTTTAAAATTATGAAGGGAAATAGGCATATAATTCATAATGAGTTAATATGAGGTTGTTTATGCTGTTGTTTATCCTTTATGGAGTCAGGAAAGCCATGCAGTTTGACATGCTCTTTTTTACGATAATCAGTCGTTTTCGCATCATTGTTGTAGTTTATTACACAACCGTTCATGCACATTTTGCCTGAAATATTAGCTTTGGGTGTTAGAACTTGTAGATTTGAAGAAAAGGTCGTTGTAGGCAAAATAAGCATAAATATAGAGTGTAACCAGGACCGCTGCGTTTAAATAAGCTTAGTATGGCGTCGGTATTACTGCCCAAAACAGAAATAAAATGCGATTGCGCATTCTGTTTTATACCTATTCTGTGGACATATACAACACGAATAAAAACGTGAAGGAATTTTGTATTTGCCAGATACAACGTAAGATACCCATTAAAACCATTAATCATTACCCATTATAACAATTTAAAAATATCCCGCTATAAATTACGACGCAAATTAAAACGTGAATATATTTTGTTCTATTCATTCATAAAGTACATTAGCAAAGGTTGAAGCAAAGTTAATTTTAAATGAATACGCAAAATTTGATGACGTCATAACGAAAAGCCGGCTAGCTATCTCTGCGCAAACTTTGATGACGTCATCCTGAAAAAAATCTCAACGCCATCCTTTTTTTTATTTTTTTAGCGCGATCGATCGAAAAACTATAAAAAGTTGGAACGGCAATTTTAACATGAACCCAAAATATGTCGTTTTATTCGCGTTTTTTGACCAAACTGACCACTGCGGTCATTTAAATTTTTTTAAAACCTTGACAGTGTTCACCGCCGTAACGCAAAGAATATTTGTAGCAAATTTCACGTTTTTATGTCCAGTATTTAAAAAGATTATGCGGTATGTACATACCCAGCCAGCCAGCCAGCCAGCCACATACATACATATTCCTTTTGAGATTTATATATATATATGATATAGTCACTGCTTCATATAGAAATATATAGTCACTGCTTCATATAGAAATATATAGTCACTGCTTCATATAGAAATATATAGTCACTGTTTCATATAGAAATATATAGTCACTGTTTCATATAGAAATATATAGTCACTGTTTCATATAGAAATATATAGTCACTGCTTCATATAGAAATATATAGTCACTGTTTCATATAGAAATATATAGTCACTGTTTCATATAGAAATATATAGTCACTGTTTCATATAGAAATATATAGTCACTGCTTCATATAGAAATATATAGTCACTGCTTCATATAGAAATATATAGTCACTGCTTCATATAGAAATATATAGTCACTGCTTCATATAGAAATATATAGTCACTGTTTCATATAGAAATATATAGTCACTGTTTCATATAGAAATATATAGTCACTGTTTCATATAGAAATATATAGTCACTGCTTCATATAGAAATATATAGTCACTGCTTCATATAGAAATATATAGTCACTGCTTCATATAGAAATATATAGTCACTGTTTCATATAGAAATATATAGTCACTGTTTCATATAGAAATATATAGTCACTGCTTCATATAGAAATATATAGTCACTGTTTCATATAGAAATATATAGTCACTGTTTCATATAGAAATATATAGTCACTGCTTCATATAGAAATATATAGTCACTGCTTCATATAGAAATATATAGTCACTGCTTCATATAGAAATATATAGTCACTGTTTCATATAGAAATATATAGTCACTGCTTCATATAGAAATATATAGTCACTGTTTCATATAGAAATATATAGTCACTGCTTCATATAGAAATATATAGTCACTGCTTCATATAGAAATATATAGTCACTGTTTCATATAGAAATATATAGTCACTGTTTCATATAGAAATATATAGTCACTGCTTCATATAGAAATATATAGTCACTGCTTCATATAGAAATATATAGTCACTGTTTCATATAGAAATATATAGTCACTGTTTCATATAGAAATATATAGTCACTGCTTCATATAGAAATATATAGTCACTGTTTCATATAGAAATATATAGTCACTGTTTCATTATATAGTCACTGTTTCATATAGAAATATATAGTCACTGCTTCATATAGAAATATATAGTCACTGCTTCATGTAGAAATATATAGTCACTGCTTCATATAGAAATATATAGTCACTGTTTCATATAGAAATATATAGTCACTGCTTCATATAGAAATATATAGTCACTGTTTCATATAGAAATATATAGTCACTGTTTCATTATATAGTCACTGCTTCATATAGAAATATATAGTCACTGTTTCATTATATAGTCACTGTTTCATATAGAAATATATAGTCACTGCTTCATATAGAGTTTGGTTTGTTTTAGACTGTGAACTCAATATGAAACTGGGACTATTTATTTCTATACTATGTGTATTGACAATAAAACACAAAGCAAGGAAACTTTTCATTCATCATTAACAGGTCTCAAGGTCAGACCTACACAAATCTCAAGGTCCGACCTACACAAATCTGAAGGTCAGACTTACCCGCGAACTTGCTGGTAAAGCTCTCAGGTCTCCAAAAGTTGCACCATCATCAATGACAGGAGTACCCTGGTCAACCCAATACAGAGAATGGAATTAGACACTTGAGAATTGTATATTTTATTCTAATCATTTCATTTGATTGAATTCAACAAAAGATAAGAAACAAAAAATAAAAGAATAAACTGAACAAAAACCAAAAACACAAATAAAAATTATTTATTACACAACAAGTTGAAGCTGAAAGGAGATTGTGTTTCTACAGACAGGAACAAAGTACTGTAGGATGAGATTGACAAACTACAGAAAATGTTTGATTGTAAAACTTACCTTAGTCATTGGTTGACTTCCTAGCACTACAGTCTCTCTTCTGATATTTGAAAACAAACCAGCACCTGACTTTCTCACATCTACGGGGGAAATAATTGAAGAACAATTTGTTTTTAAGTGACATCATAAAACTTGGGATATAAGGGAAAGATATAATTCTTAAACAGTGGACTGACCACTCAGTGGGTTTAAAGTATCATAAACGGTGCACTGACCACTCAGTGGGTTTAAAGTAACATAAACGGTGCACTGTCCACTCAGTGGGTTTAAAGTATCATAAACGGTGCACTGACCACTCAGTAGGTTTAAAGTATCATAAACAGTGCACTGACCACTCAGTAGGTTTAAAGTATCATAAACCCTGCACTGACAATTCAGTAGGCTTAAAGTATCATAAACGGTGCACTGACCACTCAGTGGGTTTAAAGTATCATAAACCCTGCACTGACAATTCAGTAGGCTTAAAGTATCATAAACGGTGCACTGACCACTCAGTGGGTTTAAAGTATCATAAACAGTGGACTGACCACTAAGTGGGTTTAAAGTATCATAAATGGTGGACTGACCACTCAGTAGGTTTAAAGTTTCATAAACAGTGGACTGACCACTCAGTAGGTTTAAAGTATCATAATCGGTGGACTGACCACTCAGTGGGTTTAAAGTATCATAAACAGTGGACTGACCACTCAGTAGGTTTAAAGTATCATAAACAGTGGACTGACCACTCAGTAGGTTTGAAGTATCATAAACGGTGGACTGACCACTCAGTAGGTTTAAAGTATCATAAACAGTGGACTGACCACTCAGTAGGTTTAAAGTATCATAAACAGTGGACTGACCACTCAGTAGGTTTAAAGTATCATAAACAGTGGACTGACCACTCAGTAGGTTTAAAGTATCATAAACGGTGGACTGACCACTCAGTGGGTTTAAAGTATCATAAACGGTGGACTGACGACTCAGTGGGTTTAAAGTATCATAAACGGTGGACTGACCACTAAGTGGGTTCAAAGTATCATAAACGGTGGACTGACCACTCAGTAGGTTTAAAGTATCATAAATGGTGGACTGACCACTCAGTGGGTTTAAAGTATCATAAACAGTGGACTGACCACTCAGTGGGTTTAAAGTATCATAAACAGTGGACTGACCGCTCAGTAGGTTTAAAGTATAATAAACGGTGGACTGACCACTCAGTAGGTTTAAAGTATCATAAACAGTGGACTGACCACTCAGTAGGTTTAAAGTATCATAAACAGTGGACTGACCACTCAGTAGGTTTAAAGTATAATAAACGGTGGACTGACCACTCAGTAGGTTTAAAGTATAATAAACAGTGGACTGACCACTCAGTAGGTTTAAAGTATAATAAACAGTGGACTGACCACTCAGTAGGTTTAAAGTATCATAAACAGTGGACTGACCACTCAGTAGGTTTAAAGTATCATAAACGGTGGACTGACCACTCAGTGGGTTTAAAGTATCATAAACGGTGGACTGACCACTCAGTAGGTTTAAAGTATCATAAATGGTGGACTGACCACTCAGTGGGTTTAAAGTATCATAAACGGTGGACTGACCACTAAGTGGGTTTAAAGTATCATAAACAGTGGACTGACCACTCAGTAGGTTTAAAGTATCATAAACAGTGGACTGACCACTAAGTGGGTTTAAAGTATCCTCTTCAGACATGAGATCCAGCTGGGACTTGAACTCAATATTGTGGTCTGCCCTCTGGGCCCACCTGCCCTTGGGCTGCAACTGCTCCTGACTGCTCTCTGAACCCTCAGAATGAGTGTCTCCAAACTAAGAGACAGAAAAGGACAATTATTTTGTGATATTTTAAATAATCAAATTTCAGTAATATACAATTAGAGATAATTTCTTATTGTTCCTATACTAAATGTTTTATGGAACATGATAAGTTCCTCATGTATTGATAACACTATCACTTCATTGTTCCATTTCAATTCTGTTTGCAAAACACAAACATGTTGTTGAAGTAGTTTGTAGAAAACTATTAAATCCTATCTACCCTTTAGTTACTACAAATGTCACATTCACCTGCCTATGGACTATGGGTTCTACATTCACCTACCCATGGGTTCTACATTCACGTGCCCATGGGTTCTACATTCACCTGCCCATGGGTTCTACATTCACCTGCCCATGGGTTCTACATTCACCTGCCCATGGGTTCTACATTCACCTGCCCATGGGTTCTACATTCACCTGCCCATGGGTTCTACATTCACCTGCCCATGGGTTCTACATTCACCTGCCAATGACCAATGGGTTCTACATTCACATGCCAATGGGTTCTACATTCACATGCCAATGGGTTCTACATTCACCTGCCAATGGGTTCTACATTCACCCGCTAATGGGTTCTACATTCACCTGCCCATGGGTTCTACATTCACCTGCCCATGAGTTCTACATTCACCTGCCAATGGGTTCTACATTCACCTGCCAATGGGTTCTACATTCACCTGCCAATGGGTTCTACATTCACCCGCTAATGGGTTCTACATTCACCTGCCCATGGGTTCTACATTCACCTGCCCATGGGTTCTACATTCACCTGCCCATGGGTTCTACATTCACCTGCCCATGAGTTCTACATTCACCTGCCCATGGGTTCTACATTCACCTGCCCATGGGTTCTACATTCACCTGCCCATGGGTTCTACAACTACCAACAAGAAAAGTAAAGTAATCCTATAGGACCTGTTTGATACATATGGTCAGTGAAGCATTTATAAGTTTCTGTAGCCACAGCATACTAGGGGATTGTGTGGCCAGCACATTTCCCAGCCAACATTATTTGACCCCAACTAATATCAGGTAACAGGTACCTATCAGAGCTGGGTTGTCTCAGGGACCAGAGCCAGGAGCAAATCTTAGCCTTTACAAGGATTCAAAACCAGGACATTCAGTATGCCAGCCAAACGCACTGTCGCTCGGCCACCGTGCCCAACTCCCAAAAACGTCATTAAATATAAAGGTATTGTAAATATAGTTAGCAAACAATGTTAGTCAAAACCTTTCAGTAGGGGCTACCAACAATAAGTATTTAAAATGAAACTCACCTTTGCTTTTGCCCAGTTGGGCAACTGTCCAATGCTGAACCTGTAGTCCAGACTTGCCTGGCTGGCTGCATCATCAAAACCTCCATCCTCACTGGCCCTGTCCTCCTCGTGGCCGTAAAGTTTACCTCCATCCTCTTGGTAAAATCTCTGGATGTTGCCCATGGAGGAAGATTTGAGGATGGGGAAAGCCCCATCATTGCCGCAGGTCTCCATTAATATTGGGTTGGGCATCAATGGTTGATCTGATCTGTAGGCAAAGAGTAGTTTGTTTTAAAATAACAATAACAAAACCCACAGAGGCAGTAAACCCACATAGGCAGTAAACCCACACAGGCAGTAAACCCACACAGGCAGTAAACCCACACAGGCAGTAAACCCACACAGGCAGTAAACCCACACAGGCAGTAAACCCACACAGGCAGTAAACCCACACAGGCAGTAAACCCACAGAGGCAGTAAACCCACATATGTTCAAAGAAATGTACATAACATAAACATAAAAAAAACAAATGTAAAAATGATTGAAATAATATCACTAGCTGACTAAGACATTTCCTGAAGTTTTATTTTACCCCAGCTAGTTGTTTACTTCTACCTTGTGACCTGCTCATATTTTCAATGCATCAACTGACCAATGAAGAACATTTGATTTCAATTTCCTCACAATTTTTTCCCTCTATTTCACAACTCAAAATGTAGAGCAGCTTTTGGTTTATGACAAGATTTAAGATTAAAAATAAAAATCAATAAAAATTAGAGTGCTTTAAGCTCAAAACATTTTACAGCAAAAGTCGTTGGCTTTTAACATACAAGACTACAAAACATATTTAACATACACATTGAAAGTATATTGTAAACACATTGAAAGTATATTGTAAACACATTGAAAGTATATTGTAAACACATTGAAAGTATATTGTAAACACATTGAAAGTATATTGTAAACACATTGAAAGTATATTGTAAACACATTGAAAGTATATTGTAAACACATTGAAAGTATATTGTAAACTTACCGAAAGTAATCCGTATCTTTCATTTCCTTTCCCAACTCGATCAATCTTCCTTTAATATGATTGGTCATGTCTGAAGGTAGCCGCCAGACAAAAATGCAACTGAAACAAATTGACAAACCAATATTTTAGTTTCATACATTTATTTCTAATGAATTCTTACAGGCATTAACCCTTTCAGAACATGTAGGTCCATGGGGAAAGTTAAGCAGTCTACACAAGTTTTTGTGACCATGGCTCAAAGGGAGATTGTGTGGCTAACAACAGCCTTTTATTCCCCCAGACAAATGTCAGCTACCAGTCAGAGCTGGATATTGACTCCTTCCAGACCTGAAGATATAAATCTTGGCTTCTACCAGGACTCAAACCAGAGACATTCCATAGAGCAACCTGACTTGCAGTACAACTGGACCATGTATGTAATTCAAGTGTTATATTTCCAGTGTTTTATTTTCCTACTATAAATAAAAAGAAAACAAATACAACTAACCCGTCAGCTGACACAGTTATGACATGCTTCAAGTCATTGGCAAACTTGACTCCAGTAATGACCTCAGAGTGACCATACATGGTGGCCATCAGTTCACCAGTGTTGAAGTCCAGTATGCAAACATTTTTGTCCGTGCAGGTTGTTGCAGCGTAGGTTCCCGATGGGTCCAGGTGGATCCTCAGCAAGATCCCCTCATCACTGGCTGAGCCTTTGTAGCATTTCTTCTCTTTAGTTGTTTGAATATTGTACAACCTGTGGAGTAAACGATAACAAATGTAAATATTGTACAACCTGTGGAGTAAACAATAACAATTGTAAATATTGTACAACCTGTGGAGTAAACAATAACAATTGTAAATATTGTACAACCTGTGGAGTAAACAATAACAATTGTAAATATTGTACAACCTGTGGAGTAAACAATAACAATTGTAAATATTGTACAACCTGTGGAGTAAACAATAACAATTGTAAATATTGTACAACCTGTGGAGTAAACAATAACAATTGTAATTATTGTACAACCTGTGGAGTAAACAATAACAATTGTAAATATTGTACAACCTGTGGAGTAAACAATAACAATTGTAAATATTTACAACCTGTGGAGTAAACAAGAAATGTAAATATTGTACAACCTGTGGAGTAAACAATAACAAATGTAAATATTGTACAACCAGTGGAGTAAACAAGAAATGTAAATATTGTACAACCTGTGGAGTAAACAATAACAAATGTAAATATTGTACAACCTGTGGAGTAAACAATAACAAATGTAAATATTATACAACCTGTGGGGTAAACAATAACAAATGTAAATATTGTACAACCTGTGGAGTAAACAATAACAAATGTAAATATTGTACAACCTGTGGGTAAACAATAACAAATGTAAATATTGTACAACCTGAGGAGTAAACAATAACAAATGTAAATATTATACAACCTGTGGGGTAAACAATAACAAATGTAAATATTGTACAACCTGAGGAGTAAACAATAACAAATGTAAATATTATACAACCTGTGGAGTAAACAATAACAAATGTAAATATTGTACAACCTGTGGAGTAAACAATAAGAAATGTAAATATTGTACAACCTGTGGAGTAAACAATAACAAATGTAAATATTGTACAACCTGTGGAGTAAACAATAACAAATGTAAATATTGTACAAGCTGTGGAGTAAACAATAAGAAATGTAAATATTGTACAACCTGTGGGGTAAACAATAACAAATGTAAATATTGTACAACCTGAGGAGTAAACAATAACAAATGTAAATATTGTACAACCTGTGGGGTAAACAATAACAAATGTAAATATTGTACAACCTGTGGAGTAAACAATAACAAATGTAAATATTGTACAACCTGTGGAGTAAACAATAACAAATGTAAATATTGTACAACCTGTGGGGTAAACAATAACAAATGTAAATATTATACAACCTGTGGGGTAAACAATAACAAATGTAAATATGGTACAACCTGTGGAGTAAACAATAACAAATGTAAATATTGTACAACCTGTGGAGTAAACAATAAATGTAAATATTGTACAACCTGTGGAGTAAACAAGAAATGTAAATATTGTACAACCTGTGGAGTAAACAATAACAAATGTAAATATTGTACAACCTGTGGAGTAAACAATAAGAAATGTAAATATCGTACAACCTGTGGAGTAAACAATTAGAAATGTAAATATTGTACAACCTGTGGGGTAAACAATAACAAATGTAAATATTGTACAACCTGAGGAGTAAACAATAACAAATGTAAATATTGTACAACCTGTGGGGTAAACAATAACAAATGTAAATATTGTACAACCTGTGGAGTAAACAATAACAAATGTAAATATTGTACAACCTGTGGAGTAAACAATAACAAATGTAAATATTGTACAACCTGTGGGGTAAACAATAACAAATGTAAATATTATATAACCTGTGGGGTAAACAATAACAAATGTAAATATGGTACAACCTGTGGAGTAAACAATAACAAATGTAAATATTGTACAACCTGTGGAGTAAAACAATAAATGTAAATATTGTACAACCTGTGGAGTAAACAAGAAATGTAAATATTGTACAACCTGTGGAGTAAACAATAACAAATGTAAATATTGTACAACCTGAGGAGTAAACAATAACAAATGTAAATATTGTACAACCTGAGGAGTAAACAATAACAAATGTAAATATTGTACAACCTGTGGAGTAAACAATAACAAATGTAAATATTGTACAACCTGTGGAGTAAACAATAACAAATGTAAATATTATACAACCTGTATAGTAAACAATAACAAATGTAAATATTGTACAACCTGTGGAGTAAACAATAACAAATGTAAATATTGTACAACCTGTGGGGTAAACAATAACAAATGTAAATATTGTACAACCTGAGGAGTAAACGTAAACAATAACAAATGTAAATATTGTACAACCTGAGGAGTAAACAATAACAAATGTAAATATTGTACAACCTGTGGGGTAAACAATAACAAATGTAAATATTGTACAACCTGAGGAGTAAACAATAACAAATGTAAATATTATACAACCTGTGGGGTAAACAATAACAAATGTAAATATTGTACAACCTGTGGAGTAAACAATAAGAAATGTAAATATTGTACAACCTGTGGGGTAAACAATAACAAATGTAAATATTATACAACCTGTGGGGTAAACAATAACAAATGTAAATATTGTACAACCTGAGGAGTAAACAATAACAAATGTAAATATTATACAACCTGTGGGGTAAACAATAACAAATGTAAATATTGTACAACCTGAGGAGTAAACAATAACAAATGTAAATATTATACAACCTGTGGGGTAAACAATAACAAATGTAAATATTGTACAACCGGAGGAGTAAACAATAACAAATGTAAATATTGTACAACCTGTGGAGTAAACAATAAGAAATGTAAATATTGTACAACCTGTGGAGTAAACAATAACAAATGTAAATATTGTACAACCTGTGGAGTAAACAATAAGAAATGTAAATATTGTACAACCTGTGGTGTAAACAATAAGAAATGTAAATATTGTACAACCTGTGGAGTAAACAATAACAAATGTAAATATTGTACAACCTGTGGAGTAAACAATAACAAATGTTAATATTGTACAACCTGTGGAGTAAACAATAACAAATGTAAATATTGTACAACCTGTGGAGTAAACAATAACAAATGTAAATATTGTACAACCTGTGGAGTAAACAATAACAAATGTAAATATTGTACAACCGGAGGAGTAAACAATAACAAATGTAAATATTGTACAACCTGAGGAGTAAACAATAACAAATGTAAATATTGTACAAACTGTGGGGTAAACAATAACAAATGTAAATATTGTACAACCTGTGGAGTAAACAATAACAAATGTAAATATTGTACAACCGGAGGAGTAAACAATAACAAATGTAAATATTGTACAACCTGTGGGGTAAACAAAAACAAATGTAAATATTGTACAACCTGAGGAGTAAACGTAAACAATAACAAATGTAAATATTGTACAACTTGTGGGGTAAACAATAACAAATGTAAATATTGTACAACCTGTGGAGTAAACAATAACAAATGTAAATATTATACAAAATGTGGAGTAAACAATAACAAATGTAAATATTGTACAACCTGTGGAGTAAACAATAAGAAATGTAAATATTGTACAACCTGTGGAGTAAACAAGAAATGTAAATATTGTACAACCTGTGGAGTAAACAATAACAAATGTAAATATTGTACAAACTTTATTACAGGGGTTGGCATGCGTGCCAGACTTGCAAGCAGATTTTTAATGGTACACGGAAGACCTACAAAATGACAATTCAAGAAATTGAGTGCTAGAACAGAATGACTTTTAAGCTGGTGGCACCCTGAATAAATTAGAAATCCTACTTTGGCACAATATTATCTAAAGCTTGCAGACAATTGCTTTATTAGATACCAAATAGTGATCAGGTTTACTCAATATATTGTTGTTACCTACCGAACATTTCTGTCCTGACAAGCTGTGGCTATACATGTCTGTGTGGGGTCAATGACCATGTCATACAATGTTATCTTGGTCGCCAAGTGATGTTCTAATTGAAACTGGAAGTCAGGCACCTGGTGGATCAAATAGATCTTAGTCAACATTCAATCTTTTTATCATTCTAAACAAACTCACTGATCTATATCTTCGTTTCTCCATCATTTTCACAGGCATAACTATTAGTTTATATATAAATATATCATTCCTCTTGTGGTAAAATAAGAGATTTGAACTAAGAATGAAACCTTACAGTGGTAGCGGTCCTCAGAAGGATGGACTTGTCGGCTCCGCAGCTTATCATTCTCAACTTATCATCCGTATCAGTGAACCGGACAGCTGTGATGGAGGAGGAGTGGTCACCTAAGGTCTGAACGAGCCCATAGTTCTGGTCCACATCAAAAACATGAATAAGCCTATCACGGCTTGATGTAGCCAAAAATTTACCTGCAAGATGTACAACAAGAAACTGCATGAAGTTATTGATGAATTACAGCAGCATGAAGTTATTGATGAATTACAGCAGCATGAAGTTATTGATGAATTAAAGCAGCATGAAGTTATTGATGAATTACAGCAGCTTGAACTTATTGATGAATTAACCCACGAACTGTGGTCGGCCGATTTTTTCGGCCGCAATTCCCGTTCCGTAGTGTGACGGCCGAAAAAATCGGCCGATCAAAATCATGATGAAATAGCAACTTCCAATCCAGTATTTTAGAAAAACTATAGCTACTTCCGTTTACTAATAAATAAACTTCCGTTTTTTCGCTCTTCTGTGCGATTTTTATAACTTTGAAGTTATTTTTACCATGATGGTTGTCGAACTAATTTGCGGTAGCCATTTTAGTAAAATAGACGTACCATATGGCTTACGTAATTAATCAATTTTGAATATTTAAGTGATGATATAATTGATTCAGAAGATCATTTTTTAACTACGTATGAAGATAATATTAAAATTATTTTAGTTCCATCTTCTAATGAGTCGGAAAGCTGAAATCGGATGCTTTAGGCTTAGGCGTGCCTAGGCCTAGAACTAAATTAGGCGTCGCCCGAAAATTGATACCTGATAGTACCTATTTTTATTGATTGTAGACTATTGTGGCTATTAATTAAAAAAAAAATGGATGTTATTCAGTCTTCTGATACTATTTTTCATCAAATTAAATCGTTTTAGACAAGCTTTTGTTATTTTTTTGTGTTAATTTCTGCCTTGTAATGTCCGTGACGTCATACTTTGGTGTTTTGAAAAAAATAGAGATATCGGCACAAATTATTTTCTCAAAGGCTATTAATAACAGAAACCAATGTAAATAGTACATTTTCTAAAAGATAAATAAAATAGCTATTATGTTCAATAAGAATTTTAATAATGTGCCGATAAAAAAATGGAGTTAGACGTACATGAAAAGAATAATTTTTTTTTCTTTTTTCATTCTTGACCACTCTAAGGTCAAGGCCATGGTCAAATAATTTTTTTTTTTAAATCAAAATAGTTTGTTAGATTCCCCATCCATTCCACTTTCCAAAAATATATAGTTATTGGGGTCTGGCAATAATATTTCCTTGTCATTTATTGCTATTTCTGATGGCACCCAAAATGCTCAAAAATTCCCCCACACTACAGAAAATTCTACACCACAGTTCGTGGGTTAAAGCAGCATGAAGTTATTGATGAATTACAGCAGCATGAAGTTATTGATGAATTACAGCAGCATGAAGTTATCGATGAATTACAGCAGCATGAAGTTATTGATGAATTACAGCAATCTATAATCAAAAGTAATGCAAAGATAATCTGATTTGCATCTAAACCTTGACAGAAGCAACACAACAAGTTTTACCACAATAACCAACAATTTATCTTTAGACTTAAGTCAGGACAGTAAGGAAACTATATATTGGAAACAGGAAAACTTGAACTCCCGACAGGGCTACATAAAATGTGGAATATCTGTTCTGCAAAATATATATTGGAAACTATATATTGGAAACAGGAAAACTTGACCTCCTGACAGGGCTATATAAAATGTAGAATATCTGTTCTGGAAACTATATATTGGAAACAGGAAAACTTGAACTCCCGACATGGCTACATAAAATGTGGAATATCTGTTCTGGAAACTATATATTGGAAACAGGAAAACTTGACCTCCTGACAGGGCTATATAAAATGTAGAATATCTGTTCTGGAAACTATATATTGGAAACAGGAAAACTTGACCTCCCGACAGGGCTATATAAAATGTGGAATATCTGTTCTGGAAACTATATATTGGAAACAGGAAAACTTGAACTCCCGACAGGGCTATATAAAATGTAGAATATCTGTTCTGGAAACTATATATTGGAAACAGGAAAACTTGAACTCCCGACAGGGCTACATAAAATGTGGAATATCTGTTCTGGAAACTATATATTGGAAACTATATATTGGAAACTATATATTGGAAACAGGAAAACTTGACCTCCTGACAGGGCTATATAAAATGTAGAGTATCTGTTCTGGAAACTATATATTGGAAACAGGAAAACTTGACCTCCCGACAGGGCTATATAAAATGTAGAATATCTGTTCTGGAAACTATATATTGGAAACAGGAAAACTTGACCTCCCGACAGGGCTACATAAAATGTGGAATATCTGTTCTGGAAACTATATATTGGAAACAGGAAAACGTGCCCACCTGACAGGGCTATATAAAATGTAGAATATCTGTTCTTGAAACTATATATTGGAAACAGGAAAACTTGACCTCCCGACAGGGCTATATAAAATGTAGAATATCGGTTTCAGACCTGCCCCTCTGTACAATTCTGCTTGGTCAAACTTCAGGCGCCAAGAAACTTTTAATGACAAACTCTTTGGGGAACTGGCACAGTTCATGTAACATTTTGTAGTGATAAATATCTCCAGCTACTTCTTGACATCAAAGACGGAACTGGCACAGTTCATGTAACATTTTGTAGTGATAAATATCTCCAGCTACTTCTTGACATCAAAGACGGAACTGGCACAGTTCATGTAACATTTTGTAGTGATAAATATCTCCAGCTACTTCTTGACATCAAAGACGGAACTTGAATCTTGAAGTTGAAATGTAATTTGTTCATTCAAACCATAACATACATTGTGAAGCAGGCTGGTCCAGCGGTTAGTTCACCGGACAGTCAACCAAAAACCAACTGACAGGTCGCGGGTTCTATCTCTGCCACCGACGGATCCCTGTCGTCCTGTAGGAGTTTTGGGCCTAGTGAACGTAATAATCTTCTATCTAGAAGGAACGTCTGTAGAATTATAACATACAAGTAGTGAAGAAGTCTCTACCTACCATGGCTAGTATAAGAATATTCCAAACACATCACATCTGAATCATGAGCCTCAACACATCTTTTCTCAGTCAAGTATTGCATATCATAAATTCTGAAAAAAGAAAAACTCAATGGAATGTTTTTAAGAACAAACACAAAACTTATTTAAATAATGTAACAAATACTTAGCCCTCAATTGTTGAGGAATCTTCATTTGATAAACAATAACAACAATAACAACAGTAACAACAATAACAGTGTCTTGCCTTATGTTGCCCTGTCTGTCACCTGAGGCCAGCTCAGCTCCATCAGGGCTGACCCGGATTGACCGGACTCCATTCTTGCCATCGTAGGTTGTGTCTGTCTTGTCAGCAGCACCAGCTGTAGATATCATATGACAGGAAAAATATTAAGTATACAGGTGACATGTAAACTATTAAGTATACAGATTACATGTAAAATACTAAGTATAAAATATTAAGTATACAGATGACAAATCATTACTAAGTATACAGATGACATGGAAAATTGAGTTCACAAGTGACAGGACAGTTTCCAGGAAAGTACAAGCAGGGAGGGGTTAATGTAACAAGAAACTGATGAAAGAAAATGCTTAGTAGGAATAAAAAGTCAAACAATTTCTCCATCAAGTAACTCACCAGGATTATAATCAACATTGCACAGAGATGCTAAACTTGGATCAACATAAACAATTTTTAGCAGTTCCTGCACAGGAAACAAAAAATATTTTAATTTTTGCTAAAAAATAATTTAAAAAAAATAAGCTCAAAGATATTTTCAAACTTGTTTTTTTTGGGGGGTCAATTCTGGTGCATTTTTTTTCTTCTGAAGTTAACTAAGTGTCAAGTGTTTGCCATCCTGTGAATGCAACATTCATCAAATACACCTTCAGTGTGTTGAGATGCCAACTTTGGCAAATACATCCTATATGTGTTGAGATGCTAACTTTGACTTGCTTTTACCAACTTTATTCACATACTATACTTATACATGAATTTATCTCTGGTCAGAATTTGACATTTACATGTAAAAAATATGTTGCTTTATTTTTTTTAAAACTATCTCATTACTTTCCTTGTGGCAGCAATTTCACATTTTCACTAAAAAATTTAGACAAATCTAAAATTTGATTAGTGTACAAAAAGACATTAAGATCATTGAACCAGTAGCCAGGGTAGTCTTCCATTTAGGCTCGGACATTTTTTTCTGCTTCTCCACAACTGCTGGAAGTGGTGGGGTCTGAGTCTAGAGCTAATGTCTGTTTATTTCAACTTCCCACAAACTGTCATGTCCATTCAAAATAATAACAACTAAGACAGACAAAATAAAAGTGAACTCACGTTGCTGTAAATATAATAACTAATACAGTAAAGAGAACTCACGTTACTGTAAATATTTCTCTTGTAGGCAGTGTTCTCAGGCATGTGTGTGTTCAGGTTCCAAACTCGAATTGTGTCGTCTCCAGATGCAGTCAGGAAAGAGCCTGGTGGAAGGGTGGACTTGACCCCATCTTCAAGTTGAGGATAAACCTAGACAAACACAAACAGGGAAATACAGAATTTGTCACCTTTCAAATATATAGATAAATAAATTGTAAAATATGTTTTCAATTTAATCAACAAAGAAAATATGTATCAAAAGTCTTCAAAGCTGTTTGGCTAACATTGGGTGACTCTACAACATTGGGTGACTCTACAACATTGGGTGACTCTACAACATTGGGTGACTCTACAACATTGGGTGACTTACAACATTGGGTGACTCTACAACATTGGGTGACTTACAACATTGGGTGACTTACAACATTGGGTGACTCTACAACATTGGGTGACTTACAACATTGGGTGACTCTACAACATTGGGTGACTTACAACATTGGGTGACTTACAACATTGGGTGACTCTACAACATTGGGTGACTCTACAACATTGGGTGACTCTACAACATTGGGTGACTCTACAAGATTGGGTGACTCTACAACATTGGGTGACTCTACAACATTGGGTGACTCTACAAGATTGGGTGACTTACAACATTGGGTGACTTACAACATTGGGTGACTCTACAACATTGGGTGACTTACAACATTGTGTGACTTACAACATTGGGTGACTTACAACATTGGGTGACTTACAACATTGGGTGACTCTACAACATTGGGTGACTTACAACATTGGGTGACTTACAACATTGGGTGACTTACAACATTGGGTGACTTACAACATTGGGTGACTCTACAACATTGGGTGACTTACAACATTGGGTGACTTACAACATTGGGTGACTCTACAACATTGGGTGACTCTACAACATTGGGTGACTCTACAACATTGGGTGACTCTACAACATTGGGTGACTTACAACATTGGGTGACTCTACAACATTGGGTGACTTACAACATTGGGTGACTCTACAACATTGGGTGACTTACAACATTGGGTGACTTACAACATTGGGTGACTTACAACATTGGGTGACTTACAACATTGGGTGACTCTACAACATTGGGTGACTTACAACATTGGGTGACTTACAACATTGGGTGACTTACAACATTGGGTGACTTACAACATTGGGTGACTTACAACATTGGGTGACTCTACAACATTGGGTGACTTACAACATTGGGTGACTTACAACATTGGGTGACTTACAACATTGGGTGACTCTACAACATTGGGTGACTTACAACATTGGGTGACTTACAACATTGGGTGACTTACAACATTGGGTGACTCTACAACATTGGGTGACTCTACAACATTGGGTGACTCTACAACATTGGGTGACTCTACAACATTGGGTGACTTACAACATTGGGTGACTCTACAACATTGGGTGACTTACAACATTGGGTGACTCTACAACATTGGGTGACTTACAACATTGGGTGACTTACAACATTGGGTGACTCTACAACATTGGATAATTCTATTAAAAAAATGTATTACAACTTTCCAATAAAACAATAATCAATCACAAAAAAAAAAATATTCTAGGCAAAATGTCAAGTAATTTGAGTGGAAATTATTTTTGTTTTCTCTTCAATCATTTTGGAAAATTGAGAATGTATTGTCGGTCTACTAGAGAAAGCCTTACCTCAAGTGACCAAATGCAACCACTGTGATATAGAAAGGACCAGGCCTTGCCGACACGCTTGATGTCATGTACATCCCAGATATAGATACTCCGGTCATTGTATATACATGTCACCTGAAATTTGAAACCATAAAAAAATGTATGAGAAGTTAACATGGAAGACAATTTAAAATTAAGTAAATTCACTAGACTGTACTTGATGTTAACTTTTGAAAGAGTTCAACAATCAACTAACAACATACATACAACTAACATACAACATAATCTATGAACAGAATGGAGTGAAAGCATTTCATCCCACTGTGTAGTAAATCTGACCTTCTTGTGGTCATCATCAATTGCTATTGCCTTTGTGTCTGGATATTTGGCATCTTCTCTGTTGCTGACCATATGGCTGAAATCAAAACAAGATCTACATTTTCTCACAAGGTAATAAGCACAAGCAGTTTTGTAGAGATTTCTTCATTAACAGCTTTTTTTTTTGGTGTGGAATTTTTTATTTTTAAACAACAAAAAAACTCAAAAAGCTTCTAAATAAAAATGTTGCAGGTACAAAATATGACATGAGTACTAATAGATAATTGTTTAGCCTTGTATCACAATAAGTACTAATGACTAAATGAACAAAAGATAATTGTTTAGCCTTGTATCTCCACAAGTACTAATGAACAATAGATAATTGTTTAGCCTTGTATCTCCACAAGTACTAATGAACAATAGATATTTGTTTAGCCCTGTATCTCCACAAGTACTAATGAACAATATATATTTGTTTAGCCTTGTATCTCCACAAGTACTAATGAACAAAAGATAATTGTTTAGCCTTGTATCACCACAAGTACTAATGCCTAAATGAACAATTGATAATTGATTATTTTGACTTAATGTAATTTTGTCTTATATCTCCACAAGTACATACCTCGGGTTAGTGGCCGTGGTCACCTCCACACCAAGGTGATGTGGCTTGGGAAGGGAACACACATAGTGCAACGTTGTGGACTTGAAAACCCTGACCACACCTTCAGCACAACCAACAAAAATGTATTCTTGACCAGCGGCTATACATGTAGCAGACTTGGTCTGTCAGGAAAACAATAGAAAACAAAACAAAATAATTTCTTTTTGTCAACTACAGAGTTGTTTGCTCTTGTGCCTGACTCACATTTTTATATGTCGTCTTGGGTTTAAGGGAGTTGTGGGGATTGTTTATCTTTTATTATTCTTGAATAGACATTTCTCATATAACCTCAACTCAAATAAGAATAAGAACTGCTGCTTACATCAATGAAAACGCAAACATAGAAATGACATTAACCATTACAATCCCAGGTGCATATATAGTCATCAACCTAATTCTCTCCCTCCATCCCTGGCACTTATGTTGTCATCAAAATACAAAATTCACTGCATCCCAGGCACGTATATATTCCTCAAAGAAGCGTGTCATTTAAAATAACAAAATAAAGGATTTGATATTTCTCCATAGTCTCTGGCAAAATATTTTTTCAAAAGCTGAATAGGTGAATTTTATTTCACTTTTTAAATTACGAAAATTAACCAATTACTGAGTTTTATTTTGTGAAATTGAAGGTGCGATTCTAATGGCAGAAAGTCATTTACCTTTTGTTACAATGGATCTGTTTTGGTGAAAAGTTTTCTTATGAATTAATATTACAAATAAATCCAATTTTTTTCTGAATTAGATTTTTCTAATAAGGTAAGTTATTATGTTTCTAGTAACTTACTCTTTACAGGTTATTATCTTTTTTTACCAACAAAAAAATAAAAAGATCATTTCGGAACACTATCGATGTCTCAGCAATTCTGAAATAAAGTCTGGGCCGAAGGGAATAATTTGTAAAATAATGGCCAGTACTGAAGGTATGCATAGCAGGAAAGTAGGTCGGTGCAAGAAGGGTTAATCTAGGTAGACAAGTACAAGTTGAATGAAAACAATGATGGTCTCCAGTTGACTAATTCACCTCATGAGGAGAAAGCCACCTATCCATCCTCTGACCATTCTGGCCAAAAGTTGAACAAATAAAGAAATGAACCTGAATTGAAATGGGAAGTATATAGTGCCACCCACCTCCACTACTCACGGTTAGCTCCACCCACCTCTGCTACTCACGGTTGGCTCCACCCACTTCTGCTATTCACCCTTAGCTCCACCCACCTCCGCTACTCACCCTTATCTACACCCACCTCCGCTACTCACCCTTATCACCACCCACCTCCACTACTCACCCTTATCTCCACCCACCTCCACTACTCACCCTCAGCTCCACCCACTTGTCCAGCTGCCTCTTCTCATTGAACTCACACAGCAGGCCAGATTGGGTGATGACAAAAAATCTGCCGCACGTTGGACCCTGGCCAGCCACAACATCACAGAAAAAATTGTCCTTCTGGTCGCCCAGTATTCCTGACCTCCCCATCAAGGGGACTGTTTGATTGATCTGTGGACATAATATACTTTTAAACTGTTTGATTGATCTGTGGACATAATATACTTTTAAACTGTTTGATTGATCTGTGGACATAATATACTTTTAAACTGTTTGATTGATCTGTGGACATAATATACTTTTAAACTGTTTGATTGATCTGTGGACATTATTTCTTTATTTACCATCTTTGAAAAAGTTTTAATTATATCTCACCCGGATGTCTCCCCCCCCCCCCCCTCCAAATGTCACAACTTGACCAATGCAATCCACAGTTTAAAATGAATTCACAATCTCCTTCATAAAGACTACACACCACCCTAACCCTAACCCTAACCCATCACTAGCATTCAGAGTTTTACTTTTTCTTCATTACCAGCCCAGAAAAAACAACAGCCTCCTAGGAAATAAAAGTCTTTGAAAAAAAAGTTAAAAGACATTTCTCTTTAACTATTGTGTGAGAGCCTTATTTACACTTACATCCAGCCAATGCAATTTATATCAAGAGCGCCCTGAGCAAAATGATGCATGGAGAGAAGCATTATATATATATATAACCTTCATCAATTCATTCATTTATTTGAAAGTTAAGCCAATGAAACTCTGACACTAAAAAATGAAAAGGTGCATTGCTTACCTTAGATCTCCTATCTTCCAAATACCAAAATCTAACATGTCTGTTGCCAACAGTGACAAAATATTTTCCATCTTCAGAGAATGCCAGAGCACTGACCTGTATCATTTAAAGCAAACATACAAATACCAATTGGGTAAAAATAGCAGCAAATTAAAAAAAAATCTTTTATCAAATTCAATAAGTTTAAATGTAAACTTAGAAAAACCTCCATTAGAAATTTTTTTGTTCCATGAAAGGTGTTAAACCAACCTTGCTGGAGACTTTGTTGGAAGCCACCTTGTTGCCTGTCTTCCAGTTCCACACATTGATCATCATATCATGTTGAGTGCCAACTGAAACAATCTCTTTCATGTTGGGAGAGAAAGCCTGTTATTTGAAAAAATTTATTGAATCAACTTTGTTCTACAAGGAATTCAAGGAAATAATTTATTTAATCAACTTTGTTCTACAAGGAATTCAAGGAAATAATTTATTGAATCAACTTTGTTCTACAAGGAATTCAAGGAAATAATTTATTTAATCAACTTTGTTCTACAAGGAATTCAAGGAAATAATTTATTGAATCAACTTTGTTCTACAAGGAATTCAAGGAAATAATTTATTTAATCAACTTTGTTCTACAAGGAATTCAAGGAAATAATTTATTGAATCAACTTTGTTCTACAAGGAATTCAAGGAAATAAGTCATATTGTGGTTTACCAATACAGGAGGTGCAACACAGTTTTCTTACTGTTGATTTGTATTTACAAAGATCTTATGCCCAAAGGTTTAAGTGAAACAATATATTATGTACATTTATATCAGTTGCAGTGGACAGGCAAGTATCAACAAGTGCATAGATAAAACATCAGATTTTATTTGCTGTTGACTTGGACCTACAGCAACTGTCAGGAAGTATTTACATTAAAAGCATTTATGACATAGTTTATCTTAAATGTTACAGACGCTCTTTGTCTGTCTTTAGATATGACACAACCTAAACACAGCATAATGAATAGAAGGGAAGTAACCCAGAACAACAACAGAAATGAAAATCATCTCCCTTTATAAACCAAATGTAATATCTTAATCCTGTAACTGAGTTTCTGGAACTTGTTGAGCCACTCCCCCAACTCTGATTTCTATAAAGCAGGGATCAGAAACCTACGGCATTGCCAGACTTAGCAGGCAGAGTGATTTTCAATGGCATGAGAAATACTCCCAGATGGCTATACAAGTCTCTTCTACAAGAACTTGAGTAATAAAGAAAGATAACTCTTAGGACTGTTGGCACGCTGAATGAATTACAAATCCACTTTGGCCTGCTATTATCAAAAGGTCGCTGATCCCTGGTATAAGGAAAGGAATAAGGTCAAGGCTAATTGTCTTTCCATTTTATATATCTCTTAAAGTTACAGGACTAGCCTTCTGGCTCTTTTTGGCTGTCACGTATATGCATCAGGGGCTGTCCCACACTGGTGCACTCTTCATGGAAGTATAGCAGCCGTTACAGAAGTGAGTGTAAATGGAAGAGAGGTTAGGCCCTATTAACAAATGTTCAAAAGGCAACCCACTACAAACAACAGCCAACAGTGTCTCTCTGGTATTAAATGTGGTGTATTCCTTGTGTCTCTCTGATATTAAATGTGATGTATTCCTTATGCCTCTCTGATATTAAATGTGATGTATTCCTTATGCCTCTCTGATATTAAATGTGATGTATTCCTTGTGCCTCTCTGATATTAAATGTGATGTATTCCTTATGCCTCTCTGATATTAAATGTGATGTATTCCTTATGCCTCTCTGATATTAAATGTGATGTATTCCTTATGCCTCTCTGATATTAAATGTGATGTATTCCTTATGCCTCTCTGATATTAAATGTGATGTATTCCTTATGCCTCTCTGATATTAAATGTGATGTATTCCTTATGCCTCTCTGGTATTAAATGTGGTGTATTCCTTATGCCTCTCTGATATTAAATGTGGTGTATTCCTTATGCATCTCTGATATTAAATGTGGTGTATTCCTTATGTATCTCTGATATTAAATGTGGTGTATTCCTTATGCCTCTCTGATATTAAATGTGATGTATTCCTTATGCCTCTCTGATATTAAATGTGATGTATTCCTTATGCCTCTCTGATATTAAATGTGATGTATTCCTTATGCCTCTCTGGTATTAAATGTGGTGTATTCCTTATGCCTCTCTGATATTAAATGTGGTGTATTCCTTATGTATCTCTGATATTAAATGTGGTGTATTCCTTATGCCTCTCTGATATTAAATGTGGTGTATTCCTTATGTATCTCTGATATTAAATGTGGTGTATTCCTTATGCCTCTCTGATATTAAATGTGGTGTATTCCTTATGTATCTCTGATATTAAATGTGGTGTATTCCTTATGTATCTCTGATATTAAATGTGGTGTATTCCTTATGCCTCTCTGATATTAAATGTGGTGTATTCCTTATGTATCTCTGATATTAAATGTGGTGTATTCCTTATGTATCTCTGATATTAAATGTGGTGTATTCCTT
This sequence comes from Anisus vortex, assembly GCA_949126835.1. Taxonomy (NCBI): domain Eukaryota; kingdom Metazoa; phylum Mollusca; class Gastropoda; family Planorbidae; genus Anisus; species Anisus vortex. The sequence goes on from OX421495.1 coordinate 55,225,778, forward strand.
ATGCCTCTCTGATATTAAATGTGATGTATTCCTTATGCCTCTCTGGTATTAAATGTGGTGTATTCCTTATGCCTCTCTGATATTAAATGTGGTGTATTCCTTGTGTCTCTCTGATATTAAATGTGGTGTATTCCTTATGTCTCTCTGATATTAAATGTGGTGTATTCCTTATGCCTCTCTGATATTAAATGTGGTGTATTCCTTATGTATCTCTGATATTAAATGTGGTGTATTCCTTATGCCTCTCTGATATTAAATGTGGTGTATTCCTTGTGTCTCTCTGATATTAAATGTGGTGTATTCCTTATGTCTCTCTGATATTAAATGTGGTGTATTCCTTATGCCTCTCTGATATTAAATGTGGTGTATTCCTTATGTATCTCTGATATTAAATGTGGTGTATTCCTTATGTATCTCTGATATTAAATGTGGTGTATTCCTTATGCCTCTCTGATATTAAATGTGATGTATTCCTTATGCCTCTCTGGTATTAAATGTGGTGTATTCCTTATGCCTCTCTGATATTAAATGTGTTGTATTCCTTATGTATCTCTGATATTAAATGTGGTGTATTCCTTATGCCTCTCTGATATTAAATGTGGTGTATTCCTTATGTATCTCTGATATTAAATGTGGTGTATTCCTTATGCCTCTCTGATATTAAATGTGGTGTATTCCTTATGTATCTCTGATATTAAATGTGGTGTATTCCTTATGCCTCTCTGATATTAAATGTGGTGTAATCCTTATGTATCTCTGATATTAAATGTGGTGTATTCCTTATGTATCTCTGATATTAAATGTGGTGTATTTCTTATGCCTCTCTGATATTAAATGTGGTGTATTCCTTATGTATCTCTGATATTAAATGTGGTGTATTCCTTGTGTCTCTCTGATATTAAATGTGGTGTATTTCTTATGTCTCTCTTATATTAAATGTGCTGTATTCCTTATGCCTCTGATATTAAATGTGGTGTATTCCTTATGTATCTCTGATATTAAATGTGGTGTATTCCTTATGCCTCTCTGATATTAAATGTGGTGTATTCCTTTTGTCTCTCTGATATTAAATGTGGTGTATTCCTTATGTCTCTCTGATATTAAATGTGGTGTATTCCTTGTGTCTCTCTGATATTAAATGTGGTGTATTCCTTATGTCTCTCTGATATTAAATGTGGTGTATTCCTTATGCCTCTCTGATATTAAATGTGGTGTATTCCTTTTGTCTCTCTGATATTAAATGTGGTGTATTCCTTATGTCTCTCTGATATTAAATGTGGTGTATTCCTTGTGTCTCTCTGATATTAAATGTGGTGTATTCCTTATGTCTCTCTGATATTAAATGTGGTGTATTCCTTGTGCCCCTCTGATATTAAATGTGGTGTATTCCTTATGCCTCTCTAATATTAAATGTGGTGTATTTATTGTGTCTCTCTGGTATTAAATGTTTTGACTTGCAGGCTTCAAATATTGACACTGGGTGACTTCAAGTTATTTGCTATCCACCTTTAACACCCAAAGAAATTATTTGCAATGCACTATGTACCTTGGTCAAAACAATGTTTACATATTATGGGGAGGGGGAAGAGGGTATTTTCTTTTCAAACCCTTCACCTATACATACAAACATATGATTGGATTTTATAAAAGCTGCTACTTTTTTTTTATACTAGATTTTATTTCTTCCTTGTAAAAAGTTATTGTTAAAATTGTCCTTCTGGGTATTAGGGTTTGGGAATAAGGTGGGGAGTGGTGCAGTTGGTATTATTGTTGTAACTTGTGGAGGATACAATGTGTTGGTTACAGGGACAAGGATACATTGTATATGATCCAATGTAATCCAATATAAGAGAAGATAATATAACCAAGATCATAGATACAAGACAAGAGATTTCAGATAACAGAATATAAGATAGATCAGTTTGAAGACCATGCTGCATGCTATACTACACAGATAGAGGTCACACTGTGTACACACTACACAGGTCACTGTGCTGAAGGAAGGAGTGTTGGTGGGGGGTGGAAGTAGGAGTAAAGACAGTTGTGCAGTAACACCTTTATTTACACAAGACATGCTTGCATAATGCAGACTGACGTAGTGGTGTGTGTGTGTGTGTGTGTGTGGGGTGGGGGGGGGGGGATAACTAAAGAAATTGTCTGAGCATGATAGAAATAACAGAATTCAACCAATCAAAATGTTTGACTTGGAAAATAAACCCCACACACAAAAACACAACATAAAAATCTCTTTCTTCCCCAGTGGCATACAGGCATGGAATGGGTAGCCTAAACAACCAGGAAAACCAACAACCTAGCATCATTTAAAACAATGTGCAAGACTAGACTTAAATTAGTGATAAGCATAGGATAATCTTCAATATTCTTCAATAATCTTATTTATTATTATAGAAGACAATGCTACAGCTTATAAATACGACAAAATTAACACAACTACAAAAAACTTCAGTTTGAGACTGGAAACAAATTATAAAAATATACATTGTATTTAGTATTTGAGTGTAAGCCACATGTGTATTTTATTTGTTAACTGTTTTGGTGTCAACTAAATTTCCCTGCCAATAAACTTACCACACAGTTGATACCGAACTTGTGGCCTCGAAATTCTGCCACTTGTGTGGTCTCAGCCACATCCCACACTCTGACTGCTGGTTGGTGTCCAGTCTGTGGGAAGAACAAATTAACATGATACACACAAAAATAATAAAGACCTAAGATACAAGGTAGAGGATACAAGGCAACAAGATACACGGCAACAAGATACAAGGCAACAAGATACAAGGCAACAAGATACAAGGCAACAAGATACAAGGCAACAAGATACAAGGCAACAAGATAGAAAGCAAAGATTTTTTTTAATGATATTAGCTGGCGACATCGGACAGTATACACAAAAGTTGTCAATGCTTAGTGTCAGAAATAGCAAGGTTACAAAGGAAAACTCGGTCAATCAAATTTCAATTTTGGTATTTAAAGTTAACAGCTTTTCTTTAAATCTACATGAATAATCTTAACCAACACTTTATTTCAAATACAGTCATAATAAACCGATAAAAGTACAATAACTGAGTACAACTTAAATATTAAATACATTTTGTACACATGGCAATGAGGGTCACATTGGGCTATGTGGGTTAAATCAGGACAAGTGGGTCACATTCAGTTCAGCAGTAAATGGCACTAGATTTAGAGTTTGAGCTCTTGGAAAAGTTCAACTTTTGTACTAACCCCTCACTGTACACACTCCCCCCCCCCCCCCCCCCCCCCCCATACAGTGATCAATGATCTAGTGGAAGCGCTTGGATCGCTATTCCGAAGGATCACATGGTTCAAAGATTTAACCATTTTCACTTTTTTAAAACTCATCCTAAGGGCTCGTCGGGCTCGTCCATATAAAAGGTCAAGCAGTTCAGAATTTCGCAATAAATGAAACACATTGAGCTTCAGATCTGCATACAACTAAAACTTTCATTGAGGTTGACCTTGATAGATCAAGGCCACATTAATCCAAGATACAGACCACAATGGGGGGGGGGGGGGGGAGCAAGAATGTAAAAAAGGGGAGTGGGGATGAATAAAACAAACATCTTCAGATAATCTGGGCACATCTTGTAATGTCAACATAGGCTCTTCTGTAAATGAAGGTTTAGTTTATTTTACTTTAAAAAACTTTATCTACACTAGGATTTATTTGTACAACAAACAAGATTTCATGCACATATTTGTACAGTAAAGACGATTGAATACATCTTGTTATGACACTCAAGCAAGTTTAGGACCACAATGTACTTAAGTGGAAATACCACAGGTGGGTGTTGCACTCATACAATTGGTGAACATTTCACTTTAGTAAGCTGGGTCACCTTTTGTTGTTATATATATTCACTATGATGTCTCCGATTCTGTATTCACTGTCTTCAAGTCTGTATTCACTATAATGTCTTCAAGTCTGTATTCACTGTGAGGTCTTCAATTCTATATTCACTATGATGTCTTCAAGATGATGTCATAATGTTTACACCATGTTGTTTTGTAAGGCAGACAGTGAAAATGTTTTCACCCCAGCTTATTTCTGTGTGTAAACTTGGACAAGCTGCATGCTGATTGCTGAAACTTTATCATCAAGTTATGTGGTTCATCAAGTTATGTGGTTCATCAAGTTATGTTGTTCATCAAGTTATGTGGTTCATCAAGTTATGTGGTTTATCAAGTTATGTGGTTCATCAAGTTATGTACTTCATCAAGTTATGTGGTTCATCAAGTTATGTACTTCATCAAGTTATGTGGTTCATCAAGTTATGTAGTTCATCAAGTTATGTGGTTCATCAAGTTATGTGGTTCATCAAGTTATGTGGTTCATCAAGTTATGTGGTTCATCAAGTTATGTAGTTCATCAAGTTATGTAGTTCATCAAGTTATGTGGTTCATCAAGTTATGTACTTCATCAAGTTATGTGGTTCATCAAGTTATGTAGTTCATCAAGTTATGTGGTTCATCAAGTTATGTGGTTCATCAAGTTGTGTGGTTCATCGAGTTATGTGGTTCATCAAGTTATGTGGTTCATCAAGTTATGTAGTTCATCAAGTTATGTAGTTCATCAAGTTATGTGGTTCATCAAGTTATGTAGTTCTCTAAGTTATGTGGTTCATCAAGTTATGTGGTTCATCAAGTTATGTAGTTCATCAAGTTATGTAGTTCATCAAGTTATGTAGTTCATCAAGTTATGTAGTTCATCAAGTTATGTGGTTCATCAAGTTATGTAGTTCATCAAGTTATGTAGTTCATCAAGTTATGTAGTTCATCAAGTTATGTAGTACATCAAGTTATGTAGTTCATCAAGTTATGTGGTTCATCAAATTATGTAGTTCATCAAGTTATGTAGTTCATCAAGTTATGTAGTTCATCAAGTTATGTAGTTCATCAAGTTATGTGGTTCATCAAGTTATGTGGTTCATCAAGTTATGTGGTTCATCAAATTATGTGGTTCATCAAGTTATGTGGTTCATCAAGTTATGTGGTTCAGTAATGTCTCTGCCATGTCAATCTAACTAGAGTCATATCATGTTGTTTAAATGTGTCACGTCAGATAAGGTGTCTGAATGGGGAGAAGGGTTGGGAGGGAGGTGGAGGGGGGAGGGGATTGGGTTGATAGATATTCAGTAGTCATTCATCAAGTCAAAGAAAGGTAACAGACGGAGGGAGGGGGGCAGAGATCTGTCATCATTAACCCTTACAGTCCCGGGCGCGTATATAGCGGAACTGAAGGCAGCATAGATAGAAGTAGGTCGGTACGGGAAGGGTTAAGAACCTGCTACCTGTGACGATGTAGTAGTTCAAGTATATAAAAACCTCCCAATAAAACTAATTAGAGCATGACGCCCTCCTCCCCCCTCCCCTCGGCCTTCCTTCTTTTCCTATAGACGCCCTCCTCCCCCCTCCCCTCGGCCTTCCTTCTTTTCCTATAGACGCCCTCCTCCCCCCTCCCCTCGGCCTTCCTTCTTTTCCTATAGACGCCCTCCTCCCCCCTCCCCTCGGCCTTCCTTCTTTCCCTATAGGCGCCCTCCTCCCCCCTCTCCTCGGCCTTCCTTCTTTCCCTATAGACGCCCTCCTCCCCCCTCTCCTCGGCCTTTCTTCTTTCCCTATAGACGCCCTCCTCCCCCCTCCCCTCGGCCTTCCTTCTTTTCCTATAGACGCCCTCCTCCCCCCTCCCCTCGGCCTTCCTTCTTTTCCTATAGACGCCCTCCTCCCCCCTCCCATCGGCCTTCCTTCTTTCCCTATAGGCGCCCTCCTCCCCCCTCTCCTCGGCCTTCCTTCTTTCCCTATAGACGCCCTCCTCCCCCCTCTCCTCGGCCTTTCTTCTTTCCCTATAGACGCCCTCCTCCCCCCCTCTCCTCGGCCTTCCTTCTTTCCCTATAGACGCCCTCCTCCCCCCTCTCCTCGGCCTTCCTTCTTTCCCTATAGACGCCCTCCTCCCCCCTCTCCTCGGCCTTCCTTCTTTCCCTATAGACGCCCTCCTCCCCCCTCTCCTCGGCCTTTCTTCTTTCCCTATAGACGCCTTCCTCCCCCCTCTCCTCGGCCTTTCTTCTTTCCCTATAGACGCCCTCCTCCCCCTCTCCTCGGCCTTTCTTCTTTCCCTATAGACGCCCTCCTCCCCCCTCTCCTCGGCCTTTCTTCTTTCCCTATAGACGCCCTCCTCCCCCCTCTCCTCGGCCTTTCTTCTTTCCCTATAGACGCCCTCCTCCCCCCTCTCCTCGGCCTTTCTTCTTTCCCTATAGACGCCCTCCTCCCCCCTCTCCTCGGCCTTTCTTCTTTCCCTATAGACGCCCTCCTCCCCCTCTCCTCGGCCTTTCTTCTTTCCCTATAGACGCCCTCCTCCCCCCTCTCCTCGGCCTTTCTTCTTTCCCTATAGACGCCCACCTCCCCCCCTCTCCTCGGCCTTCCTTCTTTCCCTATAGACGCCCTCCTCCCCCCTCTCCTCGGCCTTCCTTCTTTCCCTATAGACGCCCTCCTCCCCCCTCTCCTCGGCCTTTCTTCTTTCCCTATAGACGCCCTCCTCCCCCTCTCCTCGGCCTTTCTTCTTTCCCTATAGACGCCCTCCTCCCCCCTCTCCTCGGCCTTTCTTCTTTCCCTATAGACGCCCTCCTCCCCCTCTCCTCGGCCTTTCTTCTTTCCCTATAGACGCCCTCCTCCCCCTCTCCTCGGCCTTTCTTCTTTCCCTATAGACGCCCTCCTCCCCCCTCTCCTCGACCTTTCTTCTTTCCCTATAGACGCCCTCCTCCCCCCTCTCCTCGGCCTTTCTTCTTTCCCTATAGACGCCCTCCTCCCCCTCTCCTCGGCCTTTCTTCTTTCCCTATAGACGCCCTCCTCCCCCCTCTCCTCGGCCTTTCTTCTTTCCCTATAGACGCCCTCCTCCCCCCTCTCCTCGGCCTTTCTTCTTTCCCTATAGACGCCCTCCTCCCCCCTCTCCTCGGCCTTTCTTCTTTCCCTATAGACGCCCTCCTCCCCCCTCCCCTCGGCCTTCCTTCTTTTCCTATAGACGCCCTCCTCCCCCCTCTCCTCGGCCTTTCTTCTTTCCCTATAGACGCCCTCCTCCCCCCTCTCCTCGGCCTTTCTTCTTTCCCTATAGACGCCCTCCTCCCCCCTCTCCTCGGCCTTTCTTCTTTCCCTATAGACGCCCTCCTCCCCCCTCTCCTCGGCCTTTCTTCTTTCCCTATAGACGCCCTCCTCCCCCCTCTCCTCGGCCTTTCTTCTTTCCCTATAGACGCATGAACTCATTGACTGTATTATTAGTGTATGAATAGAGCATATGACGTAAGATTCTGCCTACCAATGTTCCATGTGGATAATTTGTTCACCTGATGTTAATATCATGAAGTTACTTTGGCACCAGTACATTCTGGTGTCCATCCTAATGGCGACATATTCCGTGGACTAGAGACTAATACATTCACGTGTACTCTCATCCCCCCCCCCCCCCCCCCCGTCCCACTTCGTGTGTACAAACTACCGGTATATTAAAACCAGGAGTTGTGCCCTTTAAAATGACAGAGAAACGAATGATTGCAATGTGTTTTGTTAAAAAAGAAAGAAAAAATAAACAATATTACAATACAAACTGTAGTGTGAAGGTTTCTTTCGGTATTTAGTTTTTCTTTTTTTATTTATTTATTCTTTACGGTCGCCTGGCCCTGGAACATGCATATTGGTTGTTGTTGTCAAGCTTCTGACTTCTTATTTATAATATTAAACTAACAATAATATTATCAAATAATAATACTATCAAAAGATTGCAAAAGGGATTACGTCATAAGCTAGTTTTTTTTTTTTATAAACTACTAAAAACTTCTGAAACAAAATTTTCGTCGCGTTAATAAACAACATAATACAACATGAATTGGGAAAACCCGATAAGATACTCGCCTACAGCAATTTGAAAGGGACATCACTCTGAACGATATAATACAAATTTATTTTGGAGAACGTTTCTAATTTATACGTTTAACTTTTGTGTCGATATGCTAAACGGCCTAGGCGTCTATAGCGAACACACACATACGTGTTGGAATTGTTGGTAAAACCAACCAATCAACACTGCAATATTTCTGTGTGGTTGAGTTCCGGTTCCGTCAGAAAAATGTCTTCAAGCATATGTCGATCTTTATTGCAATCCAGAAATCATCGATTAGCTGGTTGTTTTTGCATATTTTGGTTAGCTAGGCTAAATGTATCAGAGAAAAGCTAGCTGTTAAATTGAACTATTAGAGTGTCCAAGATACATCAGGTGGATTTATATCGAAACTCGAAACAAACAAAACATCAATATCAAGAGTTTAATGGCTTCTGGAATTTGTAATCCTATATTTTGTACATCTTTGAAATTTTTTTAACGGGTCAAAAAAAAAAAGGGATAAAAATTTCGAAACGATTATGTAACGTTCATAAAAGTTTGCAGGTCAGTGACATTGACGCTACATTAATCACTTTTTACGACAATGCCAATGACACACTTTACGACTTCAAGTCTTTCTGGACGCTTTAAAAAACAAATTCCCCAAATGAATGTTTCTTGATTGCGTCATCAATCCGGGGCTACGACGTAAACAATACATCCTAAAATTTAAAGGCCGCCACTGTCTGACACTTCAAAGTTGACAGTAAAAAAACAACAAATAAACAGATCTGCGCCAAACTTAAACTGCGCATGCCAACAAAAAAGTAGGGGAGGGAGGAGATACAAACAAAATGATGGGGGGTGGGGGGATTTATAAAGGTCCAGGACAGAGTAATGAAACCAACAGTTGTTAATGTATTGAACGTAAGACATCGAGAATGTCAAAATAATGTTTTATACAAGTTAAAGATTTATTCCTTTTCTAGTTATGCATAGAGCAGAATTTTCACACAAATATGTATCTTGGCCAAGTTATTTGTCTACACTCTACACAGTGGGCCACTAAACATTGTGTATCACATATACTAGTCTAGAAGTTACATACAAGTAATGTATGTACAAAATATGTAGGCCTACACTCTACACAGGAGCAGAAATTGAAATGAAAAGATATCAAAATGTCCACTGGTGGCTAAATAATCAATTCCAGTAGTAGGCCTACACGCGATAATCAACGACCCGGTGATTTTAGCTTTTTATGTCCGGTACCTACAGTGAGTGTGTGCAGGGCCAAGGAGGGGGGGGGGGGGGGTGGCGCAGTCGGTACTTTGCTCTGGGACACATGAAGTTCAAAGGGGCCCAGAAAAATAAAACACTACATATTTTAAGAAATCATTAGGCTCGATAGTTGAGAATTGAATGAGGGACCAGTGTTAGCTAGCGTTTATAGAGGCGGAGGGTTTCGGAAAATCGCACGCGCGAGTCGAACCGAGCGAATGTTACTATTTTTGCTTTGTAGGTGTTCATAGAGGACGCGGGTCTCTCGAGGCGACAAATTTGCCGACCGGCGCGGGTAATTACCATAACTAGTTTTTAGTTCTTGTTCCACGTCTAAACGCTAGCTAAGTCTTGTTCCAGCATAATTCTCGCGGTTGCATTGTGTGTGTCTGGAGATGGGAGTGGGCGCGGGGGTGGGGGGGGGGTATCTAACCATGTAGTCAAGACCTACAGCATGCCGTTGCTCTGTAAAGAAAACTTAACAAAACCCACACAATTATCTCCTCCTACTGCAAAAAACACAAGACTTAAAGAGTAACAGGCTTCAATATATTCCACTACACACCCCCTACACACACACCCCTACACACATACCCTACACACACCCCTTACACACACACACCCTACACACACCCCCTACACACACACACCCTACACACACCCCCTACACACACACACCCTACACAGACATCCTACACACACACATTGCGTACAATATAATTTCTTGTGCCAATCACTACTTTGTGTTAACCTTGCTGGTGCAGATGTGAGGAGGGTGGGTGGTACTAAAAATAAATCCGTCTGCCTCTATTTGTCCAGGCTTTAAAAAAGTCAACAAACACTTCACACGTACCTAAGTCCGGCTAGGTACGTCATCACTGGGGCCTGCAATGTGTTGCCGCCATGTTAGATTGACACCCAAACTAAGACTTATGCAAACAAAGGTCACGTGACCCCAGCAGGCAGACTTGCAACTTTCTCCACAAAGATCAAATAAGAATACAATACAATCAACAGTGTCTATGACAAAGTAGAAATGTTCTTGACCAATACAATCAACAGTGTCTATGACAAAGTAGAAATGTTCTTGACCAATACAATCAACAGTGTCTATGACAAAGTAGAAATGTTCTTGACCAATACAATCAACAGTGTCTATGACAAAGTAGAAATGTTCTTGACCAATACAATCAACAGTGTCTATGACAAAGTAGAAATGTTCTTGAGCAATAGAATCAACAGTGTCTATGACAAAGTAGAAATGTTCTTGACCAATACAATCAACAGTGTCTATGACAAAGTAGAAATGTTCTTGACCAATAGAATCAACAGTGTCTATGACAAAGTAGAAATGTTCTTGACCAATACAATCAACAGTGTCTATGACAAAGTAGAAATGTTCTTGACCAATACAATCAACAGTGTCTATGACAAAGTAGAAATGTTCTTGACCAATACAATCAACAGTGTCTATGACAAAGTAGAGATGTTCTTGACCAATAGAATCAACAGTGTTTATGACAAAGTAGAAATGTTCTTGACCAATAGAATCAACAGTGTTTATGACAAAGTAGAAATGTTCTTGACCAATAGAATCAACAGTGTTTATGACAAAGTAGAAATGTTCTTGACCAATAGAATCAACAGTGTTTATGACAAAGTAGAAATGTTCTTTACCAATAGACTCAATAAATACATTGCAGTCTTCATTACTTTTCTCTTACTCCAGAACTTGATGGTTCAGACATAGCGCGGCGAAAGGACATTCTCAACATCAAAAGTTCGCATCTACATTTGTTGTTGATTTAAAGCACCAAGACCTGGGCGGTGTCTCCAAGTCTACCCAGATCTGATCGGAACATAATATGGACAGTAACAGCGGCTAGACATTGAACTGGCCACACAATGAACTTGTATGAGGTGGCAACGGAAACGGGCGAAGGCAAGTTCACTAGTCCTTACGGACCAAGGAGAACTTAGAGATCTATTTAATTTTGTATATACAATAACTGTAGTAATGTCACAATAACTGTAGTAATGTCACAATAACTGTAGTAATGTCATAATAACTGTAGTAATGTCACAACAACTGTAGTAATGTCATAATAACTGTAGTAATGTCATAATAACTGTAGTAATGTCACAACAACTGTAGTAATGTCACAATAACTGTAGTAATGTCACAACAACTGTAGTAATGTCACAACAACTGTAGTAATGTCACAACAACTGTAGTAATGTCATAATAACTGTAGTAATGTCATAATAACTGTAGTAATGTCATAATAACTGTAGTAATGTCATAATAACTGTAGTAATGTCACAATAACTGTAGTAATGTCACAACAACTGTAGTAATGTCACAACAACTGTAGTAATGTCACAACAACTGTAGTAATGTCATAATAACTGTAGTAATGTCACAATAACTGTAGTAATGTCACAACAACTGTAGTAATGTCACAACAACTGTAGTAATGTCATAATAACTGTAGTAATGTCATAATAACTGTAGTAATGTCATAATAACTGTAGTAATGTCACAACAACTGTAGTAATGTCACAATAACTGTATAAAGAAGTGGTACCACGTGACCGCTACTATAACATCAGAGATTATCACAACTTGAGGGCGTTGGTTAATAGCCCCTCTAAAGTGGGCGCCGCGAGGCGTGAGAAAACAAGGGGCGCGGTCAAACTTCATTACAAGACGACTCCGGGCGTTGCTCAATCTCTCGCCCGACATCCAGAAAGGTAAATCCAATCAAAGACTTCACAGTCAATTCCTGTCTGGGGGCCAGTGGTTCTCACAGTCAATTCCTGTCTGGGGGGGGGGGGGGGGGGGTTGTCATTGAAGGTAGCTTTATGGGGCTTTATGGCTGCCCGGGTAGAGTGTTACATGGGGCAGGTTTGAAGTACATGTTCCGCATTTTCGGGAGCTGTTCCGCGGGGGGCACATTTCACTTGCTCCAATTCGTAGTTTGCGGAACATGTTGTTGCTTCAGCCTGTTATGATCGTGTGGTCGCTTTATGAGCTTACGATGTTTTTTTTTATAGACAGAGACACACATCGGATAAAATCAGTGCAAATTATTGAGGAGAAAAAAATGAGTTTACAAATTAAATATACACAAAAACTGTCACCTATAGGGCCGTTGAAGTAGGCGGCCTCTCTGCACCCCACCCCCCCCCCCCCCCCACTCTCTCCACAGTACAGCACGACAAACAAACAAATAGGCTGAGTCCTTGTCATGAAAAAACCAAATGGGCAGACAACTCACCTCTCCAGTAATAAGATGTTTGCCATCACGAGAAAATGCGAGGGCTGTAATTGTCTTCTTGCTGGTGTTGAAAATATGAGACTGTTTATTTCTGCGTGGGTTGAACAACACGACAACACACCTGGATGGACAAAGTACACAATAAACAAACTAGTTGATACAGAATGAACACATAGAGAGACGAAAAGGAGGACAAAAAGGACATATTATAGAGATAAAAAGGATGACGTAATGATTGTTACATTTTAATCGTTTTATTTTTAATTAAATTCAGATTTAACCAGCAATCAGTACAATTTGACTACAATATAGTTGCCAATAACATTATTATCTTTTATTATTCAATGGTAAACCGACAAAGAAAAAGTCTTGTAAACAAAAAAATTAAATATAAAATCAATTTACAATTTGTATTTTTGAAATGCAACAATATACATTTAAAGAATCAAATAGTCAGTTCTACAATTAATACATTATCATCTTCATTATTTATAGAACATATTTCTCTGACGAGCCCCTAACCCTAACCCTAACCAACTTTTGTGCAGAAGATAATTGTTACCACCAAATGTATACATACACATGTGGGATTTTTAAAAGTTCTACTTTGTAAGAATATTGTCCTTTACAGAGTCGGTCTGTACCGTTTGTTTGGACTCGTAATTATAACTGTGAGTCAACAGTGGAGATGTTATTTCCCCCTCCCCTCCCCCGGCTGTCTATTGTAACAAAACAATAAAGCTGCGACATAAGTAAATGTGAATGTATGTGTGTAAGTGATGGTGAGGTGGGGAAAGAGAAGATGGCTGAACTATTCACATTATACCATATTAGATAACACAATTTAATTCATTACAATTCCTGCTAAAGATGACTGAACTATTCACATTATACAATATTAGATAACACAAGTTAATTCATTACATTTCCTTCTAAAGTTGGCTGAACTATTCACATTATACCATATTAGATAACACAATTTAATTCATTACAATTCCTGCTAAAGATGACTGAACTATTCACATTATACAATATTAGATAACACAATTTAATTCATTACATTTCCTTCTAAAGTTGGCTGAACTATTCACATTATACAATATTAGATAACACAATTTAATTCATTACATTTCCTTCTAAAGTTGGCTGAACTATTCACATTATACAATATTAGATAACACAATTTAATTCATTACATTTCCTTCTAAAGTTGGCTGAACTATTCACATTATACAATATTAGATAACACAAGTTAATTCATTACATTTCCTTCTAAAGTTGGCTGAACTATTCACATTATACAATATTAGATAACACAAGTTAATTCATTACATTTCCTTCTAAAGTTGACTGAACTATTCACATTATACAATATTAGATAACACAAGTTAATTCATTACATTTCCTTCTAAAGATGACTGAACTATTCACATTATACAATATTAGATAACACAAGTTAATTCATTACATTTCCTTCTAAAGTTGACTGAACTATTCACATTATACAATATTAGATAACACAAGTTAATTCATTACATTTCCTTCTAAAGATGACTGAACTATTCACATTATACAATATTAGATAACACAAGTTAATTCATTACATTTCCTTCTAAAGATGACTGAACTATTCACATTATACAATATTAGATAACACAAGTTAATTCATTACATTACCTTCTAAAGTTGGCTGAACTATTCACATTATACAATATTAGATAACACAAGTTAATTCATTACATTACCTTCTAAAGTTGGCTGAACTATTCACATTATACAATATTAGATAACACAAGTTAATTCATTACATTACCTTCTAAAGTTGGCTGAACTATTCACATTTCTTTACCTCACCCACCCCCGCTTATTCACAGTAAATAAAATAAGAAAAAAAATACACTGAGCATTTTTAAAACTGTTGGAGTACAAAACATCAAATATTACAAAAAGCCAGATATTTTAGGGTTTTTAGCTTTGCCTGCCGGACGGAGGAAACAACTGTTAGTATGTGTTGGCAACGAGTCTATGTGCCAAAGCTTAGCTCGATGGGATATCTGGAAGTAGGTCGATTAGCCTTCCGAAGCTTAGTCCAAAAACAAATAGAGGTTAGGTTAATATATAGCCTTTTAGAAAGTTTGAAACTGTTTGGGTGTATTCTCTTTAAAAACTGCATAGCAAGAATTTCCGCATTAATGGATATTTCATAAAGGAAAGTACATTTAATGAAGACATGGAACCATATTGTTTAACCGATGGCTCGACCTAAGCAGTGATGTAGAAATGTAGGTTACAGGTGAGATAATAAAGGTAAACCTGGACCGGGGGATAAGTAAATAGGTCACTTCCAACAACACATGTTGATAGACAAAGTCATTGCATGATGGAATGGACCAATCAAAAATTACATCGAGGTTTGAATTACCACCAATCAAACTAATTCCACATCCCAAGCAACCTACAGCGCCACTCAACGTCGAAGATATTGCGGCTAACCTCCCCACTAGAAGTTTCAGGAATGCCATAGTGAAGACGGCCTTGGGCCAGGTATTCCTCACACGTGCATGGCTGTCTCGTGAGACAACTTATCTGGGGAAACTCACGCGGGACGAGGAAACGGAAGATGTGGCGCAGCGGGATTTCCCAGAGTTTTAATTCCCGTTAGAGAAAAAGAGATGGGTTAATTGGTGTATGTGATGTAGCAGTCAGACTTACCCACGTAAATATGTGTCAGCTCTAGTAAATGTCATTAAATGTCATCTAAAGACTAACTGACTGTGTCGTGCGTTCACTGGTCTACAGGAAACTCACTAACCTACACCAACAGAACACAACATGGCGGACTCGGGAGTGTAGTGAGGTTTTGTGATCCAATAGTTGGTTACATCTGCAGTTCAATGATATTCAGAGCAGATGGGAGTGGATGAGGATAAAGATAATAAAAACTGTGTTAACTATATATTTTGTAGGTGGACCGTTTAAACAGTCGGGACCCAGTGTCCTCGGCCGGGCTAGTTTCCCAGTCAATGTGCCACTGTGTCTAGGTCTTCCAGTGTATAATATGGCGAAACTGAAGTTCTCTTCATAAGATGAAGTAAGGAAGGCTGGGAATATGGGAGACATTTATTTGTATGTATAGAAGATATCGGCTTCAAAGAACTTTGCTTACCATGAGATTGTGCAGTCAGTACAATATCAAAACATAGATCCAACACTTGGGCTGCTTTCAGCCAGAAATAGAACACAAGAACATTTGACCAGAGAAACATCAACAACTAAAAAAGAAGGCGAGAACAGCGATGGAGCACTCACCCCCCCCCCCTCCCCAGGTCTAAGGTTAGGGTAAACGTTTTCCTCTGTTTGTTTGCAATTGGCAGTGGCGTATTAAGGTATGTTCCATTGGAACAGGGGCCCCCCACATATCACAAAAATAAATTTAGGTATGTTCCACATGTTCCATTGGAACAGGGGCCCCCCAAATATCACAAAAATAAATTTTTAAGTGACATCCCAATTCTTTCGTTGAAAATGTAAAATAAAATTCCTTCAATCCCCTTCAATTTTAATTAAGCGCTTCATTCCAACCAAGCTAATAAGCATAACATAAAATGTATTTATGATTTAACAGTATATAGGCCTATGTAACATGAATTAACTTACTTTTCTGAGGTAGGCCTATGTAACATGAATTAACTTACTTTTCTGAGGTAGGCCTATGTAACATGAATTAACTTACTTTTCTGAGGTAGGCCTATGTAACACGAATTAACTTACTTTTCTGAGGTAGGCCTATGTAACATGAATTAACTTACTTTTCTGAGGTAGGCCTATGTAACATGGATTAACTTACTTTTCTGAGGTAGGCCTATGTAACATGAATTAACTTACTTTTCTGAGGTAGGCCTATGTAACATGAATTAACTTACTTTTCTGAGGTAGGCCTATGTAACATGGATTAACTTACTTTTCTGAGGTAGGCCTATGTAACATGGATTAACTTACTTTTCTGAGGTAGGCCTATGTAACATGAATTAACTTACTTTTCTGAGGTAGGCCTATGTGTAAGGCAGAGCAAAGCCACGTACGAGAAGCCCCCACATAAATTTGGGAACAGGACCCCCACAATCCTAAATACGGCCCTGGCAATTGGCAAAATTATGTGTTGAGTCAACGTTCAATAAAATAATTTAAGGATCCAATTCTATGGCTGCCCGAATAGACAAACACAACTGTATAAACACAGACAAGGACATGGAGGCAAGGACTATACAGACCAGCAATAGAAAGATCTTAAGACTGACATTTTTTTGGTAAGAAACTTGTACATGAGACTCTGGTATTAATTCAAGGTCACACACAGACACACATACAGACACAGTCTACTAATCTATGTCGGTCAGACCGACGCGAATTGACTGCAACATAATTATTGAGCTTGATCTACACCTGTAACACACACACACACACACACACACACATATATATATAACACACAGTCTAGACATGTGCTGCACAAAGTCCCGTAGTACCAAACCCTGTGTGACCTTGGGTCAGCTCAATGTGACGTTAAAGAAGATCTGAGTAGGGCAGTGGGTTACGGTCAGACCTGACTTGTGGCCGTCGGCAAGTCGTGCGGGGGGGGGGGGGGGGGGGAGAACATAACTTAAATGTTTCTCCCTTCACCTCAGTAGCGGCCGACATGGGGAGGGGAGGTGAAAAGGTAAATAGTCTCCAAACACTAACCACTAGTAACAAGGCCACACAAAGTCGTAAGCTTCAGTAGTGCTTCATAATAATATGTTCCATTGGATGGAAAGAAATAGAATTGGTTTAGAAAGTTCAAAATAATATAAAAACTAGAGTCTAAACAAACAGCAGGACAGATGGAGACAGAGAGAGAGAGAGAGAGAGATGGGAAGTGGGAGACACAGAGAGAGAGAGAGAGAGAGATGGGAAGTGGGAGACACACAAAGAGAGAGCGATGAGAAGTGGGAGACACAGAGAGAGATAGATGGGAAGTGGGAGACACACAAAGAGAGAGCGATGAGAAGTGGGAGACACAGAGAGAGAGAGAGAGATGGGAAGTGGGAGACACAGAGAGAGAGAGAGATGGGAAGTGGGAGACACACAGAGAGAGAGATAGATGGGAAGTGGGAGACAGAGAGAGAGATGGGAAGTGGGAGACACAGAGGAGAGAGATGGGAAGTGGGAGACACACAGAGAGAGAGAGAGAGATGGGAAGTGGGAAGTGGGAGACACAGAGAGAGAGAGAGAGATGGGAAGTGGGAGACACAGAGAGAGAGATGGGAAGTGGGAGACACACAGAGAGAGAGAGATGGGAAGTGGGAGACACAGAGAGAGAGATGGGAAGTGGGAGACACAGAGAGAGAGAAAGAGAGATGGGAAGTGGGAGACAGAGAGAGAGAGATGGGAAGTGGGAGACAGAGAGAGAGAGAGAGAGAGAGATGGGAAGTGGGAAACACAGAGAGAGAGATGGGAAGTGGGAGACACAGAGAGAGAGAGAGAGAGAGAGAGAGAGATGGGAAGTGGGAGACACAGAGAGAGAGATGGGAAGTGGGAGACACACAGAGAGAGAGATGGGAAGTGGGAGACACAGAGAGAGAGAGATGGGAAGAGGGAGACACTGAGAGAGAGATGTGGGAAGTGTGAGACACAGAGAGAGAGATGGGAAGTGGGAGACAGAGAGAGAGAGAGAGATGGGAAGTGGGAGACACAGAGAGAGAGAGAGATGGGAAGTGGGAGACACAGAGAGAGAGAGATGGGAAGTGGGAGACACAGAGAGAGAGAGATGGGAAGTGGGAGACACAGAGAGAGAGATGGGAAGTGGGAGACACAGAGAGAGAGAGAGATGGGAAGTGTGAGACACAGAGAGAGAGAGATGGGAAGTGGGAGACACACAGAGAGAGATGGGAAGTGGGAGACACAGAGAGAGAGAGATGGGGTGGGAGACTCAGAGAGAGAGAGAGATGGGAAGTGGGAGACACAGAAAGAGAGAGAGATGGGAAGTGGGAGACACAGAGAGAGAGAGACGGGAAGTGGGAGACACCCAGAGAGAGAGAGAGATGGGAAGTGGGAGACACAGAGTGAGAGAGAGAGAGAGAGATGGGAAGTGGGCGACACAGAGAGAGAGAGAAGGGAAGTGGGAGACACAGAGTGAGAGAGAGATGGGAAGTGGGAGACACAGAGAGAGAGAGAGATGGGAAGTGGGAGACACAGAGAGAGAGAGATGGGAAGTGGGAGACAGAGAGAGAGAGAGAGATGGGAAGTGGGAGACACAGAGAGAGAGAGAGATGGGAAGTGGGAGACACAGAGAGAGAGAGATGGGAAGTGGGAGACAGAGAGAGAGAGAGAGATGGGAAGTGGGAGACACAGAGAGAGAGAGAGATGGGAAGTGGGAGACACAGAGAGAGAGAGATGGGAAGTGGGAGACACAGAGAGAGAGAGAGATGGGAAGTGGGAGACACAGAGAGAGAGAGAGAGATGGGAAGTGGGAAACACCGAGAGAGAAAGAGAGATGGGAAGTGGGAGACACCGAGAGAGAGAGAGAGATGGGAAGTGGGAGACAGAAAGTAAAAGAGTTGTCTAAGCCTTCATGTAATAAAATTGACATGAGCATATAAGGGTTAATACAAAGTAGAGAATTATTTATTGAGAAAAACAGGAAAGGAGTTGTTTTTTTTTTTTTTTTTTTTGTTTTTTTTTTGGGGGGGGGGGGGATCAGAAGTCAGATCAATATGGAATTTTGTTTATTTTGTCATTAAACACTTGGACGAATCCATGGCAAAGATCACAGCTTCTGATATATCTCACACTCTCTCTCTCTCACACTCTCTCTCAGTCTCTCTCTCTCACACTCTCTCTCAGTCTCTCTCTGTCTCTCTCTCTTTCCATCATTTTCTAGAGTTTATCAGTTGGTTGGTTTATTCTGTAAATTCCTTCTACCGGAGAAATAGATTATTTTAATTATTATCTAAAACTATACAAATTAAAAAAATTAAATTATATGCCTTAAATAAACAATAAAACAAATTAAACAATGTAACGAAAAAATGCATGCCATAATGTTGTTATTTGAAAAGGTTATGGAGATGAACAAGCATTACTTCATTACTCATTGTGTTTCCCATCCATTGGGATATGTTGATGTTGCTTCCAACAAATAGTAATAGTATCCGAATTTTCTACTTCACTTTCAATATACATAACGTTCTTTTGTATGGTCACAATTCGTCCTCGGGTCGACGTATATGATATTTATACAAAAATAATTCAAAACGCTACTCATTCAAACAGTGTGTATGTCAGTTTGTATGTCAGTGTGTTTATCAATGTGTATGTCAGTGTGTTTGTCAGTGTGTATATCAGTATCAGTTTGTATGTCAGTGTGTTTATCAATGTGTATGTCAGTGTGTTTGTAAGTGTGTATATCAGTATCAGTTTGTATGTCAGTGTGTTTATCAATGTGTGTGTCAGTATGTTTATCAATGTGTGTGTCAGTATGTTTATCAATGTGTATGTCAGTGTGTTTTTCAATGTGTATGTCTGTTTTTCAATGTGTATGTCTGTTTTTCAATGTGTATGTCAGTGTGTTTATCAATGTGTATGTCAGTGTGTTTATCAATGTGTGTGTCAGTGTGTTTATCAATGTGTGTGTCAGTGTGTTTATCAATGTGTATGTCAGTGTGTTTATCAATGTGTATGTCAGTGTGTTTATCAATGTGTATGTCAGTGTGTTTATCAATGTGTGTGTCAGTGTGTTTATCAATGTTTATGTCAGTGTGTTTATCAATGTGTGTGTCAGTGTGTTTATAAATGTGTATGTCAGTGTGTTTATCAATGTGTATGTCAGTGTGTTTATCAATGTGTATGTCAGTGTGTTTATCAATGTGTATGTCAGTGTGTTTTTCAATGTGTATGTCAGTGTGTTTATCAATGTGTATGTCAGTGTGTTTATCAATGTGTGTGTCAGTGTGTTTATCAATGTGTGTGTCAGTGTGTTTATCAATGTGTATGTCAGTGTGTTTATCAATGTGTATGTTAGTGTGTTTATCAATGTGTATGTCAGTGTGTTTATCAATGTGTATGTCAGTGTGTTTATCAATGTGTATGTTAGTGTGTTTATCAATGTGTTTGTCAGTGTGTTTATCAATGTGTGAGTCAGTGTGTTTGTTTATTGTGAAAACCTATTAGAAAAGATGTATTGATACTGATCTTTATTTCTTCCGCTTTACGTTTGATATAAATAACAAAAAGATTTTAGATTTAAAACTCAAAGACAACAACGTGAGAAACAGCCACACACTCAGAATACATTGATTGTACTAGATCTAGAAATACATTGCTTTCATTGAGTGTGTGTGTAAGTGTGTGCGAGTCTACAGACAGGTATGTTATTGTGCACCTGTCTAAGCTCACAAAACAAAAAGCTCGTCGTTTTTTATCAGCACTCTCGCGCCCTCCCCACTTTCAACGTTTTCTGATCCATTTGAATGTATTTCGTTTCGCTTCTCTAAAAAATATTTTTTTCTTTAAATCCCATCAAACGGACCAATTCAATACAATAAACAATGTTGTAATAATGAACATAACATTTTATTCTATAAACTAACACACAATAGTCTACATATAAATACTAAGAAAGACTTAGTCTACCAATGGAAGGTTTGAATTCATTTCATTTTCCAAAGAGGTTTCCGGAAACACAACGTGATAGGTGAAGAAATTATTTTAAAAAAAACTAAGACACAAGAAGCCAGCTATCCGTCCTAATGAGAAAGGGATGTGTCTACCATGACTCAAGGCCTGGGATGAAAAATGTGTCCTACATTAAGGCATATGATAACAGATGTATCCCATATCAAGGCATATGATAACAGATGTGTCCCATATCAAGGCATATGATAACAGATGTGTCCTATATCAAGGCATATGATAACAGATGTGTCCTATATCAAGGGATGTGATAACAGATGTGTCCTATATCAAGGCATGTGATAACAGATGTGTCCTATATCAAGGCATGTGATAACAGATGTGCCCTATATCAAGGCATGTGATAACAGATGTGTCCTATATCAAGGCATGTGATAACAGATATGCCCTATATCAAAGTTTGATAACAGATGTGTCCTATATCAAGGCATGTGATAACAGATGTGCCCTATATCAAGGCATGTGATAACAGATGTGTCCTATATCAAGGCATGTGATAACAGATGTGTCCCATATCAAGGCATGTGATAACAGATGTGTCCTATATCAAGGCATGTGATAACAGATGTGTCCTATATCAAGGCATGTGATAACAGATGTGCCCTATATCAAGGCATGTGATAACAGATGTGTCCTATATCAAGGCATGTGATAACAGATGTGTCCCATATCAAGGCATGTGATAACAGATGTGTCCTATATCAAGGCATGTGATAACAGATGTGTCCTGTCACGATGTGGCAATTGCGAGGGGGTAATAATGGCTGGTTGTCTTAGAAGTATGAGGTGCCGATGCTGTGGTTGACCTGGAATATTTATTTGTTCTCTACTGGCTCGTTCAGATGTTGTTAAACACACACAAATAGACAGTTCTAAGTTAGGCAAGCTAGTCTCTGGTTACGTTTCAGGTGTTTATTTATGATTCAGATTCAATATCCAATGATGAAATATACATACTAACATGCAGGGGAGATATAATGCTTGAGATATATGCACAGGAACGTCTATCACTCAATATACTGTGTTGTTGCGGAATCCAAAGTTAGGCTACGTAACTATACTGAGGAAATTACGATTACTGGCTAAGTATCTGCAAGTCCAAGTAACAATTTGGGAGCTAGACCAAAACGATGTATCTAGCTCGGGAGCTGGGAGAGATCTGCTTTAGTTTAGTTGGGCGGGCTTTTTCGTGGACACTAGTCACCTGACCCAAGGTTAATTTGGTTGGCTTACATTTAATTACATCCTATTCTCATTGGCTAGATTGAAAGTATCCATAGACAATGGAGTGACACGATGATTCACTAGGGGAGAAAAGGGGGGGGGGGTTTAGGCGGGTGTACATGAAGGCACTAATACAGCCAGCACAATGGGTGTCAAAGTGTCAAGGGAGGGCGGGAAGACGATTTATTATTCCTTACCGGGGACAATGGGTGGCAAGGTGTCAAAGGAGGGGGGGGAGTCGATTTATCACTCCTTACCGGGGACTTAATTAACAAGAGTTGGTTAGGGGAAGGAAGATGTGGTGGTCTAGGTAGACATACTGCCCATATAATAGTAATAGTAATGCAGGGCATTACGTCCGTATATATAATAGCAATGCGAACGGCACAGGTGGGAGGTAAACGAAGGGTCGGGTTTTTGAGTCAATGACGTAATGCCTATCTACATGTATTTTGAATTAGCAATAAGAATAATAGTGTAGTTATTGACATGATATAAATATATACATTAAAGAATTCACATATCTGACACACATACTTCTCATTCATTCAAGATTGTGTACCATCTCGGTAGCATAAGTCAGTAACCTCTGAATTTGGGAATAAAGAGTGTAGTGAAGATTAAGGAAAAGTGTTGAGTGTTACAGTTGAGTGAGATAGAGATGTTTTATGGCGTCAGACCGCTCTCCTCCTTTCTATTCTAAACTTATACGCTACTCTATGATCTTGCGTTCTACTATCTATCTACATTAGTGCTAATAAGTCATAGTTTAATCCAGAACTGTGACATTCGCCCGGGCAACTTGGGAATTTACTCTAGGAGTAAATTCACCTAAATTACTGTGTCTGGGGCAGGGGTCTGAGGGGTGTCAGTGGGTCCTGAGTCAGGGCTGGGGTCTGAATCGGAGTACCGTGACAGGAAATCTGCGAGATGGTGTTCCTTCCCAGACTGGTAGATGGTCTGGAAGCTGTACTGTGACAGGGTGAGGGAGTATCTCATTAACCTTCTGTTTAGGTTTTTTGCGCATGCGAGAAACGTGAGGGGTTGGTGGTCTGTGTGGAGGATGAAATGCCGACCGTATAGGTACACGTGGAACTTCTCAATTCCAAACACAAGAGCCAAACATTCTAGCTCAGAAGTACCGTAATTCATTTGGGTGGCGTTGAGCTTACGCGAGGCATAAGCTACGGGAAACAGCATATTATCATGCTCCGGGTCGGGTTGTAGCAGGGCCGCGCCGACGGCGCGTCCACTAGCGTCGCACTTCAATACGTAGGGGCGGGTCGGGTCAGGCAGACGGAGTATGGGTTTATTAGTGAGAGCAGCCTTCAGCTGGTCGAACGCTAGCTGGCATTCTGTTGACCAGGTGACTTTTTCCGGGAGGTTTTTCCGCGTCAAGTCTGTTAAAGGGGCCGCGATGCTATTGTATTGCGGTATGAACTTTTGGTAATACCCTGTTAATCCTAGGAGGGACCTTATACCTGATTTGGTGGTGGGCTGAGGGGCTAACTTAATTTTCTCTACTTTGGTTTCGTCTGGCATTATTTTGTTCTTTTCGATCATGTGACCTAAGAATTTCAGTTTATTGAAACCTACCATGCATTTCGACGGCCTGGCGGTTAGGCCGGTTTCGCGGAGTCTAGCTAGTAGAGCGGTTATCGTTTCCACATGTTCTGCCCAGGTGGGCGTGGCTATCAAGATGTCATCCACGAAGTGGGTGATCCCAGGTCGGTCAATTGGCTGGATCAGTTTTCGCATCATGCGAGTGAACACGGAGGGGGAATTGTTTAGGCCAAAGGGGACGGTTTGGAATTCGAAGTGGCCTTGGTCGGTGGTAAAGGCGAGGTAAGGGCGGCACTTCTCTTCCACTTCTATTTGGAAGAACCCCTTGCTAAGGTCAAACTTGGAAAAGTATTGAGCGTTGCTCAGTTTTGAAAATAGTAAATCAGGGTCTGGCATGGGCTCGACTTGAAATTCAGTGACTGCGTTTAACCGGCGGAAATCTACGCACATGCGGTGAGATCCGTCTGATTTCTTTACTAATACTATCGGCGCATTGTATGGGGAGGTTGAACTCGCGATGATGTTATGGGCTAACAGATAATTGATTTCTTTCTCAATGACGTCCAGTTTGGCGTGGGGCATAGCATATGGCTTGACCGTAATGGGTCGCGGGTCCGTGACTTTCATGGTGAACGTCTCTAAGTTAGTACGTCCTGGGGTGTCAGTTAGCACATCTGAGTGTGAGGAAAGTAAGTTTTTGACTGTTTTGATCTGTTCAGGGGTTAAGAGGGGACAGATTCCTACGTCATCCATGGTTTCTCCCTTATGTAAGGGAAACGCGGTCAGTGAGTCATCGGCTTCTGTTTCTTCCGCGATGGCGGTTGCTACAAGGGGCGTATCGTCGAGTGGGCGTTCGAGGTATTGTTTTAGCAGGTTGATGTGGAACAGTTTGTCTTTGTTTCCTACTTTGATGAGGTAGTTAGTGCCTGAGAGCTTTTTTGTAACTGGGTAGGGGCCCCTCCATGCTAACTGGAGTTTGTTGTAAGAGGAGGGGAGGAGCAGTAGTGCCTTATCGCCCGGAGCCAGAGAGCGTTCTTTGGCCCGCCGATTGTATAGTTTCTCCTGTTTCTCCCTCTCCTTGGCTAAGTGTTTTGAGGCGATAGTGTGGACAGTGTTAAGCCTAGCCTTTAAGTTGTTGATGTAGGCGTGGACGGAGAGTTCTTCGGGATGTGGGGAAGGATTAGTCCAGGCGCGCTTGAGGAGTTCTAGAGGCCCACGGGGTTGGGAACCGAATAGCATCTCATAGGGAGTGTAGCCTAGAGTAGAATGGGGGGTGGACCGATATGCGAATAAGGCTGTGGGGAGGAGTGTGTCCCACTCATCCAGAGGGCCATCGACGGTTTTCTTTAACAGCCCGATTAAAGTTTGGTTAAAACGTTCGACTAGCCCATTGCATTGAGGGTGGTAGGGGGAGGATCGGATGTGGGTGGTGTTCATTATGTGCAGCGCTTCTCCCATCAGTGTACCGGTGAATTGGGGCCCGTTATCGGAGAGTAGGACTTCGGGAAACCCCACTCTCGTGAAAATAGTAAACAGTGCCTCGGCCACGTGTTTCGCGTCCTCTTTCGGCAACGCTACCGCTTCCGGCCAATTGGTGGCCTGACATATCACGCAGAGTATGAACCTGTTCTTCTTACGTGTTATGGAAAGTGGCCCGACGAGGTCTACTGACACCCGCTGAAAGGGTGTGTCGGTCACCGGGTGTTTACCTAACGGTACTGGTTTAGTGTGGTGGGCCTTGGACATGAGCTGGCATTGGTGGCATGACGCTACAAATCGTTTGATCTCATTATGCATGCCGGGCCAGTGGAAATAATGGGTGATTTTGTTGATTATGGACCCTTGCCCTTGGTGACCACCCAGGGTTGAGTCGTGGGCCGCCTCCATTACTTGTCTACGGTAGGGACCGGGAATGATGAGCTGGTCTCTGACCGATCCGTCAGGGAGGCTGGACCGTCGGAACAGTCGTTTCCCTTTTTGAATAAACGAGTGGGGTTTCGGGGGGTCTGGGTTTTGACCGACCTTAGCGAACAGTGGGGCCAGGGTCGAGTCTTCCTGTTGAGCCCGCAGGAATTCGTGGGCCGTGGGGGATTCCTCGAGAGGGTGGGGAACAGGGTCAGGGTGCGCGCGTGTGGCCACTGAGGCTAGGGGGGGAGGACACATCGGCAAGGTTGACGTATCGTTCCCCCAGGATGACGTCATAGGGTAATTTGGCTCGGACTGCTAAAGTAGCCGTGCCAGTGTATGGTTGTGACTTGATATGAACCTTGGCGGTTGGGAGGGACTCAACTTCTCCCGTTACCTCTCTATATTGGATTGACTCGCCGGTGTAATCGGAGGGACTCACGAAGGAGGTCTTAGCGAACCCATCGATCTGGCATCCTGAGTCGAGAAGGGCCCTGGCTCTTTTAGAGTTGATCTCTATATTTCTTTCTGTCTTGGTTTCCGGTTTGTCGGAGGGTGTAAGCGGGGGGGTGTCGGTTTCTGGGTCTTGCGTCCGGGGGGTGTCCGCAGGGCAAAGGGTGATGGTGTATACTCCTCGGGGGGGGGGGGGTTCTGGGAGTGATTAGGGCCGGTATGTGCATTAGGCTGTTGCCCAGTGGAGTTACCTTGTCGAGTCAATTGGGTTTGCCCGGTGCCGGTTTGTGCCCTGGTCGGTTGGTATGGTTGGCCCGCACGTCGGGAGTCTTGAGGGGGCGGGGGGGGTCTGGGTTGGGGTGGACCCGGTCGGGACGACGGGAAGCTGGTTTGGCTGATTAGTGGGGGAGGGTTGGTGCGGTGGTTGTCCCAGTTATTCCAGGGTGACTGTGGGTGACCCGGGCGGGACAGATGGCCCGGTGGCCGTGTCGACCTCCCATTTTCCTGTCGGGAAGCGGGATGTGAGAGAGATTTCTCCCGGGGGTGGGACGTTTCTACCTTGTTGGCTTGCAGAAATCTATCTGCGCTTTGTAGGGAGGAGGGTAACCCTTCGATCCCGTGTTGTATCAGGAAGGCCTTGAGTTTAGGGGTCATTTGTGACTCTACCTGCTCAGTCATTAGGAGGGTGACCATACCGTCGAATGACTGCTCGATATTTCCCAACTCAACCCACTTAAGAAGGTAGGATTGTATTCGTTCCGCGAATCGGGTGTAGTTCTCCCCTGGTCGTAGCGTGGACGACCGAAACTTTTTCTGGTAGTGGGACGCGTGCAACTGGTGCCGGTTTAGGAGCGCGTTCTTCAGTGCAGCGCATGACTCCCTGTCTTCTGGGGCCAGTTTACAGTAAGCCTCGTAGTCCTCTCCTCTCAGAGTGGAGACGAGGATCCTACAATGCAATTCTGGGGGGACCTCATTCAACTCCATGCAGTCGCTAAACCGCCGGAGGTAGATGTCAAACTGTTCTAAACGGGGGTCGTG
The DNA here is from genome assembly GCA_949126835.1 of Anisus vortex. Taxonomy (NCBI): domain Eukaryota; kingdom Metazoa; phylum Mollusca; class Gastropoda; family Planorbidae; genus Anisus; species Anisus vortex. The sequence goes on from OX421495.1 coordinate 55,253,159, forward strand.
GACGTCGGTCCATAGAGAAGCATGTCTGGGGAGGGGATGGTTGGGGATGGCTGAACTAAATGATGAGGGGGAGCTTGGGTTGTCGTTGTTATCGGGGGCCCTAACACTTGCTGCTAATTCAGCTAACCTGAATTCGTGTGCCCTGCGTGCTTCCTCGTCTAACCTATGTTTCTCTCTCTCCTCTCTAGCTAATTGTTCTGCTCTCTCCTCTCTAGCTAATTGTTCTGCTCTCTCCTCTCTAGCTAATTGTTCTACTCTAAGTCTCTCTGTCTTGGCCTCATGGGCCGCTACCTGCTCTACTACGTATTTAGTGATGTCTGAGTCAATGTAGCCTATAGCTATAGCCTCTTCTCTCAACTGCTTACGCAATAGTACACCTTCCGCCATAGTAACAGAGTGAGGCGAGATTAAGATACTAGAGGCGGACAGAGATATAGTGAGATAGGAAAGGAAAATATAGGAGGGGTGTTGGGGTTCAGAGTTTAGCTAACGTAATACAACTCAAAATGGTACTCACCAGACAGCAATTCCAGAATTTTACACACATACACTAACACACGTATATCCAATCATAAAGTTATCGTTTATATGGCGCTCGGCGCTGTTGGTGCAGATAACTTCGGGCTGGTTAGGAATTCTCTTTCCCCGTGCCGGGACTGGATTAGCGTTTAATGTTAGTGTCTATTTTCCCGGGTTTGGATACCGGGAACTACGGCGGGTTCCTACGGGGAGGTTGACAGGGCAGTTGTCGGGTTCTCGGCGGTCTCTAGTTGTCGGGCAGGTTGATGCGGCGGCGGTGGGTCTCTCTGCTGACGTCTCGGGTGCCGGTACGTTGGTGCGGGGTCAGAGGGTGGCGACCTGGCGGTTGGGGCGGCAAATCTGGCGTAATGGGGTGGCAAATTTGGTTGCTGGTGTGTCTGGGGTGACGTAGGCTGGCGTAGTGTGGCGAGCCTGGCTTAATGGGGTGAGTTGGCTGGGGTGGCGTAGATTGCTCGGAGTGGCGAATCTGGGGTGGCTTAGGTTGGCGTATCTGGGGTGCGTAGGCTGGGGTGACGTAGGCGTAGGCTGGGGTGGCGTAAGCGTAGGCTGGGGTGTCGCAGGCGTAGGCTGGGGTGGCGTAAGCGTAGGCTGGGGTGTCGTAGGTGTAGGCTGGGGTGGCGTAAGCGTAGGCTGGGATGGCGTAGGCTGCGTAAAGTGGCGAGCCTGGTTTGATGGGTTGATGGATCTGGTTGCTGGCTTAGAATCTTTGTGTTGTAGAGAGATGAGCCCCCATCCAGGGTCGGTTTCAGAATCGGCGTAGTCCTCGGGTTGTTGCTGTTGACAGTGCGCTGAACGGCTTGGAGTTCAGATAATCCCGGACGAGCCCCCACTTTGTCACGATGTGGCAATTGCGAGGGGGTAATAATGGCTGGTTGTCTTAGAAGTATGAGGTGCCGATGCTGTGGTTGACCTGGAATATTTATTTGTTCTCTACTGGCTCGTTCAGATGTTGTTAAACACACACAAATAGACAGTTCTAAGTTAGGCAAGCTAGTCTCTGGTTACGTTTCAGGTGTTTATTTATGATTCAGATTCAATATCCAATGATGAAATATACATACTAACATGCAGGGGAGATATAATGCTTGAGATATATGCACAGGAACGTCTATCACTCAATATACTGTGTTGTTGCGGAATCCAAAGTTAGGCTACGTAACTATACTGAGGAAATTACGATTACTGGCTAAGTATCTGCAAGTCCAAGTAACAATTTGGGAGCTAGACCAAAACGATGTATCTAGCTCGGGAGCTGGGAGAGATCTGCTTTAGTTTAGTTGGGCGGGCTTTTTCGTGGACACTAGTCACCTGACCCAAGGTTAATTTGGTTGGCTTACATTTAATTACATCCTATTCTCATTGGCTAGATTGAAAGTATCCATAGACAATGGAGTGACACGATGATTCACTAGGGGAGAAAAGGGGGGGGGGGTTTAGGCGGGTGTACATGAAGGCACTAATACAGCCAGCACAATGGGTGTCAAAGTGTCAAGGGAGGGCGGGAAGACGATTTATTATTCCTTACCGGGGACAATGGGTGGCAAGGTGTCAAAGGAGGGGGGGGAGTCGATTTATCACTCCTTACCGGGGACTTAATTAACAAGAGTTGGTTAGGGGAAGGAAGATGTGGTGGTCTAGGTAGACATACTGCCCATATAATAGTAATAGTAATGCAGGGCATTACGTCCGTATATATAATAGCAATGCGAACGGCACAGGTGGGAGGTAAACGAAGGGTCGGGTTTTTGAGTCAATGACGTAATGCCTATCTACATGTATTTTGAATTAGCAATAAGAATAATAGTGTAGTTATTGACATGATATAAATATATACATTAAAGAATTCACATATCTGACACACATACTTCTCATTCATTCAAGATTGTGTACCATCTCGGTAGCATAAGTCAGTAACCTCTGAATTTGGGAATAAAGAGTGTAGTGAAGATTAAGGAAAAGTGTTGAGTGTTACAGTTGAGTGAGATAGAGATGTTTTATGGCGTCAGACCGCTCTCCTCCTTTCTATTCTAAACTTATACGCTACTCTATGATCTTGCGTTCTACTATCTATCTACATTAGTGCTAATAAGTCATAGTTTAATCCAGAACTGTGACATGTCCCATATCAAGGCATGTGATAACAGATGTGTCCTATATCAAGGCTTGTGATAACAGATGTGTCCTATATCAAGGCATGTGATAACAGATGTGTCCTATATCAAGGCATGTGATAACAGATGTGTCCTATATCAAGGCATGTGATAACAGATGTGTCCCATATCAAGGCCTGTGGTATGTAAACATACGGTGGGAAGAGAAATATTACAAACACCATAGAAGAAAAAAAAAGAAATGGGACAAAAAATAAGAAAACGATAAAATATAAAAAAAAGAAAGTTAAAGAGATTTAGAAAGAGAGAGCGTGTGAGAGATATAATCATAAAGAAGTTATCAAGGGCCAAAGATTTAGAGATTTAGAAAGAGAGAGCGTGTGAGAGATATAATCATAAAGAAGTTATCAATGGCCAAAGATTTAGAGATTTAGAAAGAGAGAGCGTGTGAGAGATATAAGCATAAAGAAGTTATCAAGGGCCAAAGATTTAGAGATTATAGAAATCCGTCATATTTACATTCAAACGATCACTTCCTACAGGCAATATTTAAAATAAAAAGAATATTCCAATATACCAACTGATTCCACAGCCGACAACTTTCGAGGCACAGGTAATCTACAACAGGTGCAATTAACTCACACCAATTAACTGCATTCAAGAATTACTTTCTTTTTTCTTCAACTGTTTATTGGAGAGCTAAATGAACACGTGAAGGGGGAATCAAGTTTTTTTTTTTTACATTTCCTTTTCGTAAACAGAAAGGTGGGAAGGTGAGGAGGCATACAGTTTAGTTTGATATTCACAATAATGTATTTAACATTCAACATTTGATATTCACAATAATGTATTTAACATTCAACATTTGATATTCACAATAATGTATTTAACATTCAACATTTAACAGTCGGATATCAATAATAAATAGACAACGTGAAAAACTCGTTTTCCTTCCACAAAGTGATGACTCAGTATCGAGTACCAGTATTGGGAACCAGTATCGTGCCAGGTTTCAGTCCAGCACACTATGCAAGGGGAAAAAGGGGGGGGGGGGTATTCGGCTAAAAACTTCAAAAGTCTGTGGTGCTAAAACAATTCAGTGAGTAATTCAACACCTACTGAAAACACCCTTAATGTGTAGCGGTGGTGGTAGCGGTGGTGGTGGTGGCGGTAGTGGTGGTGGCGGTAGTGGCGGTGGTAGCTGCTTTATACATTAAATCTACTTCCTCCAGGTGAATGTGTGTGTGTGTGTGTAAGCTCGCTTCCGCCATTTGTTTTTGACACAAGGCAGCGGTCGCTAGAGACGCTACTGTAGTAAAATGAGAAAGGATATCTAGGGCTACCATAAATATATACAATATATATAGGGCCTACATTATCTTTCATTATAGGCTTACTTTTATATAAATTTGACGTAAGTACCCATTTTGTTTTCAACATTATAGGATTAGGAGTGAGTATAAAGTGGCGCTACTTTGCCATCAGTGCATTTTTAATAACGAGTTTCCGTCCTATCTCAAAGAACTTATCACACCATATGTCCCTCAAAGAACACTTCGTTCTGCCAACTCATCGCTTCTGGAAGAGCCCCGTTTCTCTCTGACGAATCGTTGGCCTTAGAGCCTTCTCAGTATCCGGTCCGAAGGTGTGGAATCTACTTCCCATTCAACTCAGGCAAACAAGCTCCGTTGATTCCTTCAAGAAGAACTTAAAAACTCATTATTCAATATTTATCTTAATTAACATGCTTTGAGCCCCACTGTCTTACTTATATGTTAGATCGGTTATTTTGTTTTAGTTGTTTGATTTGTTCCATGTTTGTAAAGTTTTGAATCATTATTTAGTTTTTTATCTCTTAGCCTATAGATTGTAGCCGTATTCTGAGTTGTATGTTAAATGCCTCTGATCTTGCATTATGCTTGTTGGCAGCGCTATACAAATATCATTATTATAATTATTATTAGGCCAATATGATGTAAAAAAAAATGTATGTCCTATTACCCGGTACTGATTTGAAAAGATAGCCAAGGCGTAGCTCGGTTGCGGTAACTAAATTGCCACGACTACCGGTACATTAATATATACTTTTTTTAAACCAAAATAATGTTTTAAAATTATAAAGGGATATAGACATATAATTCATAATGCGTTTAAATTGTATGGCGTCGGTATTACTTCCGGAAACAGAAAAAAATGCGATTGGGCATTCTATTCTATACCTATTCTGTGTTCCCAGTCTTTTAAATCTTGTAGCGCCACTTGAACTTTCATCTATAGCAGTGATTCCCAAACATTTAATTCCGGGGTACCGCGAGATAAGGACAACACATTTTCTTCAAGATAAATAAGTAGTTCGTGTTTGTTAGTGTATCCCGTTGGACCAAATTGATCCATGGGGCCGGTAAAGCAGCGTTCTCCAGTTTCTGTGGCCACGGCATACTAGGGGATTGTGTGTCCAGCACAATGCCCATCTGCCTTTACTTTACCTCAACTAATGTCAGGTACCCAACAGGGCTGAGTAGACTCAGGGAAACCCTTCAGACACGAGAACATATCCTATCGAGCCCAGGACCTTCGGTACGCCAACCGAACGCACTGTCGCGAATCTAAAAACATTGACAATAGTCAATTTTTTTCTAAATGATTTATTAACAATATTTATGTGATATTAATATAATATATATTTACACACTAGTCCTAGTTTGCATTTTTCTGTTCATTCTGACACTAACACAAGTTGAGCTGTAAAAACTGTACACTACTGTACTGCTGTTGGCTGCAGAAGAATCAAATCCTGCAAGCTGTACATAATGTTTTTGCCCCTCCCGCCAGCAGACGGATGGTAGGGTACATTGTTAGATTATTTCATGAAATACATACCGAACAAAATAACAAGTAAATAATAATATAACAATTACACAGTATAGCGTTGTAATTACATTAACTGTTGTTGTCTTCGGCCTTTTCAACGGGTGCAGCGGTCAACAAAGCCCACAAGTAACTTGTGTATTATAGTGTAGATGTGTATAATTTAACCCTTTTTTTTAACCACCTCTAGCCTAGGCCGTGTTCCAGATACACGTCTCAGCCATGGCCTCACACACTGCATCATGGGTCCATTCAGTGATGACATACTTGGAGTTAATTCCCCTGTCATCTTCAATGTCTACATTTACTGCCTCATTTCCATTCTTGAAATCTCAGTCACATTTAACCACGAGGAAATGTCGACACAGCAAGTTGTCTCATTATTAAAATGAAATAAATTTTTTTTCATAGAAGAGTCACAGTTTGTGATGGCCATACAAAGTTAGAGGCCTATTTAAAAAAAAAACCATAACGTAACCCTTTCCATAAAGTGTGGTCGTGGACAAAACTTATAAAGGAGATTGTGAGACCAGTACAATTAAAAAAGGCATCAGTCTTTCTACTTTCACCAAGCTACAGTCAGGTAGCGAGTTATCACAACTAGATGGACTCAAGGACCGAGTCAAGGAAACCAAGGAGTGACATTCATTGTGTTTCTAACTAGTTCAAAGTTCAAAGCCAGAGAACACAAGCATGATTTAAAAAAAAAAAAAGTAAAGTAAATAGAAAACTAACGAGCCATTGAGCGAGTGAGAAACTTGTGTTTAATGTTTCCACTTCGGCCTGATGATCTATTGGATCTACTACACAAGTCAAAGTGAGACAAGGTGGCGTACCTAAGGCTATACACAAGTCAAAGTGAGACAAGGTGGCGTACCTAAAGCTATACACAAGTCAAAGTGAGACAAGGTGGCGTACCTAAGGCTATACACAAGTCAATGTGAGACAAGGTGGCGTACCTAAGGCTATACACAAGTCAATGTGAGACAAGGTGGCGTACCTAAGGCTATACACAAGTCAATGTGAGACAAGGTGGCGTACCTAAGGCTATACACAAGTCAATGTGAGACAAGGTGGCGTACCTAAGGCTATACACAAGTCAAAGTGAGACAAGGTGGCGTACCTAAGGCTATACACAAGTCAAAGTGAGACAAGGTGGCGTACCTAAGGCTATACACAAGTCAAAGTGAGACAAGGTGGCGTACCTAAGGTCCCGGGTTCCAATCTTGGTGAAAGCAAGAATTTGTTTCCGGCTCTGGAGAGCTGGGTTTATCCAGCTTTCATGGGTGTTTGATATTAGTTGTGGACAAAGTAAAGACGATTAGGCATTGTACTAGCCACAAAATCCCCTAGTAAGCCGAGGACTTCAACGCTTCATTGGATATATATATATATATATATATATATCAAGTTTGTGTGCCAGAGATACGTTACTATTCTACACTGGTCAATAGTGACCTTTCCAATGATCAGTCAGTACCACTGACCTTGATCTGTGTGGTAGCCTACGAACAATACATGGTAACACAACAAAGATGTTCTCACGCATCAATCATCTGTAGGTACAAAATTTCCCCACACATAAATACAACCACCAATACTGTTTAACACATAACCATTTTTACACCACTAAGCACAACGCGGCCCCGACCTCTCCAAAAAACCCGGCCCACATACACACAGACAACGACCCCACAGACACAATGACCCGGGCCTTAGGTAAATGCCAGACGTAGATCTCCTGGCCGTGGAATCGGTACACAAGGTAAACACGAACCTGGTGATTGTATCTTCCAAACTTGATCACACACTATAGGAAACAATAACAAACAAAGCAAGAAGTATAAACGATAAGGAAAATGTTAGATGATGGTTGGATAGCCATGGAATTGTGATGGATAGAGAAATAACTTGTCCCACAACTATTGTTGAGATAGGTACACTCCTCTGACCCAGCTCAAATTTAAGACCTTGTTTTAGATACACAGCTAACTTGATATTACACAATTCTACAACATCAGACACAGCTAACTAGATATTACACAAGTAATTCTACAACATCAGACACAGCTAACTGGATATTACACAATTCGACAACATTAGACACAGCTAACTAGATATTACACAAGTAATTCTACAACATCAGACACAGCTAACTAGATATTACACAAGTAATTCTACAACACCAGACACAGCTAACTGGAAATTACACAATTCGACAACATTAGACACAGCTAACTAGATATTACACAAGTAATTCTACAACATCAGACACAGCTAACTAGATATTAAACAATTCTACAACATCAGACACAGCTAACTAGATACTACACAAGTAATTCTACAACATTAGACACAGCTAACTAGATATTACACAAGTAATTCTACAACATCAGACACAGCTAACTGGATATTACACAAGTAATTCTACAACATCAGACACAGCTATCTGGATATTACACAATTCTACAACATCAGACACAGCTAACTGGATATTACACAAGTAATTCTACAACATCAGACACAGCTAACTAGGTATTACGCAAGTAATTCTACAACATCAGACACAGCTAACTGGATATTACACAAGTAATTTTACAACATCAGACACAGCTAACTGGATATTACACAAGTAATTCTACAACATCAGACACAGCTAACTGGATATTACACAAGTAATTCTACAACATCAGACACAGCTAACTGGATATTACACAAGTAATTCTACAACATCAGACACAGCTAACTTGATATTACACAAGTAATTCTACAACATCAGACACAGCTAACTAGATGTTACACAAGTAATTCAACAACATTAGACACAGCTAACTAGATATTACACAAGTAATTCTACAACATTAGACACAGCTAACTAGATATTACACAAGTAATTCTACAACATCAGACACAGCTAACTGGATATTACACAAGTAATTCTACAAAATCAGACACAGCTAACTGGATATTACACAAGTAATTCTACAACATCAGACACAGCTAACTGGATATTACACAAGTAATTCTACAACATCAGACACAGCTAATTTGATATTACACAAGTAATTCTACAACATCAGACACAGCTAACTGGATATTACACAAGTAATTCTACAACATCAGACACAACTAACTGGATATTACACAAGTAATTATACAACATCAGACACAGCTAACTGGATATTACACAATTCGACAACATTAGACACAGCTAACTAGATATTACACAATTCTACAACATCAGACACAGCTAACTAGATATTACACAATTCTACAACATCAGACACAGCTAACTAGATATTACACAAGTAATTCTACAACATCAGACACAGCTAACTGGATATTACACAAGTAATTCTACAACACCAGACACAGCTAACTTGATATTACACAAGTAATTCTACAACATCAGACACAGCTAACTAGATATTACAAAAATAATTCTACAACATCAGACACAACTAACTAGATATTACACAAATAATTCTACAACATCAGACACAGCTAACTTGATATTACACAAGTAATTCTACAACATCAGACACAGCTAACTGGATATTACACAAGTAATTCTACAACACCAGACACAGCTAACTTGATATTACACAAGTAATTCTACAACATCAGACACAGCTAACTAGATATTACAAAAATAATTCTACAACATCAGACACAACTAACTAGATATTACACAAATAATTCTACAACATCAGACACAGCTAACTTGATATTACACAAGTAATTCTACAACATCAGACACAGCTAACTTGATATTACACAAGTAATTCTACAACATCAGACACAGCTAACTTGATATTACACAATTCTACAACATCAGACACAGCTAACTTGATATTACACAAATAATTCTACAACATCAGACACAGCTAACTGGATATTACACAAGTAATTCTACAACATCAGACACAGCTAACTAGATATTACACAATTCTACAACATCAGACACAGCTAACTAGATATTACACAATTCTACAACATCAGACACAGCTAACTAGATATTACACAATTCTACAACATCAGACACAGCTAACTTGATATTACACAAATAATTCTACAACATCAGACACAGCTAACTGGATATTACACAAGTAATTCTACAACATCAGACACAGCTAACTTGATATTACACAATTCTACAACATCAGACACAGCTAACTAGCTATTACACAATTCTACAACATCAGACACAGCTAACTGGATATTACACAAGTATTTCTACAACATCAGACACAGCTAACTAGATATTACACAATTCTACAACATCAGACACAGCTAACTAGATATTACACAATTCTACAACATCAGACACAGCTAACTTGATATTACACAAATAATTCTACAACATCAGACACAGCTAACTGGATATTACACAAGTAATTCTACAACATCAGACACAGCTAACTTG